>OZ023270.1:8302862-8902862 GCA_964006375.1 Tillus elongatus | reverse complement strand
TTTATTTTACTAAGAAATATTGACTAACAAAACCAAACAACTCCTCGCGTTTCTGTATTCCTGATACCAAAATTTGATTTTAGTAAATTTTTAGCGAAGAAAACAAAATTTTATTTTACTAAGAAATATTGACTAACAAAACCAAACAACTCCTCGCGTTTCTGTATTCCTGATACCAAAATTTGATTTTAGTAAATTTTTAGCGAAGAAAACAAAATTTTATTTTACTAAGAAATATTGACATACAAAACCAAACAACTCCTCGCGTTTCTGCATTCCTGATACCAAAATTTGATTTTAGTAAATTTTTAGCGAAGAAAACAAAATTTTATTTTACTAAGAAATATTGACATACAAAACCAAACAACTCCTCGCGTTTCTACATTCCTGATACCAAAAGTTAATTTTAGTAAATTTTTAACGAAGAAAACAAAAATTTATTTTACTAAGAAATATTGACTAACAAAACCAAACAACTCCTCGCGTTTCTGTATTCCTGATACCAAAATTTGATTTTAGTAAATTTTTAGCGAAGAAAACAAAATTTTATTTTACTAAGAAATATTGACATACAAAACCAAACAACTCCTCGCGTTTCTGCATTCCTGATACCAAAAGTTGATTTTAGTAAATTTTTAACGAAGAAAACAAAATTTTATTTTACTAAGAAATATTGACTAACAAAGCCAAACAACTCCCCGCGTTTCTGCATTCCTGATACCAAAGGTTGATTTTAGTAAATTTTTAACGAAGAAAATAAAATTTTATTTTACTAAGAAATATTGACTAACAAAACCAAACAACTCCTCGCGTTTCTGCATTCCTGATACCAAAAGTTGATTTTAGTAAATTTTTAGCGAAGAAAACAAAATTTTATTTTACTAAGAAATATTGACATACAAAACCAAACAACTCCTCGCGTTTCTACATTCCTGATACCAAAAGTTCATTTTAGTAAATTTTTAACGAAGAAAACAAAAATTTATTTTACTAAGAAATATTGACTAACAAAGCCAAACAACTCCTCGCGTTTCTGCATTCCTGATACCAAAAGTTGATTTTAGTAAATTTTTAGCGAAGAAAACAAAATTTTATTTTACTAAGAAATATTGACATACAAAACAAAACAACTCCAGTCGTTTCTGCGTTCCTGATACCAGAAGTTGATTTTAGTAAATTTTTAGCGAAGAAAACAACAGTTTATTTTACTAAGAAATATTGACATACAAAGCCAAACAACTCCTTGCGTTTCTGCATTACTGATACCAAAAGTTGATTTTAGTACATTTTTAGCGAAGAAAACAACATTTTATTTTACTAAGAAATATTGACATACAAAACAAAACAACTCCTCACGTTTCTGCATTCCTGATACCAGAAGTTGATTTTAGTAAATTTTTAGCGAAGAAAACAACAGTTTATTTTACTAAGAAATATTGACATACACAGCCAAACAACTCCTCGCGTTTCTGCACTCCTGATACCAAAAGTTGATTTTAGTACATTTTTAGCGAAGAAAACAACATTTTATTTTACTAAGAAATATTGACATACAAAACCAAACTACTCCTCGCGTTTCTGCGTTCCTGATACGAAAGGCGTGGGTTCCAAAAAATTGACAGGATAGTGAGGTGAAACTGCTCCCTATGGCGTCAGTGTCGGTGATTGGTCATGGTGGCGGAAATAACCTACGTAAAAAAAAATAATAATAATAAAAAAATTGTCAATAACAATATTAAAATTTTGTTGAAGTATAGTTTCGGTAGAGAAGAAATATATTCAAAGAAAATAAATAGCAAATAAATGACCATAGTAAATATAAAGATTTGGAGATCAAATAAAAAGGAAGCTTTCTATTATCAAAATCACAATTTTGTTTTGCTAATTATAATTAGATAATAAAATGGCAGGATCAAATATAGTCAAGTTATGTTTATTATTAAATTTCCAATATTATCAAATTTTAAGGTAATTAATTGTATGTGAATGTATGTTTTGTTTCTTCAACGTCGGCCTATTTCCGCGACTATGGCCAATCACCGACGCCAGGAAGCAGTTTCACCTCACTATCCTGTAAATTTTGCCGAACCCTGTAAGGAGGGTAGGTATCTTCAACATCGCATGGACACGGGACCGATGGCTTTACGGCCCCTCCGAAGGGCGGAACGTGCAGACATTCAACTTGCTCAAATACAATGCCAAAATCTCGGTTGATGTTAATGTTAAAGTTTGTATTAAAAAAGTGAAAGGTGAATCCTGGGACCGAACCTAGTAACCTTCGTTTCAGAGTCACACGTTCTTGCCACTGAACCACCGAGGCTCTTTAATTAATTGTACTTTGTAGGTGAAAAAAATGAAGAAAGCCATTCATATTATCGTTTAACTTCAAGTTGAAGATAATTGTAGACCGTGGCGCCATCTCCTGGCGGATAGTTTAAATATAAGTTCTCCGTTCACAGCCTGGATTCAATGGTTTTTACTAAGTATAGATTGGAATTTGTGATGAGCACTCATACATTTAGGAGAACCTAATTAACCACCATGATCTTTAGAGACACATGTTAGGGACATCAGCGGAATGAATAATCTAAGCGTAAATGTATTCAATAAATGTGATTAAATATATCAATGAAAACAAATATACAATTTTTTTATTCAATGAATTTGATTAAATTAGTCAATGAAAACTGTTAAATAAAGTTTTCTATATCAATGGACTGTAACTTATAATATTTATTTTCTTTTGATCTGATTATTCGTTGTCGTTTAATGCCAGTAATTTATCGTATAAGGTTAAAGCTACTTAGCGAAGCAATACACTGAGGGTTTAACAATGGTTCACAAATCAAAATTAATTTTTTATGGTTGATGTACCTTGATTAGAAATATTTATTCAATATATATTGCGATATTATCTCCTTTGAGTCAATGGCCAGCCGTTACCTTTAATTGCATTTAGAAGCATTGACTAAGCATCAAGAAACCTTTGAAAATAACACTCTCATTGACTATGATGTCACAGGATAAAACGTTTCTTTATAATCATGTATTGTTTTAAATATAAGTGAGAGAAATAAAGGTGGAAATGCTGTTTTGATGATTTATTTAGACAAAGATATTACCATACCTAAGTACAATAACATTGTTTACTTACTGTTTTTAACATACAGTGTGTAATTTAATTATTCTGTTGCACAATATGACATTCGCAGATCAATAATAAAATATAACTTAAATAATTGATATAAAAAATGTATTACATATTATTAAATAAAATCACAAAAATCTTGCAGTAGATGACTCCTTTGGAGTTGTCGACGGCCCACCATAAATACAGCCAGCTGAAAAAAGTAAAAAAGTAGTTAGTATTGAATTAAGATTCCAATCTGCGATGAGCACTAACAGATACAATTTGGAGAACCCAATTCATCACAATACATTTTTCAGACCTGAATATCGTTTCGCTAACAAAGTTAGTGTCATCAGAGGGCCTCAACTCCTCTTCCTCACCGAAACCCCAATCAGTGCCAAAACAGCCACTAATCACCTTAATTTCCCGGGGAATGAGCTCTTTACTTCCTTTAGATTGCATGGAGGCGTGTGCGCATACGTCTCTAGTTATCTACCCTGCACCAGACTCCCCAATTCAGAAGCTGGAAGAAAAGACATACTTTGGTTGAAACTCTCTCTCAGGGCTGCAACTAAATTCATCTGTTGTATTTACCGGTCACCTTCTGACAACAACTTTGTACAGCTCTTTGACTACCTTTCTGAAAAAACCGACTATCTGATTTCTGAATATCCTTCCTCCGAGGTCACTATTCTTGGTGACTTCAATGTCCATAATAAGGAATGGCTAGGATTTTCAAAAACCGATCCACAAGGGAGAGCAGCGGAGGCCTTTGCAGTCAGCAATTATTTAGCCAATATGGTTCAGCAACCTACTTACTTTCCTCGCATCCCAACACACAGCACAAATCCCTTGGATCTCCTTCTTACTACAAATCCTGAATGCTATAAGACATCAGTCACCGCCCCCTCGGTCGCTCAGACCTTGGCATGGTCACTGCTTCTGGCGCAATGCAACCCGAGGTCACACAGTCATCACACCCACGTATCGTGTGGCACTACAACTCCGCGAACTGGGACGAAATGCGAGATTACTGTTCCTCATTTCTTCTTCTCTCATCCTGACCCCTCTGATATCTCACACAACGTCACCGAAATTATCCAAGCTGGCATGGAATTATTTATTCCACGTACACAGAAAACCTCTTCATCCACTCAAAAGCCCTGGTTCTCTAAATCCTGTGACAAGGCCAGACTTGAAAAGGCCAAAGCTCACAAAACGCTTCTACACAATCCCAGTCAAGAAAACCGTCAAGCATTTAACGACGCAAGAAACCAATATGTCCGCATTCTTTCTGAGGCAAAAAACCGCATCAAAAACAAAGTCCTCTTAAGCTCCAAGGGCAGCAAACCCTTCTGGACTCTTGCTAAATCTATTGGGAATAATTTTTGCAGGAGCACGTTCCCATCTCTTGTCTCAAGGGATGAAATTGTTTCTACCGACCTGGGCCAAGCTGAACTTTTTGCCTCGATGTTCGCCGGCAATTCTACTTTCAACCCACCTCCAAATGTTCAACCACCAACAGTCCCCAATGTCGCACATAAAATGACGGATATAATTTTCAAAACTAAAAAGGTACGGAAGATGGTCTCTTCTCTTAATACCAAGAAAGCCCCTGGCCTTGACAAGATCCCAGCAATTGTTCTCAAAAAATGCGCACCAGAACTTGCTCCTGTCCTGACTCGTCTGTTTCAGACATCTTACAATAGAGGCATATTCCCTAGTAACTGGAAAACTGCTCGAGTACAACCCGTCCCCAAGAAAGGATACAAAGCGCTTCCTATCTACTACAGGCCTATTTCTCTCCTTTCAATCGTCTCTAAAGTGATGGAAAAGGAACACCGAATTACTAAAATTTCTTGAAAAACACTCTCTAATCCACGACAGGCAGTATGAATTCCGTCAGCGCAGATAAACTGCCGACCTCCTTTCCTTTGTCACCTATTCTTGGAACAAGTCTATTATGGAACTACACGGTGAATCTCAGATTGTCGCTCTAGACATATCCAAAGCATTCGATCAGGTATGGCACGCAGCACTGCTTAATAAACTTCCAGCCTATGGCCTACCACAAAAACTATGTACCTGGACAGCAAATTTCCTCTCCAACCGGAGCATTTCTGTTGTCGTGCATGGCCATTCCTCTAAACTATATCCAATCAATGGAGGAATTCCTCAAGGTTTAGCTTTAGCCCTTACTTTGTTTCTTCTCAACATCAATGACCTCCTCTCTAGCACATCCAACCCAGTTCACAGTTACGCGGACGACAGCACCCTCCACTCAAATATACAATATTTCCGAGAAAACTCGCTTCCTAGCTGACAAACCTTAGGTTAATAGCAAATTGCATTATTTTGAATTTTGAAGCGTTTAATGAAAATTCGGTACTAAAACGCACTTACTGCGTCTCGATCTTTTTTATAAACATGCATCATATTTCGATGAAAAATGCAATAAGGAATGTTCAAAAAGGGTTTGCCGAACACTCTTTAGATAATCCGTATTTCTTTCAGGTTCTTTGCATAAATGTTGCCAATTTTGACGTTTCAAATCGCGACTTTTTACGTTTTGAGGAAAACCCCCCTTTTTTTCTTTAAATGCCTCTAGCTTTATATATTTATATATATATATATATATATATATATATATATATATATATATATATATATATATATATATATATATATATATATATATATATAATTGAAACTGACCCGAAAAGTCTACGACTGTATTAAATATGGAACGGTTTCACTAAGTTGGGCAAGAACAAGCAACCAGATATGCTATTCACATTGAATTAAACCTTAAAACTTTTATCTCCTCTTTGTCTAATTATTCTTTATCCAAAAACTCGCTAAAAATTCATCGGAATAACAACAACCTGATTAGATAACGGTAAAGTAAATTGAGACTAAAAAATTGAAAAAAGTAAAGTCACTAACTAGGATTCGAACTCGTCATTGCAGGAGTCAATTGAATTTGATTATCCAATCAATTTTAATTTCACAATATTTATTCATAATTCATAGGTTAAAAATTTACAATATGTTAGGTACAAAGTTTTAGTCTATAAACAGAGAAAGTTGTTGGTTGACTTTGTGCCATAATTATATATCAGTGCACTACAAATTTTAAGATTCGCCCAACAGTACACTTTTACACTACCCGCAGGTCGTGGTGAACAGAGTTCCGACTCTGTTCACTAGCACCACTAATTTATATTAGACTTCTGTTCTCACTAGCGCGTCCGAACACCGCAAGAGCTCCGGTGTACAGGGATTTAGTCCACTGAGCTATGCTCTACATGTGTCTACTAGTAACTATATCCCGTAATACATTGGTTCAATGTTTTAAAATTTACACAAAACCATTTCGATTTACAATAGATTTTTTTGCTCATATTATAACGAAATCAACGAAATAACGACTTATGCACATATCTAGAAGCTTGTTAGTCATTTCTTGTAGTATTTTTCACACCCAATCGTACTCAATCAATTTTGACGTTTTAACTTTCTTGAATCAGATTTAATTAATTAATAATTAATTTACCTCTAACTTTATTGTCTTTTAAGATAAAGATCTGAATTTTGGTACATAGGATACACTCTATAACAGAAACCAGCTGACTGAAGAAAACACAAAGCTTTCCGGGAAAACCTGGGCCAATTGTCCTGACTAACGAACTTATCCAAGCCACGTGCAAAAGGAAGGTATGTGCCAAATTTGGTCAAAATCGGATCATTATTGTTTGAGCTATCGGTGTGATACATACATACATACATACATATATATATATATATATATATATATATATATATATATATATATATATATATATATATATATATATATATATATATATATATATATATATATATATATAATTGAAACTGACCCTGGATCTAGGGGGCCTAGTTCGCGGTCATTTGAAGAAATTTTTTCAAAATTCAAAAGTCGGGATCTCCTCATTAGAGATTTTTTTTCCAGAAAATTCGCTAAAAGACATCTATTAACTTTTATAAAAATATACTATCATAACGCACTGTATTTTACTCCTTATTTTTGCGCAAAACAAATTGAAATAGTTTTTACATTTTCTATTATCTGCTACAGGGAAAATAACTATGTTATGTAATGTTTTCCCCAACACAAAAATGCTTATCTCTTAAGGTAAATTCAATTAATTACTGTTATAAAATATGTTGTATCAAGTAAATAAAAGATTCTTTTACTGTTACAATTAAATTAATTTTGTTCTATGTACGCAACATTAGTTTTCCTGTTTACACAGCCTTTTTACTTAGTTATTGGATAGCGCTCAAGCTATTTCTTATTTAAGAATTTAGTTTCGTTACTTGCTTATTGAATTTTTTCCATAATAATTATCTGCCACATCGCTGTGATAAACTACTCCTCAGAAAGACTTCGTCATGAATTGAATTTGGGATCGATGCCTTGATCATAAAGAAAAGACTCCTCAGTCAATAAATTCACTTTTTTCATTCTGCTTTATCAAAACTACATTTAGTAAATTTTAATTTTACACTACAATAACGACTTGTTAATGCATTCTCCAGAGCACACAGACGCACAGAAACGAGATAAGGTTATGAGCAAAATATATAGTAGAAACAATGTGCCATATTTTATCAAAATAACTTATTGTTTGAAAATGTACAACAATTTTCCGACAATATACCTTAAACGTTGGTTTTCTAACCAACAAATCTTAGGTTAATAGCAAATTGAGTTATTGAAATTTAAAGCATTTAATGAAAATTTGCTACCAAAACGCACTTACTGTGTCTTGATTTTTTTCTTACAAACATATTTCGATAAAAAATTCAATAAAATAAGGCTGTTCGAAAAGAATTGTAGGAATCACCAACGATAAACTTGTGGGCCAGCCGGTGATTGTCAAAATAATTTTATAAGATGCAGCTCAAGACACCCTATAATTAACTTATACAATTTTTTCTCGTCTCTTGTATAATAATAATTATATTCAGCTTTACCGTAGAAACGCGTCACCCTGTATAATATCAGCCCTTTTGTAAAACTTCGATCCTTTATATTTATTTATTTATTCAATATGCAAATACACAGTTTATAAACCATTTACGTATATGTGTGTTGATAAAATATAACAAACACTGTTTAATCCACCCATTAACATTAATAAAGGAATAATTTGCACTTGTATATAAAAATTTCCCAAATGACACAAATAATTCCTCCACTCAAACAAATAAAAAACATAATATAAACGATCTCATACGGCATACGGTAAATGTCAGTTACAGCGTCTAACAGACCTGCGCAATAATAATCATATGTTACGTTACCATGACAACCACAACTAGATCTCATATAAACTATTCAATGAAAAGCGGTGAAATTAAACATAAATGTTTCAAATTTGAATAGCTTAATTTTCTGTAACCCTAGAAAGCTGAATTTTGGCACATAGTTAGGTCTTTCCCAAAGCAATATGTACACAAAATTTTATCGAAATATCTTTGTAATTTTCGGAGAAAAAAATTTTTGTCGAAAGAAAACTCAAAATTTTTCCGGAAAACCGTGTCAGATTTTTCTGGCTAACGAACTCATCCAAGCTACTAATAAAAGAAAGGCACTTGCCGAGTTTTAACAAAATCGGTTAATTATTTTTTGAGTTAGCGGTTGGATATATATATATATATATATATATATATATATATATATATATATATATATATATATATATATATATATATATATAACATATAAAAATCGAAACTGACCTCGGATATGGGTTCTAGGGGCCCAAATTCGCGCTCATTTGCAAAGTCTCACCATCGATACCTCTCTATTAGTGAATTTTTTAAAATAAAAATTCACTAATTAATATTTGACCTCTCCATAATTAAACCAGACTTGAATTTCATGAGAAAGTGTCAACTTTTTAGTATAGTTCTCATTTCCGTACTCATGAACTTTTGAAACGATATTTTTTTTTTACTCTATTTTTTAGTAGACTTAGAACTGTTATATCATAATCTCACCGAAATGTATGTTTCCTCCAAAATATCACTTAATATAGTAAGTCTCGATGACCAAATGAAAGTATTTATTAGGGACGAATACACCAACTTCCACGGACCTAGAATAGCCAGAAGTGGAATACCACAAGGAGCAATACTAAGTCCACTCCCTTTTAACATATATACAAGTCGATTACACAATATGTTCGATAGTGACACCCAATGTATACAGGTTCAAGACGACACGACAACTTTCACGAACCTAGAATAGCCATAAGTGGAATAGCACAAGGATAAATACTAAGTCCACTCCTTTTTAACATATATACAAGTGGATTGCACAATATGTTTGATAGTGACACCCAATGTATACAGGTTGCAGACGACACGACAACTTTCACGAACTTAGAATAGCCAGAAGTGGAATACCACAAGGATCAATACTAAGTCCACTCCTTTTTAACATATATACAAGTGGATTGCACAATATGTTCGATAATGACACCCAATGTATACAGGTTGCAGACGACACGAGAACTTTCACGGACCTAGAATAGCCAGAAGTGGAATACCACAAGGATCAATACTAAGTCCACTCCCTTTTAACATATATACAAGTGGATTACACAATATGTTCGATAATGACACCCAATGTATACAGGTTGCTGACGACACCACAACTTTCACGAACCTAAATGGCCAGAAGTGGAATACCACAAGAATCAATAGCGAGTGTAGAAGCGGCAGCAGCACCCCAGATGTGGGAGCAGTATTCGGGGTTTGGCCTTATTTGTGAAGTATATAAGGTGTAGAGATTAGCTGGTGAAAAGTATTTGCCTGACCGGAAGAGGAAACCTAATTTCTTAGCAGCCGATTCTGCAATTGATGTGACATGTTGGTGCCAATTGAGATTTCGATCCACAGAAATGTAAATGTCAACAAGTAAAAAAGGACTCATTACTTTGAATAACTTGGTTGTTCATTGTGATGGGTCTAGGGCTGGTGTATCTCTTATGATATATAAAGCAAGACTGAGATTTGGTGGAGATGAATTGTACAAGATTTCTACTTCCCCAGTCTAATATTTTTTGGAGGTCCATAGAGACAGAACCCTCCATGAGTCTGCGATCCTCATCTAATTGGGCTAAAGAGACAGCTTTGAATATTGTATATTTGAGTGGAGGGTGCTGTCATCCGCGTAACTGTAAACTCGGTTGGATGTGCTAGAGAGGAGGTCATTGATGTGGAGAAGAAACAAAGTAGGGGCTAAAGCTGACCCTTGAGGGACACCTGCATTAATTGGAGGTTTAGCGTTTAGAGGAATGGCCATCCACGAGATCAGAAATGCTACGGTTGGAGAGAAAATTTGCTGTCCAGGTATAGAGTTTTGGTATTCCGCCATAGGCCGGAAATTTATTAAGCAGCGCTGAGTGCCAGACCTGGTCAGATGCTTTGGATATGTCTAGAGCGACAATCTGGGAGTAACCGTGTAGTTCCATAGACTTGTTCCAGGAATGGGTGACAAAGGCAAGGAGGTCGGCAGTTGATCTACGCTGACGGAATCTATCCTGCCTGTCGTGGATTAGACTGTGTTTTTCAAGAAATTTTAGTAATTCGGTGTTTATATACTTTTCCATCACTTTAGTGACGACTGAAAGGAGAGAAATAGGCCTGTAGTTGCTAGGAAGCGCTTTGGATCCTTTCTTGGTGGCGGGTTGTATTCGAGCAGTTTTCCAGTTACTAGGGAATATGCCTCTATTGAAGGATGTCTGAAACAGACGAGTCAGGACAGGAGCAAGCTCTGGTGCGCATTTTTTGAGAACAATTGCTGGGATCTCGTCAAGGACAGAGGCTTTCCTGGTATTAAGAGAAGAGAGCATTTTTCGTACCTTTTCAGTTTTAGAAATGATATCCGTCATTTTATGCGCGACATTGGGGACTGTTGGTGGTTAAACATTTGGAAGTGGGTTGACAGTAGAATTGCCGGCGAACAACGAGGCAAAAAGTTCAGCCTTGCCCAGGGCGGTGGAAACAATTTCATCCCATGAAACAAGAGGTGGGAACGTGCTCTTGCAGAAATTATTCCCAATAGATTTAGCAAGAGTCCAGAAGGGTTTGCTGCCGTTGGAGCTTAAGAGGACTTTGTTTTTGATGTTATTAAACGAGTTTTTTGCCTCAGAAAGAATGCGGACATAGCGGTTTCTTGCGTCATTAAATGCTTGACGGTTTTCTTGACTGGGATTGTGTAGAAGCGTTTTGTGAGCTTCGACCTTTTCAAGTCTGGCCTTGTCACAGGATTTAGAGAACCAGGACTTTTGAGTGACTGAAGAGGTTTTCTGTGTACGTGAAATAAATAATTCCATGCCAGTTTGGATAATTTCAGTGACGTTTTGTGAAGTATCAGAGGGGGTCAGGATGAGAGAAGCATACAGACGCCCATGGAAATAAGGAAAGGTAATACCGCATTCCATCCCAGTTCGCGGAGTTGTAATGCCAAATGATAAGTGGGTGTGATGACTGTGTGACCTCGGGTTGCATTGCGCAGGAAGCAGTGACCGTGCCGTGGTCTGAGCGACCTAGGGGACCAATCTCATTGCAGACACGATACACAAGAAGCAAAGGTAAATACTTTAACACATTTGTTCTAGGTATAACACTGTAAAATGTCACAGATGACCTACTGTTTACCCTCGGCACAGCAAAATTCAGTCTGGTCAAAATAAACAAACAATCAATTGGTTCCTGATTAGCTTCACTATAAAGGCAGGCGCTGCAAGATTTCTCTGAACTTTCAAATCATACTAACCAAATCTCTCCAACAATCTCTGCCGTGGAAACCCAATCGAAAGGTATATTCTATCGTCAGAAAAAGCCAGCGATTTAAGAAAACACTGCTGTATCCGCTTAATTTCCATTATATTGACCTAACAATGCGGCGACCACACAATTGAGGCGTATTCCAACCTTGAGCGGACAAAAGCATTCAATAACAATTGTCTAGCTGGAGACGTAAAACTCCGTGAATTGCGTAACACAAACCCCAGCATATCCTATATATGCCGAAGAGACCATTTGAGAAAGATAATCCGCCAACGTGAGCTTTGAGTCATAAACGACACTGAGGCCTCTGATACTATTTGAGCGACACAACGGATACCACCCAATTGAGTAAGAACAAACACAATCAGTTGGATCTTTCTAGTAAATGTGACAACGCTACATTTTTTGAGGTTAAGCTATGTAACCTATTCCTACCGTCCCAGTCCTCCAAGCGAACGACATCTCCATGAAACCTATCATAATCGCGTTAACCAATTATACGAGGGCCGGTCTGTGACTTTTTGAAGGAAGCACAGGTTTTTTGACAAAAAATCATTTTATTTCTCAACATAGTCTCCTTTGAGCTCTATACACTTCGTCCAACGTTTCTCCAATTTTTTTTATCCCTTACAAAAAAGAAGATTTGTCGAAGTCCTCAAAATAGGTATTTGTTTGTGAGATGATTTCATCATTGGAGTCAAATCTCTTTCCGCCGAGCCATTTCTCTAAGTTTGGAAACAAGAAATAGTCACTCGGGGCTAAATCCGAAGAATAGGTGGGATGAGGGAGCAATTCGTAGCCAAATTTATGCAATTTCGCCATGGATACTACACATGTGTGCACCCTTGCATTGTCTTGGTGGAAAATAACTTTTTTCTTGGCCAAATACGGTCGTTTTGCCTTCAAATCATCATTGAATCGGTCCAAAAAGTTTGTATAATATTCGTCATTGATTGTTCTTCCCTTTTGATGGTAATCAATGTGGATTATACCGCGTGAATCCCAAAACAACGCTCGCCATGACTTTATTGGCTGAAAAACCCACCTTGGCCTTCTTCGGCGCCGATTCGCATGGAAAAAACCATTATTCTGACTGCTGCTTGGTCTCTGATGTGTGTGTGGTGAATCCATGTTTCGTCCACGGTTACGAAACAACGCAAAAACTTGTCCCTATTGCGGTTGAACAACGCCAAACACTCCTTCGAAGTTGTCACACGATTGCGTTTGTGGTCGATTGTGAGCAAACGCGGCACCCATCTTGCGGATAGCTTTCTCATACCCAAGTGATCATGCTAAATCGAAACCACTGAGCCATGTGATATGCCTATGGCTTCCACAATCTCCCGCACTTTCAATCTCTGATCGGCCAACACCATATCGTGAATTTTTTCAATTGTTTCGGGTGTAGCGACCTCAACATTGGCGTCCAGAACGTTCGGCGTCATTTGTGCTTGTACGACCGCAACGAAATTCAGTAAATCACGTTTTTTACCATGGAAATTGATGGTGCAGAATCCCCATAGTATTTATCAAGCTTAGCCTGGGTTTGACTGATGGTTTTTTTCCGCAAAAATAATGTTTGTGAGCACACGAAATTCACTTTTTTCCATTTTCGTTATAACTCAATAGGTTGTCTGCATTCAATGGCCATCTAACACAAACTAAATGACGCAGCTTGTGCAAAATTTGACAGGAGTCAACTGACAGATGCTTGTTGACAGGAGCAGTGTTGCCCTTCTTGTGAACAGGCGGGAAATTCAAAAAGTCACGGACCTATTGACCCGTCCCATATCTGCATTTACATAATCCTGGCGTCTGAGGCCCGGTAGCATTTTCTGTAGAAAAATTGGGCCCGGTATATAGAATTATGAATAATCACAATTCATTAAAATACCTTTGTAAATTTCGGAGAAAAATATTTTTTTAAGCAACGTTATTCGATTTTCCTAACTAACGAACTCATCCAATCCATTAATAAAAGAAAGGCACTTGCCGAGTTTCATCGAAATCAGTTGCTCATTTTTTGAGTTATCGGTTGGATATATATATATATATATATATATATATATATATATATATATATATATATATATATATATATATATATATATATATATATAGGGTGGCGCATTGAAAACGAAACAGACCGATTTGCGTCCGCAGAAATATATATGTAAACATATAAAAATTGAAACTGGCCCCGGATATGGGTTCTAGGGGTCCTAGTTCGCGCTCATTTGAAAAAATGTTTGCAAATTCTCTCCATCGATACCTCTTTAACAGTGATTTTTTAAAAATAAAAATTCACTAAAAATGAAGGGCTGGCCTATTTTTTCCCCGAAAATGTATTATAAGGAAACCTACTTACTAAACTTAATAATTATTAACTACTTACCAAGTTTTCCTCTAGTTAGTTATACGTTATAGTAGTTAAAAAGTCCCTTAAAAAGTTAACCCTTAAATTTAAAATATCCACTGAATTAATCACAGTATCACAATTATTTTGTCCACTTATTAAGCAAACCGAAGTAGTAACCATAATAATAATAATTGTCTTGTTAGAACATGTAAACAACAACGAAATGATCTAATTAAAAATCAGTCGAAGACGAAAATTACTACGTAGTAGGTACACACTCTCTGCCAAAAGTCCACTACAAACTGGAAGTGTGTAATTTTATAGCGCACAACAGATTGCTTATTCGGTCGTTTTCGACGAAGATCATCAAGATTCGGTGATCATTTCGCACTGAAGTATCGCATTTCGTGAGAGCGCCGAAAAATACACACCGCCGCCCGACTGATTTATATGGATATGGATGTATATAACGTCTGCAACGATTGACATTACTTATTCTGATTCTGTATTCTGTGTTAATTGCTGCCGACTCTCTGTGATCCTCGATATACTAATTTTGTTTGTTGAATGCAGGAGGTAAAAAAGTGAATAAAAATTTATCAAAATATAGCATAGCAAAAATTTTTCCCACGGCAGGCGGTGGTGCGCGCGCACGGGCGCCATTATTGAAGAGCCGCCCCTGGCCAAGAAACTACTAGTGTTCTGTGCCGATTACTTCTGAACCATTTGTATAAGCTCTTTGGCTGGTCTGCTTATTTAATGGAATATTACTTATGACCAATTTATTTTGTCTTTATGTCTAGAGATATCTAGATACAGGTAAAAAAGAATGGTCCGGCAATGCCGCACCGAATGTTATAGAGTCTAGACTCAGGCAAATTGTTAACCCTCTTTTATTAGGCAAATTCAAAAATTTGGGAATGCAGGTGACAAAAGCCGAGAGTTTTCTCCGTCTTCGTTGTTCTGACGTCATGCGGTGGTCCCACCTCAACTTTCCAATCAAGTGGGGCTACATGCCTGACCAATCACAAGTTAACTTCCACCACTTGCTTGTTTTTAATCTCTTTATCTATCTCTTTCGTTCACATAAAGTTCTAACTCATCGCGCTATACGTATTCTTTCTAAAGCATTCTAGAATCGGACTTCGTGAAAAGTAGACGTGTAAATCTAAAATTGTATTTTTAATTGGAATTTTTAACATATATTTTACATAAATATACAAATTTATTATAGTTTTAATTGAAAACTTACCTTTTTAAAGCGCGACGTCAAATAATTCTTTTATAAACTTGACTATTAAATACTGCGATCTCTAATAACAGCTTACGTGGATATTCCCAGTTTAATTCCTAATACAAAAGTGAATCACAGCCTACCGAGACCTAACATACACCTGTCAAAATGACTCTAACAACTAAAAAGGTTTGTTTTGTCTTGTTTCCGGCTTCTTTTAGTGCTTAAGTTACTCCAGTTCCGAAATGCCGTTGCATTCTTTGCGCGTTTGCCGGATCGTGGGAACCGGCAGGGTATTTTCGACGGTATTTTCGACGATTGCGCGAATTTATCGATCGATTTTGGTAATAATTCTTCGCTTTCAGTGAAAAGTGTATCGCTTTACAGCCCACGGAGGTTTTTATAGAGAGTTTATCTTGTATAGTGTAATTAAAAGCATATTAATAAACTAATATATTTAAAACAATACTTAGAGGCTTTAGAAAAACATATCATCAAAATTCCCGTACCCTTAATCGATCTCTTTTTATTAAACTATAATAAATAAAATATACCTTGTAATTTAGCTGAATGCAATGGCATTTCGTATGTTAAGTTTTATCCTGATATTTTATTAGAAATATTAAAGTTTGTCAATTAGGTATTTTCAATAAAAAAATTATTATATCTCACTAACTCACAGAAGAAACCATCAATGTTAAAAACCATATACGTCTAAATATTAACATTATTAATTTATTAATCCATAAATTGAGAATTTTATCACTAAATAAAATTGTAATGCCGAGAACTTGCTTTAATAAATGGATGGAATTATTTTGCAAGCAGATGACAGGTGACAGTTTCGAGATGAGGGACTTGGCGGCCAGAATCTGCAAAGATTATCTAAACGGTGCTTGGAAATGCGTTACCGCCCAGAACATTGGCTTCAAACATATCAGGTGAGTTTTTTTTATACATTCGTTATCATATTTTTTAGGTTCACCCTTTCTGTAAATGCTATCCCATAACTGACTTTTCGTCTGATAGTTAATGCAATTATATAGATGGTTTTAATCCAAAGGTTAGTTTTGAATTTCATCGGGCTTACTAAGTTGAAATTGCTTCATTAGTGTTGAATTTTGTGTGAAAATGCTTTGATTTGGACTATACAGGGTGGCTCAAATTCGAGCCTCATCATTGGGCTCTCAGAAACCGTAAGAATATGGCAAAGTTGCGTAATTTGATGCTCAGCAAAATGCAGTTTAGAAAATTCCGAATACTTCCGGTGATAATCGGAAAAAACCGACAACTTATAATCTGTTTTATTTTTTTCTGGCGTTATTTGAAAAGATATGACAAAATGAATCACACTTCATCAAGGTCACTTTTCCTCTCCTACAAGATGGCATTTTCAAATTTGAATTCCGATGTTTCGTCTTTCAGAAACCATCATCAACTCAATTTTTTCAAATACAGCCCTGGATTTTTTATTTCATATTTTGTTACCTTTGGACTACCTCAAAACAATGCCTCATCACAACTTTTAAATTTCAAACGTTTTGATAACAAAAAATGAAATTTTCCGTCTTTCTTGTAAATATTTAATACGACTCTGCTTTTGAAACAAAATATTTCTTCAATAATATAATTTGATTAGGTAGTTAAAGATGAACCCGATTTTATTATTAGAGTCAAATATTTTAAGTTCAATGCAATGCAATGCAATGACATGTTTGTTCGTTCATCTCGGTGGCTTTGATATTCAGAAATATCAAGTCCTCGCTTGTCATAATATGACAATAGAACTTTTGACATATTAACTTTCAAAATAAACATCAAGAGAGCAAAAATGGTGTTTTCCAATTTCGAGAAACGTGATATGCTTCGGATTTATTATGGTAATAACAGAAACTCGCACATTTCATGTGAACGGTATTTAGAGCAATACCCCGAGCGTCCACAACCCCATTATCCATATTTTAACAATTTGGACAGAAATTTACGTCTCTTTGGTAGTTTTGGTAAACCTAGAAATTCGTACGCCCAACGAATGGAAGCTGAAGATGAAGAAGCTGTTTTAAATGCTGTAAGTATCGTTATATGATGATGCTATGCAATCTTTTATTACTATAATATTTTGCGATAACATGTCAAAGATATTTCACCAAAACGTTTTGTTAAAGGTTACGGAAAATCCTCGTGGTTCAATACGGCAATTTGCTTCGGAACTGAATATGCCTAGAAGCCGAATTCAGAGGGTTTTCAAAAAACTTAGGTATCATCCCTATAAACTTCATATTTGCCAAGAACTAAGACCAGGAGACAGGGACAGAAGGCTTAAATTCTGCAATTGGCTTGATGAAAAAATGCAACAAGATGATGATTTCTTAAATAAAATCATCTGGACAGATGAATGTAATTTTTATGAACATTATTATGCAGTAGAAAATCCGTACCAAAATCGGCAAGTTCGAAGACAGGGACGAAAATCATTCAATGTTTGGGTTGGAATGTATCGAACCAAAATCTTAGGGCCAATTATTTATGTTGGAAACTTAAATTCTGAACGGTATCTTAATTTAATCCATAATTATATATTCGATGCGCTTGCAGATGAACCGTTGAATATGCTGCGGCAGCTGTGGTGGCAACAGGATGATGCACCACCCCATAATGGAAGGGCAGTAACAGAGTTTCTTAATGAAACATTTCCCAATCAATGGATTGGAAACCAAGGAGTGGTGCGCTGGCCTGCCAGAAGTCCTGATTTGTCCCCGTTGGATTATTTTTTATGCAGATTCTTGAAAAATCGCTTATTTTTTGCGCTAAAAGTTAGTGTTAGAATTCACAACTCTACGAGCAAGAGGAAGAATAATCCACCGGGCTGTTACGAACAATCTGCGAAGACGTATGCGAAAATGCATAGAAGTCCAAGGGGGCTTATTCGAGCATTTACTTTAGGTTTTTTAATTTGTCCATTTTAGAAGTTAAGTAAGCATTAAATATTTTCAAAAAATACTGAAAATGTCATTTTTTGTTATCAAAACGTTTAAAAACCAAAATGTGACGAGGCATTGTTTTTAGGTAGTCCAAGGGAAACAAAATATGAAATAAAAAATCCAGGGCCGTATTTGAAAAAATTGAGTTAATGATGGTTTCTCAAAGACGAAACATCGGATTTCAAATTTGAAAATGTCATCTTGTAGGAGAGAAAAAGTGACCTTGATGAAGTGTGATTTATTTTGTTATATCTTTTCAAATAACGCCAGAAAAAAAAAACCAGATTTTATGAGTTTTCGGCTTTTTCCGATTATCACTGGAAGTATTCGGAATTTTCTAATTTTCTAAACTGCATTTTGCTGAGCATCAAATTAAGCAACTTTGCCATAATTTAACCGACGTTGTATCTCTTACAGTTTCCGAGATACCAATGAAGAGGCTCGAATTTGAGCCACCCTGTACATATGATAACGTTTGTGACGTATAAGTCATAAATGCGTTATTTAAATTTTTCAAGAAAAACCCCCGGACAGGTCAATTTTATCTTTTCAATTGACAACTTAATGAAGTAAGAATTACATTTATGACGTCTCCTGTTTCTGAATGGCGACGTCATCATAAGTTTTTTTAAATGACAACTATATATTTTTTGCTGTTTTTCCATCGACCTGCTTGCTACTTAAATGATGATGGAAAAAAAGGTACCTTATATAACAATTTGCCTGAAAAAGTATCATTAGTTACTTAAAAAATGGAAAAGTAAGTTAAATGGAAAAATTATTGAACCAAGGAAAACAAACAAATTTTAAGTGCAAATGTTCTAATCGTTCTCCACCCACCATTTCGCATACGAGGGTAAACACTGTTGACAGCGACACTAAGTGAGTGGTAAGACACGAAGCAACGTGCCGCCACCTAGTTGTGGAACCATGTAGTATGTTGTCACGCCAGCTCCAAATAACACAAAGTGTTAAAAAATAGAGACTGTATACAACTAACTAACAATTTAATAAATTGTCAGCCCTGGCCCATTTCTACCCTAATATAGGGACAAAGTATGTAAGGCTAGATGCATTCTCACTACAATTAGAACCGTAGACCGGTTTCGCTCTAATTCGGGCTCGTCAGTACGGCATACTAATTGTATCAAAAATACACCTATAAAGTAATACGGCTATAGTATCCAGCCTTCCAACACTAAGTGAGTGGTAAGACACGAAGCAACGTGCCGCTACCTAGTTGCGGAATCAAGTAGTATGTTGTCATGCCAACACTGTTAAAAAAATAGAGAAAAATAGGCTGACAATTTACTAAATTGTTAGTTGGTTGTATACAGTCTCTATTTTTTAACACTTTGTGTTATTTGAGCTGGCGTGACAACATACTACTAGGTGGCGACACATTGCTTCGTGTCTTACTACTCACTTAATGTTGGAAAGCTGGCTACCATAGCCGTATTACTTTATAGGTGTATTTTCGCTACAATTAGTATTGTCGTACTGAAGAGCTCTAATTAGAGCGCAACCGGTCTACGGTTCTAATTGTGGTGAAAATGCATCTGGCCTTACACTGTTCACTGCGCTCAAAAATGCCAGGACTAATTTTCTCCACTTCGACTTTGCTGTAGCTCCTCTAAATTATTATGATTATTATTATTATTATTATTATTATTATTATTATTATTATTATTATTATTATTATTATTATTATTATCATCATAAATCATACATTATGTCTATTCAATAAGCCAGAGGCTTGTGCTGTGTAATAACATAATTTAATGAGATTCTACCGAAAACGGCTCGAAAACTCAATCCAAGTGTAACAGGTGGTAGTGGAATTTTCCTTTACATAATAGTAAAGAATTTTTTTAACGTCCGAGGAGGTACCACCCCATACATCAAGGGGCCGGTGAAGTCCCAACGGACGTTTCCGGTTCTGGTGTATGAGTCGGTTTCCCTTATAAACAAAAATGATGATGGCTCCTCCTTGTACAAAAGATTCCGGAGGTAAAATACCCCTCCATTCGGATCTCCGGGAGAGGGGTGTACAGGGGGCGCCAACATCAAGATTTAACATATCATTCTCGAATATATGTGGCCTAAATTCCAACCTGAAATCCGTCCACCATTTCCTCCAGGCTGACACGCCCCAACTCCTCTTCCTCACCGAAACCCAAATCAGTGCCAAAACAGCCACTAATCACCTTAATTTCCCAGGGTATGAGCTCCTTACTTCTTTTAGATTGCATGGAGGCGTGTGCGCGTACGTCCGTAGCACTCTACCCTGCACCAGACTCCCCAATTTAGAAGCTGGAAGAAAAGACATACTATGGATAAAACTCTCTCTCAGGGCTGCAACTAAATTCATCTGTTGCATTTACCGGTCACCTTGTGACAACAACTTTGTCCACCTTTCTGAAAAAACCGACCATCTGATTTCTGAATATCCTTCCTCTGAGGTCACTATTCTTGGTGACTTCAATGTCCATAATAAGGAATGGCTAGGATCTTCAAAAACCGATCCACAAGGGAGAGCAGCTGAGGCCTTTGCAGTCAGCAATTCTTTAGCCAATATGGTTCAGCAACCTACTTACTTTCCTCGTATCCCAACACACAGCTCAAATCCCTTGGATCTCCTTACTACAAAACCTGAATGCTATAAGATATCAGTCACCGCCCCCCTTGGTCGCTCAGACCACAGCATGGTGACTGCTTCCTGCGCAATGTAACCCTAGGTCACACAGTCATCACACCCATGTATCGTTTGGCATTACAACTCCGCAAACTGGGACGAAATGCAGGATTACTTTTCCTCATTTCCATGGGCGTCTGTCTGCTTCTCTCATCCTGATCCCTCTGATATCTCACAAAACGTCACCGAAATTATCCAAGCTGGCATGGAATTATTTATTCCACGTACACAGAAAACTCTTCAGCCACTCAAAAGCC
This sequence comes from Tillus elongatus, assembly GCA_964006375.1. Classification (NCBI taxonomy): domain Eukaryota; kingdom Metazoa; phylum Arthropoda; class Insecta; order Coleoptera; family Cleridae; genus Tillus; species Tillus elongatus. The sequence goes on along the minus strand of OZ023270.1, from coordinate 8,881,356 downwards.
CTGGTTCTCTAAATCCGTTGACAAAGCCAGACTTGAAAAGGTCAAAGCTCACAAAACGCTTCTACACAATCCCAATCAAGAAAATCGTCAAGCATTTAACGACGCAAGAAACCGCTATGTCCGCATTCTTTCTGAGGCAAAAAAACTTGTTTAATAATCACATCAAAAACAAAGTCCTCTTAAGCTCCAACGGCGGGCAAACCCTTCTGGACTCTTGCTACATCTATTGGGAATAATTTCTGCAAAAGCACGTTCCCACCTCTTGTCTCAGGGGATGAAATTGTTTCTACCGCGCTAGGCAAGGCTGAGCTTTTTGCTCCGTTGTTCGCCGGCAATTCTACTCTCAACCCACCTCTAAGTGCTCAACCACCGACATTCCCCAATGTCGCGCATAAAATGACGGATATCATTTTCAAAACTAAAAAGGTACGAAAGATGATCTCTTCTCTTAATACCAGGAAAGCCTCTGGCCTTGACGAGATCCCAGCAATTGTTCTCAAAAAATGCGCACCAGAGCTTGGTCCTGTCCTGACTCGTCTGTTTCAGATATCCTACAATACAGGCATATTCCCTAGTAACTGGAAAACTGCTCGAGTATAACCCGTCCCTAAGAAAGGATACAAAGCGCTTCTTAGCAACTACAGGCCTATTTCTCTCCTTTCAGTCGCCTCTAAAGTGATGGAAAAGTATATAAGCACGGAATTAAAAAAATTTCTTGAAAAATACAGTCTAATCCACGACAGGCAGTATGGATTCCGTCAACGCAGATCGACTGCCGACCTCCTTTCCTTTGTCACCCATTCTTGGAACAAGTCTATGGAACTACACGGTGAATCCCAGATTGTTGCTCTAGACATATCCAAAGCATTCGACCAGGTCTCGCACGCAGCGCTGCTTAATAAACTTCCGGCCTATGGCCTACCACCAAAACTTTGTACCTGGACACGCAAATTTTCTCTCCAACGGGATCATTTCTGTTGTTGTGGATAGCCATTCCTCTAAACTGTATCCAATTAATGCGGGAGTTCCTCAAGGTTCAGCTTTAGCCCCTACTTTGTTTCTTCTTCACATCAATGACCTCCTCTCTAGCACATCCAACCCACTTCACAGTTACGCGGACGATAGCACCCTCCACTCAAATATACAATATTCTAAGCCTGTCTCTTTAGCCCAATTAGTTGAGGATCGCAGACTCATGGAGGGTTCTATCTCCGTGGATCTCCAAAAAATATTAGACTGGGGAAGTAGAAATCTTGTACAATTCAACCCCACCAAATCTCAGTCTTGCTTTCTTTTTCATAAGAGATACACCAGCCCTAGACCCCTCACAATGAACAACCAAATTATTCAAAGTAACGAGTCCTTTTCATTTGTTGGCATTTCTGTGGATCGAAATCTCGATTTGCACCAAAATGTCACACCAATTGCAGAAGCGGCTGTTAAGAAATTAGGTTTCCTCTTCCGGGCTCGCAAATACTTTTCACCAGCTAATCTCTATACCTTATATACTTCACAAATAAGGTCAAACCTCGGATACTGCTCCCACATCTGGGGTGCCGCTGCCGCTTCTACACTAGCTATCCTGGACTCTATTCAGAAGAGAGCTATACGTCTCATTGGTGACCCTACCCTCACCCAAAGGCTGCCATACCTTGCCCACCGACGTGCCGTTGGTGACCTCTCTCTCTCTCTTTTATAGATATCTGCACGGGCACTGCTCAGAGGAGCTTTCTTCCATAGTTCCTCCACCTGCTGCGCCCAACAGATCTACCAGGGGAGCAGAGCGAGTGCACCCTTTTTCTGTCCAGGTCACCAGACTTAAAACATCTTGTTATGCCCGCTCTTTTGTCCCGAGGACTTCCAAGTTGTGGAACTCCTTGCCGGCACATGTTTTTCCTTCTCCTCCGAACCTCCAAACCTTCAAGTCCAGAATTAACAAGTTGCCTCTTTCCTCCTTGTCGACACCCACGGTAAGATATTATTTAGGCTGTGAGCCCTCGTGGTGTGTTGTTGAAATAAAAAAATATTTGGCGGAAATGTAATAATACAATATCAAGTAACACTATTAGCTAAAGCCGAAACTAAAAAAATATTTAGAAACGTGTTTTATTTTCGAAACTAGTAAATAAAAAAGTTATTACTTATTTTCCTCGTGTAATTATATCCGAGGCAGTTTTAACAATGAGCATTATTATAATGATACCCCACTATGAGAACTTGGAACCTTGATGTGGAAATTCGTTTAAATTAGAGTGGAAAATTTTGTTAAAATTAGTTATTGAAACCATGATAATTTAAAATGTTGTAGATAAAAATGACTGATAAGTTTACTCACTGAGGACATTATTACACTTTTATATTATTATTATAATTATTGTTATTAGCTAACAAACGCGTAACGTTATTTAACTGGGCCCTACTAGATTTTGAGTTTTAATAGCAGGGGCGTGCGGTGACATTTCAAATAAGGGAAGCAATTCTCAGAAAGTTACCTATTTGTAGTGTAACTCAATTCTTCTGTCGTTTTTGGAAAATTCGTTAATAATATCATAAAACTGTGGATTCTGGGACATTTCCTGGCTGAGTTTATTTTCAACTGACAAAATTGAAATTTGGGAAAGTCTTTCCTGTCCTGTTGAATTCCTAACAAAACTCTTGATACGTTTCAATGTAGACAAATTTCGTTCTAAAGATGCACTAGTAGCAGGACTTGTTAACACTAATTCACATAATTTGAACACTTCAGAATATGCATTTTCCAATTTTGATTGTTTTAAGAAAGTTAAAAGTTCACTCGCGTTAGTTTTTGTGTCAATAACATCGGTTTCATAAATGACTGTAAGTTCTAATCGTAATAAGGCTTTGTCAAAATAATGTCCATAGTGGTGGAATAATGATTTGAATGAATCTTCTGGGAAAGGTATCCCTTTAAATCATCCAAAATGACACAATTCAAGAAATTTCAGGTCACTGAGATGATCAAATCTGCAGTTAATTTTCTGCTGAATTTGATCTATGATTTCGTAGAAAAGGCGGCGGTAAGAAGTTTGAAGGTCTCCCACATTATCAGTGCGCAGACGCTTTCTTCGTGGCTCCACTTCTCCTAATTCACTTGTTTTTTCGGAGAACTTATCAAATTCATTCTACTTAAAGTAGCAAAAAACACTTTACATTTTTTAATATGATTTATAGATTGGGATAAAATTAAATTTAAAGCCTAAAAATATTTCTTGTACACCCATCAATTTTTACGTAACGTATTACTACAGATAGTTGACTTAAATTAGTTACATCGGTTGTTTCATCTAGAACAATAGCAATGAAACGAGTCTGCTTAATTTCAGATTTAATTCTGTTCAAAATAATAGTGGCAGCAGCTGCAATTAAGTCATTCTGAATGCGATTTTATATCCCGTGAAAAACGTTAGACTGTTCCAAGTGATTTTTTAAACGAATGTCGTATTTGGCTATTAAAGAAACTAGATCTTGAAAGTTTCCTCTGTTTGCAGATGTAGTTGTTTCGTCATGACCCCTGAAGCCCAATTCATGCTGACCAAGAAAACACACAACATCAATAAGTCTTTTTAATATGTTTCTGTTTTTATCAACCAGTTCATTGTGTTGGCGATGACTAATTTCTATCTGCTTGTCAATGGCGTATTCAATTCGCGTTTTAGGTACCCTTAAGCCGCGATACAAAATTTCATTGACACACAATCAATTCAAAATTTCATTGCCTGGATATCATGTTATAATGAAATGAATCTAGCATTTCAGAAGAATGAAGTAATATCATTCTGACATTGGCTAATAATGCGTTGCGTTACGTACGAGGTAAGCGCCAAAATTTCCAGGCATGACTATGAAAAAGACACAATTAAATTTTATTTTTCAATATGATGAGTGATGAAATCAAAAATTAGATGTGATGCTTGAATTTGTGGAAAACCCACATATATCGGCTAGACAGGCATCCACTACATTTAATGTTAGCCATGCATCGATAGTTAACATATTAAAAGAAAATAAAATGCATCCCTATAAAATGATACCTACTCAGGAGCTCATGGAAGACGATTATGATAGGAGAACTTATTTTTGTGAGCGAATGATGGACATGTTAGATAACAATATTATCCAATTAGAAGACGTTATGTTTTCTGATGGTTGCACTTTTTCACTTAACGGTCATGCTAATCGGCAAAAATGTCGCTACTGGGCAACGACAAATCCTCACTGGATGAGAGAAGAACGCACGCAATACCCTCAGAAGGTTAATGTTTGAGCAGGCATTGTTGGAAACCATATCATTGGTCCCTTTTTCATTGAGGGTAATTTAAATGGCGATAATTATTTGGCACTACTTCAAAATGATGTCATTCCAACTTTGGCAAATTTAGATCCTGATCCAGGAAACCCTCAAGTTCCAGTGAATACGATATGGTTTCAGCAGGACGGAGCACCACCACATTATCAACTCAATGTCCGGCAGTACCTCGATGAAATATTTCCCAATCGGTGGATAGGGAGGCAAGGATCGATAGAATGGCCAGCGCGATCACCTGATCTTACCTTATTAGATTTCTTTTTATGGGGATATGTGAAGAGCATTGTGTACAAAATTAAACCTTTTGATTTAAATGACTTAAAAGAACGAATAACGCTTGTGATTAGGTCGATCACGCCTGATATGTTAAATAATGTTAGAAGACAGTTTTATTTAAGATTATGGTGTTGCCAAGAAGTTCGCGGTGAACATTTTGAACATCTACTTCATTGACATTCATAGTTCTTTTTAGTGTTTTACATTTTATTACATTTTGCATTACATTTTAGTTTTGTTGTTGTATTGTAGCGAATTTCGGTAAGCACATGATTTTATTTATCTTAATTGTTGCAATAAACTTGAGAATTATAACATTTTTGAATAGAGACTGAACAGACCTTTCAAACGACATATAACGAGCCTATAGTTTCCTTTTAAAAAATTGGTGGTTGTACCTGTCATTCGAAGGGGGTTGAAGGTAGGGATCCCATTTGAAAAATGTCAATTTATAATTTAAATTTGGCGTGTTTCGGGATTTTTTATAAGAATGTACAGTAACCGAAATAATGAATTTATTCCATTTGGCTTTTACACATTATATATATATATATATATATATATATATATATATATATATATATATATATATATATATATATATATATATATATATATATATATCCAACCGATAACTCAAGTTCCAGAGGCCCTAATTCGCACTCATTTGAAGAAATTTTCCGAAGGTCTCACCAATTAGTGAATTTTCTGTATGAAAATTCGCTAATACTAAAAAGAAGACATTTTCGTAATTTAGAGTGCCTACAGTATAAAATTGTCTTATAACATTGAGCAAATTCGGAAACAGAGATTTTCACTGTATTTTGTGTTGAACCTTCATTCACATAGAAGACGCCTGCTTTACAGTCTGGCAAATACGTGAGTTATATCACATGTAAGCGATTTGGTAGGTAAAAAAATGCAGATAAGGTCTATAAATAGATCCATTTTATAATAAACAGTTAAAGCTGATGCAGACTCGCCTTGAAATGCTGGCTCTTATGAAACATAACCTGCATAAAGTTGAACGTGTTGGTCAACTATTTTGGTGGATTAAATTTTATATTAATAAGAAACTGGTGGCTACTAAATATCTCATAATCTAGAGCCGGTATGGACAACCTTTGCTTAGCTGAGGGCCTAATTTCGGGACTTAATCAGGTCGCGGGTCGTAGGCAAGAAATAAGTAGGCAGTAGTGAATAAGAATAAAAAAGCCACAAAAATTCATACAATTTTAGTGAATTTTCTTTTTAAAAAAAATCACTATTGAGGAGATCCCGACTTTTGAATTTTTAAAAAATTTCTTCAAATGAGCGCTATTTAGGACCGCTGGAACCCAAATCCGAGGTCGGTTTAAGACTATATATATATATATATATATATATATATATATATATATATATATATATATATATATATATATATATATTAGTCACACCTATAACTAAAAAAATAATAGACCGATTTTGATAAAACTTGGTGAGTACCTTCCTTTCGCAAGTGGCTTGGATAAGTTCGTTAGCCAGGAAAATCCTCCTAGGTTTTCCCGGAAAATTTGGTGTTTTCTTTCGAAAAAAAATTATATCTCCGGAATTAACAAAGTAAGGGCAACCATTATGAGGAATTGAACTTTTAAACTTTTATCCTGTTATTTTCAAAAACCTTTGTTGGTTGCAAGAAAAACACGAATAACTAAAGAAACATATTTTATCGATGTTACTGAAAATCATAGAAAATTCAATATTTGCCAATAAAATTATGTATACGTCAAATTTGACAATCAGGGAAAAAGTGTGAATAAGTATAATTTTTTAGAAAACAAACAACAGAAATAAAAAAATGCTACCGATAAGTTATAGAAATTCTTCAAAATGATAATTTCATAGGCATCTATTGAATTTTTGATGATTTTAAGTTTTAAGTAACATTGATTAAAAATATGTCTTTAGTTATGCGGATTTTTCTTGAAAACGAAAAATATTTTTTGAATAATAACAAGCGGAAAAAGTTTTAATTTACTTCCCCATAAAATGAAATTATAATTTTTTTAATCCGTCAGTAGGTTAAAAAATTATGTTACATTTTATGGGTTCGTCACCCTATTGAACCCTTTGAAATGCTTTAATTGAACTCTACTCAATATCGATTAGGGCTCTTGGTACACCCAAAACGTGTACCTAATTTGGTTTTTCTAAGTTGAAGTATTACTGAGATATTGATTCTTTTTCGAAATTTAAAACTCATTTTGAAGGCCTATAACTTCTCAGGGGTGCAACTTAGTATGGGGGTATGTTGCCTAAATTTTGGTACATGGTTCACTCTTTATAATACAAATACGCGTACTAAATTCGGTTGCCCTCACTTTGTTATTTCTGGAGATATGAATTTTTTTTAGAAAGAACACCCAAAATTTTTTGGGAAAACCTGGTCCGATTTTCCTGGCTAACGAACTTTTCCAAGCCACTTGCACAAGGAAGGTACTCACGAAATTTGATCAAGATCGGTCTATTAGTTTTTGAGTTATCGGTACGATATATATATATATATATATATATATATATATATATATATATATATATATATATATATATATATATATATATATATATATATATATATATATATATATATATATATATAAAAACACGGATCTCCCCATTAGTGAATTTTTTTAAGAAAATTTGTATCCACAACTTATGGGCCATCCTGTGATTGTAGAAATAATTTTTTTAGATGTAGCTTAAGACACCCTATAATTAATATATACAATTTTTTTTCATATCCTGTATAATAATGGATATATTGAGCTTTATTGATTTTTTACGAAAATTCGACAAAAATTATATACCATTAAACGATAAACTCTATAGTTAAGACTACCGCCAAGCATCAGCGAGAGGGTCTATTTGAAATGAATTTTCTGGAAATATTTTAGTAAAATGAAGGACAATGGCTGTTGAAACTAAGACTTCAGGGTTTGTAAAACATTCTTCTTGAGACATTTTATTTCCATAGCCCGTATTAGATTCAAGTTCTTTGCCTAAATGTTGCCAATTTTGACGTTTTAAATCGCAACTTTGACGTTTTGAGGAAAACCCCAATTTATTTTTCTTTAAATGCCTATAACTTTTTTGCCTTTTGACCTACAAAGCTAAATTTTGGTAGGTAACTTACCTATAACGATATAAACACGGGTGCCCTTATTTTGTTAATTCAGGAGATATATTTTTTTCGAAAGAAAACACAAAATTTTCCGGGAAAACCTGGGCCGTTTTTCCTGGCTAACGAACTTATCCAAGCCATTTGCAAAAGGAAGGTATTTACCAAATTTAATCAAAATGGGACCATTATTTTTTGAGTTATAGGTGTGATATATATATATATATATATATATATATATATATATATATATATATATATATATATATATATATATATATATATATAACATATAAAAATTTAAAAATTGAAACTGACCTGGGATATGTGTTCTGGGGGGCCTAATTAGCGCTCATTTGAAGAAATTTGTTCAAAATTTAAAAGTCGGGATCTCCTCATTAGTAAATTTTTTAAAGAAAATTCACTAAAAAGTGCTGCAAATTGAGTCATAACTTCCACATAGCTGTGATAATCTAATCTCCCCAGAAAGACATTTTATGAAACGAACTTAAGGACTATGACTTGACCACAAAGAAAATATTCGTATTCCTGTAGCCTGTACAGCTATATGGAAGTTATGATTCAATTTACAGCACTATTTTCCTTTGCATATAAACTATTTTCTGATGACAATTTAATAAATAAATCATATAATCTCAAAAATCGGTTGCTATATTAGATACGCATGGTATTTAATATAGTTATCTAATCAAATCAATGTAAAAACACGTCACGATTTTGAACTGTGAAGATATCGTAAAAAATATTGAAAATTTATCAGTTATTGTGCAGGTCAAGATGGGATATTGAATCATCATATTTATTATCGCAAGTTCAGAAAAACTAGTTTATTATACATAAAAAAAGTGTACCCCAACAAGTTATATATCTATTAAATTTGCTGATCGATTAAATTGAACATCATAATAGATGCGTCATGGAAAAATTAAAGTAATATTATGAAGCAAATCATCATTGTGAAATCAGGTGTTTTAATATGCTTACTTCCTAGGTAAAACTGACAAGGCTATACTTCCAGACTGTATTTATTGATAAAGGCCCTACGCGTCTCAGCTCATATAAGGTAAGCCATCTTCAGGGGCTTCGATCTGTGTTTTATAACAGCAACTGAACTTTATAATAAATCTATCATAGTAGCTGTTTTCATCGACTGTCGTCTTTGTTTCCTTGCACTGTATGGGTAAAGACAGAAGCATAAAGACCTCAAATCACAGAAATAGACACATGGCAATACAAATAAAATCTTACAATCGAAATGGAGGACAGTTAAAAGCTGAAAATCAGACGTTCAATCATTCACGTCTGATTTTCAGCTTTTAACTGTCCTCCATTTCGATTGTAAGATTTTATTTGTATTGCTGTGATTTGAGGTCTTTATGCTTCTAATTCTACCTTTACCCAAATAGTGCAAGGAAACAAAGACGACAGTCGATGAAAACAGCTACTGATAGATTTTTTTTTAATTTCAACAACACACCACGAGGGCTCACAGCCTAAATACTATCGTACCGTTGGTGTCGACAAGAAGGAAAGAGACAACTTGTTAATTCTGGACTTGAAGGTTTGGAGTTTTGGAGGAGAAGGAAAAACATGTGCCGGCAAGGAGTTCCACAACTTGGAAGTCCTCGGCTCGGGACAAAAGAGCGGCCATAACAAGGTGTTCTATGTCTGGTGACCTGGGCAGTAAAAGGGTGCATTCGTTCTGTTCCCCAGGTAGATCTGTTGGGGGCAGCAGGTGGAGGAACTATGGAAGAAAGCTCCTCTGAGCAGTGCCCGTGCAGATATCTATAAAAGAGAGAGAGAGGTCACCAACGGCACGTCGGTGGGCAAGGATGGCAGCCTTTGGGCGAGGGTAGAGCCACCGATGAGACGTATAGCTCTCTTCATAATGGAGTCCAGGATAGCGAGTGTAGAAGTGGCAGCGGCACCCCAGATGTGGGAGCAATATTCGAGGTTTCGCCTTATTTGAGAAGTATATAGGGTATAGAGATTAGCTGGTGAAAAGTATTTGCGAACCCGGAAGAGGAAACCTAATTTCTTAGCAGCCGCTTCTGCAATTGATGTGACATGTTGGTGCCAATTGAGATTTCGATCCACAGAAATGCCAGCAAGTGAAAAGGACTCATTACTTTGAATAACTTGGTTGTTCATTGTGATGGGTCTAGGGCTGGTGTATCTCTTATGAGATAGAAAGCAAGACTGAGATTTGGTGGAGTTGATATGTACAAGATTTCTACTTCCCCAGTCTAATATTTTTTGGAGATCCACAGAGACATAACCCTCCATGAGTCTGCGATCCTCATCTAATTGCGCTAAGGAGACAGGCTTAGAATATTCTATATTTGAGTGGATGGTTGCTGTCATCCGCGTAACTGTGAACTGGGTTGGATGTGCTAGAGAGGAGGCCATTGATGTAGAGAAGAAACAAAGTATGGGATAAAGCTGAACCTTGCATTAATTGGATACAGTTTAGAGGAATGGCCATCCACGACAACAGAAATGCTCTGGTTGGAGAGGAAATTTGCTGTCCAGGTACAGAGTTTTGGTGGTAGGCCATAGACCAGAAGTTTATGAAGCAGCGCTGCGTGCCAGACCTGGTCGAATGCTTTGGATATGTCTAGACCGACAATCTGGGAATCACCGTGTAGTTCCATAGACTTGTTCCAAGAATGGGCGACAAAGGAAAGGAGGTCGGCAGTTGATGTGAGCTGACGGAATCCATACTGCCTGTCGTGGATTAGACTGTGTTTTTCAAGAAATTTTAGTAATTCGGTGTTTATATACTTTTCCATTACTTTAGTGACGACTGAAAAGAGATAAATAGGCCTGTAGTTGCGCTTTGTATCCTTTCTTGGGGATGGGTTGTACTCGAGCAGTTTTCCAGTTACTAGGGAATATGCCTCTATTGTAAGATGTCTGAAACAGATGAGTCAGGACAGGAGCAAGTTCTGGTGCGCATTTTTTTAGATCAATTGCTGGGATCTCGTCAAGGCGAGAGGCTTTCCTGGTATTAAGAGAAGTGAGCATCTTTGGTACCTTTTTAGTTTTGAAAATGATATCCGCGACATTGGGGACTGTTGGAGGTTGAACATTTGGAGGTGGGTTTAGAGTAGAATTGCCGGCGAACAACGAGGCAAAAAGTTCAGCCTTGCCCAGGGCGGTAGAAACAATTTCATCCCCTGAAACAAGAGCTGGGAACGTGCTCTTGCAGAAATTATTCCCAATAGATTTAGCAAGAGTCCAGAAGGGTTTGCTGCCGTTGGAGCTTGAGAGGATTTTGTTTTTGATGTGGTTATTAAACGAGTTTCTGTAACCTCCACACGTTTCAGACGATGTGTAAGTAATATCAGTAAAGAAATTTGTAGAATTTTTATGGCGTCAATTGTGACGCATCTCGAAATACCAAGTTGTACATATTTGTCTCATAATTGCAGTTACACAATAACATCCATTTTTATGAATTAGATGATTACTCGAAATATGATATAACGAAAAATAACAACAACAAAACAGTATTAATATAAGCATCAACACAAAGGTATAGGTACTAAGAAGTGTGACTGCATCGAATCTCCTCGAAAACAAATATCTAATTGCTGGTAACACGAACACGTGATGTTGTTTTTTTTGCCGACACTGGTACGCAGTAGCTCTTTTATGGATATTTTGATAGATAAAACGTAGATAATGTCACCAGTCAACATATTTTTATCAAAAACGTGGACGTAGACACTCAGTCTTTCGTTTGTAATGGCTTATGGATTATTGATGTTTATTGAGAATTAAATTTAGCCTTAGATACACACTGATAACAACTTTAACCTTTTTCTTATTTACTTAGGAAGGATTTGTGTACTCAATTCATGAACATCATTTGTTTTACATTATTAACGAATTTTCATTTAGAAAAAAATGCTAATAGAGAGGTCACGATGAAAAGCTTTTGAAAAAAATTCTTCAGGTGAGCGCGAATTTCGGTCCCTAGAACCCAAAACCAAGGTCCGTTGAAAATTTTATATATATATATATATATATATAAATATATATATATATATATATATATATATATATATATATATATATATATATATATATATATATATATATATATATATATATATATATATATATAGGGTGGCGTATTGAAAACGAAACAGACCGATTTGCGCCCAGAGAATTTATTTTTGTAAGAAACGCTGAAACACGTCAATTTTAATATTGAGGGGGACATGTTTTGACATAAAACTCAACTTTGTCACATCAACCCCTTAAGGGTGGCGATAACAACCCTTATATTTAAAATAGGGAACATGGGTCGAGTGTTACATCATTTGAGAGCTCTTTTTTTTTCTGAATTCAGCACACCATTTTTTTTGGAAGTTTTATCAACTAGTTTAAAAATTAATCACAATTGGTGTTGCAAGAACGTATTTCATTCATTGTAATAAGAAATGCACTAATTAGGCAATTTTTCGTTAAAAAAACTAAAAAACAAAACCAAACGTTCAAAAATGTTTATTCAGTTAAGTAAGTGTTCAAATTGTTGACCACCAGCTTCCATACAAAAGTACAAATTTTGTTCAAAACGAGCTCTGACATTCTGGAGCATTTGTGGAGTTATTAGACGGCATTCTTCAACAATGCGTCGTCGTAATTCTTCCAGAAACTCCGGTTCTGTTGCGTAAATTCTACTCTTTAAATGGCCCCATAGAAAAAAGTCTAAAGGAGTTAAATCCGGTGATCTAGGGGGCCACTCACTAGCACCTCTACGCCCAATCCATTATCCTAGAAACTCTCTGTTCAAAAACTGCCTAACACGTTGTGGAAAATGCGGAGGAGCTCCATCTTGTTGAAACACTAATTGATTTTCTTGATAGCGATCATCATTTTCAACAATGTCAATTAGTAGAGGGTAAACGATATCTTCTAGTAAGCCATCAAGATAAATTGGTCCGATTTAACGGTCTCCAAAAATGCTAGTCCAGACATTCAATTTCTGTGGAGTTTGAGTGTGTACATTTTCAAACAATAAGTAATTTTGATAAAATATGGTACATTCTTTCTACTATCTAGGCTATACTGGTAACAAGATTTGTGCCTGCTTGCATTAGAGAGATATGTGTGTTTGGTTTCTTTAACGTCGGCCTATTTCCGCAACTATGGCCAATCACTGACGCCAGGGAGCAGTTTCACCTCACTATCCTGGAAATTTTGCCGAACTCCTGTCTTTATGTAAGGAGGGTAGGGATCTTTAACGTGCCCAACATCGCATGGACACGGGACCGACGGCTTTACGCCCCTTCCGAAGGGTGGAACGTGCAGACATTCAACTTGCTCAAATGCAATGCCAGACCTTCGGTTGATGTTAATGTTACAGTGTGTACTGAAAAAGTGAAAGGAGAACCGTGGGATCGAACCCAGAGGCACACGTTCTTACCCCTGAACCACCTAGACTCCTTTTTAGAGAGGCATATTTGCTATTAGAAATATTTTTATGAAAATTGACTTCCATAAGGTACTGGCTGCGTCCAGACTTTTTTATGAACATGGCAGTAAATTTCCAGAACAATTCTGAAACAGTCTCCAATAAATGTTGTTGTACTACCCAAAACGAGTCATAAAAATGAATATATTTGGATGTTCGTGTTTTGTTTCTAATTTTCCTTATAATATCATGAGATCGTGTCTGCTTGTACGTGGTATTTCTAATTGATTCAGTTTCATTCGTTCATCGTAAAGAAGCAAGGTTATCATTTAGATAGCCTTTAATCATGCAAGACGGCTAGAGCTTTTCAAGGTTATTTTGCGAATTTTTTTATGTAAATTACCTAACAAAAGTTGTTTAAAATACGTTATAATTCGTTTGTTTTAATTTACAGTGTGTCTCGCTTAATAGTGACAGACTATCAGGGGCGTGCGGTGACATTTCAAATAAGGGGAGCAATTCTCAGAAAGTTATCTATTTGTAGTGTAACTCAATTTTTCTGTCTTTTTTGGAAAATTCGTCAATAATGTCGTCATAAAACTGTGGATTCTGGGACATTTACTGGACGAGGTTATTTTCAATTGACAAAATTGAAATTTGGGAAAGTCTTTCCTGTCCTGTTGAATTCCTAACAAAACTCTTGATACGTTTCAATGTAGAAAAAATTCGTTCTAAAGATGCACTAGTAGCAGGAATTGTTAATACTAATTCACATAATTTGAACACTTCAGAATATGCATTTTCCAATTTTGATTGTTTTAAGAAAGTTAAAAGTTCACTCGCGTTAGTTTTTGTGTCAATAACATCGGTTTCATAAATGACTGTAAGTTCTGATCGTAATAAGGCTTTGTCAAAATAATGTCCATAGTGGTGAATTAATGATTTGAATGAATCTTCTGGGAAAGGTATTCCTTTAAATCCTCCAAAATTACACAGTTCAAGAAATTTCAGGTCACTGAGATGATCAAATCTGCAGTTAATTTGCTGCTGAATTTGATCTATGATTTCGTAGAAAAGGCGGCGGTAAGAAGTTTGAAGCTCTCCCACATTATCAGTGCGCAGACGCTTTCTTCGTGGCTCCACTTCTCCTAATTCAATTGTTTTTTCCCAGAACTTATCAAATTCATTCTACTTAAAGTAGCAAAAAACACTTTACATTCTTTAATATGATTTATAGATTGGGATAAAATTAAATTTAAAGCCTAAAAATATTTCTTGTACACTCCCATCCATTTTACGTAGCGTATTACTACAGGTAGTTGACTTAAATTAGTTACATCGGTTGTTTCATCTAGAACAATAGCAATGAAGCGAGTCTGTTTAATTTCAGATTTAACTCTGTTCAAAATAATAGTGGCAGCAGCCGAAATTAAGTCATTCTGAATGCGATTTTCTTTCCCGCCAAAAACGTTAGACTGTTCCAAGTGATTTTTTAAACGAATGTCGTATTTGGCTATTAAATAAACTAGGTCTTGAAAATTTCCTCTATTTGCAGATGTAGTTGTTTCGTCATGACCCCTGAAGCCCAATTCATGTTGACCAAGAAAACACACAACATCAATAAGTCTCTTTAATATGTTTCTGTTTTTATCAGGTTAATAATGCTTGTTTTACATGAAATTTGGAATATATCTATTTTGAAGGATGCCGAATGTAGTGGCGTACCTACTTATTTTCTTCCTAAAAACGGCACTAAGAGCATTCGCAAAAACTGATCGTTAAAAATTATCATAATGAAAATTCACTAAGAGGGAAAGCCGAGCAAAAGTAGTTTTAACAGTTCATAACCGATAATAGTCAGTTATGAGTAAATATTTCTATGCAATTACAAATGTTGGCATAATCTTTTATCGCAGGTAATTAGATCGTAGGAATTTGCGATTTGATTTTAAGCTCACCAGGGAATATTTATGTTTTACACATGGAAACTAATGCGTATTTAGATTTAACGGTCGATTATTTGCTTGCCGCATTGGTATGGTCTAGATAATTAAATGTAATTTACACTAGCAAATAAGCTGTTTATTACGTGATAATCATATAATTGTGGACGCAGTTAAGTTTGGATTGAGTTTCGGCAGTAATACTATTTTACATTAGCTTAGAAAACTCAACTTTGTATCGCTATACGTTTACTTGAAATATAACAACACAAATAAAATTAAAAAAAATACGCTAACCAAATAAAATGACATGTGTTTATATATCAACATAGATCTACTCATTATTTTTTTTAAGAATATATATATATATATATATATATATATATATATATATATATATATATATATATATATATATATATATATATATATATATAGACGCCCTCGTGGCGCAGGTGGCTAGGTGCCAGCCTGCTAAGCGAGAGGTCCCGGGTTCGATTCCCGGGCGAGCCAAGTTGACTCTGTCTGGAAAATTTAAAAACAATATTGAATGATGGGAAAGAATGTGCTAATGGCCTAAGATGCCGCAGCCAATAAAATTAAATATATATATATATATATATATATATATATATATATATATATATATATATATATATATATATATATATATATATATATATATATATATACGAAGGCGAGTCAATAAGTCCATGACTTTTTGAATTTCCCGCCTCTTCACAGGAAGGGCAACACTGCTCCTGTCACCAAGCATGTGTCATTTGTTGTATGGGGACTTTGGCACCATCAATTTCCATGGTAAAAAGGTAGTTTACTGAATTCGTTGCGGCCGTACAAGCACAAATGACGCCGAACGTTCTGGACGCCCAGTTGACGTCGCTACACCCGAAACAATTGAAAAAATTCACGATATGGTACTGGCCGATCGGAGATTGAAAGTGCGGGAGATTGTGGAAGCCATAGGCATATCACATGGCTCAGTGGTTTCGATTTTGCATGATCACTTAGGTATGAGAAAGCTATCCGCAAGATGGGTGCCGCGTTTGCTCACAATCGGCCACAAGCGCAGTCGTGTGACAATTTCGAAGGAGTGTTTGGCGTTGTTCAATCGCAATAGGGACGAGTTTTTGCATTGTTTCGTAACCGTGGACGAAACATGGATTCACCACAACACACCAGAGACCAAGCAGCAGTTAAAACAGTGGGTTTCTCCGTGCGAATCGGCGCCGAAGAAGGTCAAGGTGGGTTTTTCAGCCAATAAAGTCACGGTGACCGTTTTTTGGGATGCACGCGTTATAATCCACATTGATTACCTTCATAAGGGAATAACAATCAATGGCGAAAATTATACCAACTTACTGGACCACTTAAATGACGATTTGAAGAACAAACGAACGCATTTGGCCAAGAAAAAAGTTCTTTTTCACCAAGACAATGCAAGGGTGCACACATGTGTAGTATCCATGGCGAAATTGCATTAATTGGGCTACGAATTGCTCCCTCATCCGCCCTATTCTTCGGATTTAGCCCAGAGTGACTATTTATTGTTTCCAAACTTAGAGAAATGGCTTGGCGGAAAGAGATTTTCTTTCGAAAAAAATTTATATCTCTGCAAATAACAAAGTAAGGGAACCAAATATGGTGCGCGGGTTTATACAATTATAAGTTAATTATCTACCAAAATTTAGCTCTGTAGGTTAACACCAAAAAAGTTATAGGTATTTAAAGAAAAATAAATTGGGTTTTTCCTCAATACGATTTAAAACGTCGAAATTTGCAACATTTAGGCAAAGAACTTGAATCTAATACAGGCTATGGAAACAAAATGTCTCAAGAAGAATGTTTTACAAACTCTATAGTTTTAGTTTCAACCGTCATTGTTTCATTTTACTAAAATGTTTCCAGAAAATTCATTTCAAATAGACTCTTTCTCTGATGCTTGGCAGTAGCCTTAACTATAGATTTTATCGTTTAATGGTATATAATTTTTGTCGAATTTTCGTAAAAAATCAATAAAGCTCAATATATCCGTTATTATACAAGATATGAAAAAAATTATATACATTAATTATAGGGTGTCTTGAGCTACAACTTAAAAAAATATTTCTACAATCACAGGTGGCCCATAATTCTTTGGTGATACAAATTTTCTTTCTTTTTAGTCGAACACGCCTTATGTTATTGCATTTTTGCATTTTCCATCGAAATATAACGCATGTTTGTAAGTAAAGGAATTCTGGACGCAGCAAGTGCGTTATGTCAGCGAATTTTGATTAAATGCTTCATATTTGAATAGCTAAATTTGCTATTAACCTATAAGGTTGATCAAGAAACGAGTTTTTGGGAACACTTCAAGTTTACTTTCGGAAATTTTTGTACATTTTCAAACAATAAAGTTATTTTGATGAAACATGGCACATTTTTATGAAAATTCACTACCATAACGCACTTGCTGCGTCCAGACTTTTTTTATGTATGTACTTTTTTTAATGATAGCTTGGATGAGTTCCGTAGCAAGCGCTATCGGACCAGTTTTTCTTTAAAGAAATGTAATTTTTCTCAAAAAATAGAAAAGCTATTTTTATGAAATTGGGTGGATATCTTGCCTTAGGAAATACCTTACAACATACCAAAATTCAACTTTGTAGGTTTATAGAAAAATGAGTTATTCAAATTTGAAGCATTTAATGAAAATTCGCTACCATAACGCACTTGCTGCGTCCCGAAATAATTTTTTTCGATCAAATAAAATCGACGTGTTCGAAAATTTTTGGAAATTATTTTATTTACTAGTTTACTTACTAATTTTTGTAGAACAAGTTCGGCACGGAGGATATACAAGACTACGTTTTATAATGGTTTACAAGTCAGTCAAACCGAATGCTAATTTGTTTCTTTAGAAGAGGAATAGATGGTGAGTTTACAGGTTTTGACTAATCGCAAATTAATATTAACATGCATAATCTTATCTCTTTCAAAATTTCAGTAGATAAATTTTGCAACGTTGCGTTTGTAAATTTTATAAACTCTTTGCAAATGCAAGCACGTGTAACATGTGTTCAGTTTGTTGCCAAGTAGATTATATTTTGTCAACTTCGACAATTTTATATCGTCGAGATTTATTTTAATTTAGCTCGCCATGGGTCTGTGTACTATTTTGAATTATTTTTACTTTTTAAAATCGTATAGTTAACATAAATAAATATTTACATGCAGTTCTATTGGTTAAAGATCTACGTTTTTAGTGAACTTTCTTTAAAAAATTCACTAATGAGGAGATTGCGACTTGTGAATTTTAAAAAAGATTCTTCAAATGAGCGCGAACTAGGCCCACTAGAACACATATCCGGGGTCAGTTTCAATTATATATATATATATATATATATATATATATATATATATATATATATATATATATATATATATATATATATATATATATATATATATATATATATATATATATATATATACAGTACGAAAAACACTTATGGAATAAAATTCATTATTCAGCAAAAAATAGTTTTTGTGGAAAACGCTGAGACACGTGAAGTTTAATTTGTCGAACATTACCTTTTAATCATAGTTAAAAAATTAAACTCCACCATTTTACCCCCACCACTCCATGTCCATTTAAAAAAAAGCAACCCTACATTTTTTCATCACAGTTCGATGGATCACATTTTTCTGAATGCGGAGATGCCCCATATGTATGGTCTATTAAATAAAGGGTGAAAATTTAATACCGGAATATTAAAACTAAACAGTTTACCCTGAAATTCAAATTTCGAAAATACACTTAATAAAAACGTCCCTTTCTTATAATTAAATGTTCTCCATTAACTTGCACACAACGAAATAATCTGCTCTGTTATTCTTCCCTAACTCTGTTCAACACGCCAGGCGTTACGTTCCTAATTTCCGTTGTTATTGTCATTTTCAAATAATCTAAATCAGCAGGTTGCGTTTTATACACTCTTCTTTTAAGGTATCCTAATAAAAAGAAATCAAGAGGTGTAAGATCTGGTGATTTAGTGGGTCATTCTACGAAACCTCTTTGTCCAATCCCTCTTTATGGAAAGACATCGTGTAAATACTCCCGTACTTGAAGAACAAAGTGGGGCGGTGCACCGTCTTGTTGAAACCATATCCTTTCATGGGGAATATTAGGTTCCATTACATTTGGATACAATTCTGCTAACATTGGGACAATCTGTTCTCTTAGGATTTCTAAATATCTTGGACCGTTTAGATTTTCTATAAAAACAGGTCCAACTACGTGACCACCAATGATACCAGCCCAAACGTTCAACTTCTGAGGACGCTGAGTGTGTTTTTGTCGCATCCAGTGGGGGTTTTTGCAGCCCAGTATCTGCAATTTTGCCTGTTTACATCGCCATTCAAAAGAAATGTTGCTTCATCGGAAAACAGAACGTCAGCAGAAATTTCTATGTAACATGTCCAGCAGTCGTTCACAAAATTGCAGTTTTCTATCAGAATCACCGTCAATCAACTTTTGAACGCGTTGTATGTTATAGGGATGCATTTTTTGGTTTTTGAGACACCTTAAAACTGTTGATTGACTAACATCATTTTCACGTGCAACTTGACGGGTAGAAAAGCCAATAAAATATTGAGTTTTACATCTTCTTCAACAAACTTGGGTCTCCTAGGCAGTGGTTTAACGTGTCCATAATCACGAAACTGTGAATGTATCTTAGACACAAATCTGGATGTTTTTCATTAAATAGGTTAACAACTTGTGCCTGTGTTCTACACATATCACCATACCCAATCATCATTAACATTTCTGTTCGCAGAGTTTCAGTTAAATATCGCATTATTACACCAAAAATTAATTGAAATTATAGGAACAAGACGCAGCAAGTGCGTTATGGTAGTGAATTTTCATAGAAATGATCTTGCACAAAATATTTTATTATAACTTTTTTTTCTTGTAACATAGAAATCTAAATTTTGGTGTATAGTTTACTTTTTATATCGTAAACCTACCTACTAAATTTGGTTATCATAGATTTTTTATTTTTTAAGATAAAAAATTTTTTCAAATAAAAACTCAAAAATTTTTCGGAAAACCTGGTCCGATTTTTCTGATTAACGAAATTATCAAATCCATTTACAAAAGGAAGGTACATGCCAAATTATATCAAAATCTGCCCATTATTCTTTGAGATAAAAAATTTTTTCGAATGAAAACTCAAAATTTTTTCAGAAAACCTCGTCCGATTTTCTTGACTAACAAACTTATCAAAGCCATTTACAAAAGGAAGGTACATGCCAAATTTTATTTAAATCGGCTTATTACTTTTTGAGATAAGAATTTTTTTCGAATGAAAACTCAAAATTTTCCCGGAAAACCTCATCCGATTTTCTTGACTAACGAACTTGTCAAAGCCATTTACAAAAGGAAGGTACATGCCAAATTTTATTAAAATCGGATTATTACTTTTTAAGATAAGAATTTTTTTCGAATGAAAACTCAAAATTTTCCCGGAAAACCTCATCCGATTTTCCTGACTAACGAACTTATCCAAGCCATTTACAAAAGAAAGGTACATGCCAAATTTTATCAAAATCGGCGTATTATTTTTTGAGTTATCGGTGTGATACATATATATATATATATATATATATATATATATATATATATATATATATATATATATATATATATATATATATATATATATATATATATATATATATATATATATATATATATAACATATAAAAATTGAAACTGACCCCGGATATGGGTTCTAGGGGTCCTAGATCGCGCTCATTTGCAAAAATTTTTTCAAAATTCAAAAGTCAGGATCTCCCCATTAGTGAATTTTTTCTACGAAAATTCACTAAAATTACGACTACCTTATTAGGAGACCGTGCATTCAACACAATACACCACAAAATAAATCAGAACTGTTGAATTTCACCTTTCACACTGCAAAAACTAGTAGTTAATAAGAAACGATTAATGATACCGAGTACGTTTTAGATAAAAGACAAGATAAGAAATTTAAGATAAGAGTCAGTGAAGAATTCCAGAGCAGATTATTTCGTTGTGTGCAAGTGAGTGGAGAACATTTTGGACATGTATTATAAGAAAGGGACGTTTTTATTAAGTTTATTTTCGAAATTTAAATTTCAGGGTAAACTGTTTAGTTTTAATATTCCGGTATTAAATTTCCACCCTGTATTGAAAACTGTAATATTAGACCATACATATGGGGTATCTCCGCATTCAGAAAAATGTGATCCATCGAATTGTGATGAAAAAATGTAGGGTTGCTATTTTTAAAAAAAATGATAAAGCGGTGGGAGTTTAATTTTTTAACTATGATTATATGTTTTTAATGTTTGACAAATTAAACTTCACGTGTCTCAGCGTTTTCCACAAAAACTATTTTTTGCTGAATAGTGAATTTTCCTGGCTAACGAACTTATCCAAGCCATTAATAAAAGAAAGGCACTTGCGGAATATATATATATATATATATATATATATATATATATATATATATATATATATATATATATATATATATATATATATATATATATAACATATGAAAAGTAAAACTGACCCCGGATATGGGCTCTAGGGGTCTTAGTTCGCACTCATTTGAAAAAATTTTTGCAAAGTCTCACCATCGATACCTTTCTATTAGTGATTAAAAAAAAAATTCACTAAAACAGAGAAAAGATATTCAACTATCCAGTGTGGACGAACACGAAATGTATTGTATTGTATACTTTTCGAAAACTAATAACTAAATTAGTTAAAAAATCAAGGAACAACTTGTGGAAAAAACTCTTGGACCTGTCAAATCCTATTTTTAATTGCGCATTTTCTAAACAGCTAAAAGATAATTCATACATACAGACTGATTGGAGATGATATTTATATATATATATATATATATATATATATATATATATATATATATATATATATATATATATATATATATATATATATATGTAGATGGTCTATGTTACAAGTGCACATTCAGCACAAACAAATAAGACTATTTTTTTCATATAAACATAGATCCGCAAATGCTGTTTTTTTAAATACAGCGTGTTAAAGTTATTTGTTTTTGTCAGTTTTTCACGAATAAGTCCGAGTCAAATTACAATTTTGTCGTGAAAATTGGCATGTGGGGGTTTTAGAGGGCAAGAAATTTAAATATGTTATTGTTAATAACACTGCTGGCAGAGGGCGCCACCTGTAAGACTATGCTTGCATTCAATTGGCTATAATTTCTTGACACCCAGTAATATCGACCTACCGTATAGCTACATTGCAGCCCTTATCAATTGTAAACAAAAAATGTATACTTGATTTAAAT
The DNA here is from genome assembly GCA_964006375.1 of Tillus elongatus. Classification (NCBI taxonomy): domain Eukaryota; kingdom Metazoa; phylum Arthropoda; class Insecta; order Coleoptera; family Cleridae; genus Tillus; species Tillus elongatus. The sequence continues at coordinate 8,858,810 of OZ023270.1, read as the reverse complement.
CTCTCAGGCACACAATTTTTTAGATGATTCAATTTTTGTATGTCGATGTCGCTCAAAAATTAATTCTGCGACAAATCATAGGAATACATTTTGCACCTTTTAATTGCTATCAGTATGTATAAACTTAATTTTCTTATTCTCTAGTTAAATATTAAAATCTTACCAGAAAAAAGAACTGACAAGACACAATCATGAAGATAAAATAAAAAGCCATGATAACAAACTTTGAACAAACCATTTAACAAAGTGGTTTCCATCGTTACGGGACTTTACTTTTGCGTTTTCGTCGTGACATATACTACATTTGACTTTTACGTTTGAGACTACTCACTATTTTTAAGTAATTAATTGTATTGTCCGTAATTTGTCTAATTAAATATGGAAGTCGTTACCAACAATGAACTAACAGACATGCATGTTATGTATTCACGGGCTTTTGATAATTGTTATGAGGCGAAACGACTGTATGAAGAAGCCTTCCCAAATCGGAGAATTCCAGACAGAAGGATGTTTCAACGGATTGACATCCGTCTGAGAGAAACAGATACATACTTACATTATCTAATACATCGATCTGTCTCTTTCGAATATAGTATATTTTTTCACCAGGTACCATTAATAAAGTTACTGCTGATCGAGGCGGACCACGAAGAGCACGAAAACCTGATTTTGAAGAGGCTGTTCTGGATGAAATTAAACAAAATCCAAAAATAAGTACTAGGGAAATAGCCAGTCATCTGGGAGTATCGAATGCAACGATATGGCGAGTTCTTCACGAGCAACAATTGCGTCCATATCACATCCAACGTGTGCAGGCACTATCGCCTGAAAGAGATTTTATACGTCGCCTACAATTTTGCCAATGGTTTCTTCAACATAATAATGTAGAGAACTCGTTGAATTGTGTATTGTTCAATGACGAGTCTGGATTTAGGCGCGACGGGATCGTCGATTTTCGTAACAGCCATATTTGGGCTGACGAAAATCCCCACGCAATTTTTGAAAGGCATCATCAACAGCAATTTCCCTTAAATGTATGGGCTGGAATTGTAGGCTGTAATTTGATAGGACCAATTTTTTTTACCTCACAGACTTAATGCTACAACTTTTCTTGAATTCCTGTAAAACCAACAAAATGGGTTATTAGAAAATGTACCTCTTGACAAAAGACAACCTGTGGTTTACGCATGATGGAGGACCCCCCCCCCCACACACATTTCTCCCTAAATGTCAGAAATTACCTAAGCAATACTTTTGGACGCAGATGGATCGGACGCGGTGGACCTCAGCCATGGCCGGCTCGATCCCCTGATTTAAATCCCATGGAATTTTTTTAGGGGGGGGGGCATCTCAAAAGTATTGTTTATGAAGCAAATGTTGAAAATGTTGATGATCTGCAGCAAATAATTCTACTTGGATGCGAACAAATTAGAAATAGACCAGAAATATTTCACAGAGTACGACGTTGTATGCTCCGCAGAATACGAAAGAGTATTGAAGTGGAGGGTGGCCATTTTGAACATTTATTGTAGTCAGGTATCATAAAATGTTATAAACTGTTTTATTTGTTGTTAAAATTTGCAGACAATACAATTAATTACATGAGAAAAATTAATTTTTGAGCGACATCCACATACAAAAACTGAAATATCTCGAAAATGGTGTATCCGAGAGATTTGGATCAAATATACATTTTTTGCTTACAATTGATAAGGGCTGCAACGTATCTATACGATAGGTCGATATTACTGGGTGTCAAAAAATTAGAGCCAATTGAATGCAAGCATAGTCTTACAGGTGGCGCCCTCTATCAGCAGTGTTATTAACAATAACATATTTAAATTTCTTGCCCTCCCAAACCCCCACATGCCAATTCCCACGCCAAAATTTTAATTTGTGTCGGACTTATTCGTGAAAAACTGACAAAAACAAATATGTTCCCCTATTTTATTAGGGAATGTGAAAGAGCCAATTATATGAGATACGATGCGGTAATAACTTACATTAGCATCAGTATGGTTTAGATTGAAAAACGTCCGGACGCAGCAAGCGTGTTATGGAAGCGAATTTTTATAGAAATTATCTACCTATTTTTTTACGAAAATTATATTTTCTTACTCTTGGGATATGATTACTTTTGAATGTAAACAGACTATGGTTTTCTTGACTTGTTGATCTCTCTGATTATGAAACCAAACTATTTGACAACAGCAATTTTGCTGCGTTTTTTGTTGTTGTTACTTACCGATGTGGTGACATCATCGATTTCGACGGCTGTAACCTGGTCATTTTTATATTCTTCAGAAACTTCAATTAGATAGGTTTTAGGTGCTGAGAGCTGATATATTTCTCTACTTAGGTCCATTTCAGATGCTGCATCTTGATCGATTACTTTGGCTTCAACTTATTCCATTTCGGGTGGTGAAATTAGGTTCAGGTGGTACATCTTGATTGATTACGTGGGCTTGAACCTGTTCCATTTTGGGTGCTGAAATTAGGGCTATTTCAGGTGCTGCATCTTGATTTATTACTTAGACTTCAACTTTTTCTATTTTGTGTGCTGAAATTAGGTCCATTTCAGATGATGCATTTTGATCGATTCGGCAGGCTGCAACTTAGTCCATTTTGGGTGCTGCAATTAGGTCATTGTCAGGGTGTTGCAACTTAATTAAATTCGAGTTTCAATAATTTTTTCCATCGCTCTAACGATAGTTGGTTAGAATGTTCTCAAGGAATGACATACTAATTAAATGGAAAGCTACCATCTTTCTTTAATCTATTTTTCTTTAAAAAAAATGCACTAATGAGGAGATCCTGACTTTTGAATTTAATTTTTTGTATCTAAATGAGCGCTAATTAGGCCCCCTAGAACACATATAATGAGCCGATCTTGATCAAATTTGGTGAGTGCCTTCCTTTTGCCCAGATTTTCCCTAAAAATTGTGTGTTTTCTTTGTAAAAAAAATTGTATCTCCGGAAATAACAAAGTAAGGGCAACCAAATTTGGTACGCGTTTATATTATAGAGAGTGAACTATGTACCAAAATTTAGGTCTTTAAGTTTAAAGACAAAAAAGTTATGGGCAGTTAAAGAAAATAACTTTGGAGTTTTCCTCAAAACGTCAAAGTCGCAATTTGAAACGTCAAAATTAGCAATGCTTAGGCAAAGAACGTGAAACAAATGCGGATTGTGAAAAGAAAATGTTGCAAGAAGAGTGTTCTGCGAACCCTTAAGTTTCAGTTTCAACCGTCATTGCCCTTATTTTACTAAAATATTTACAGAAAATTCATTTCAAATAGACCGTTTCTCTGATGCTTTGGCTGTCGGTTTAGTTAAGTTGATGCTTTCGCTGCAGGTTTAGTGAAGTTTATGGTTTAGCGGTCTATAATTTTTAGCTAATTTTCGTAGAACAAATTCGTTAATGCATTTTTGCATTTTTTATCGAAATATGATGCATGTTTGAAGGAAATAAATCTGGACGCAGTAAGTGCGTTTTGGTAGCGAATTTTCATTAAATCCTTCAAATCTTAATAACTCAATTTGCTATTAACGTAAGGGTCGTTGGCTAGGAAACCAACATTTAAGATTATTTTCGGAAAATTGTTGTACATTTTCAAACAATAAGTAATTTTGATAAAATATAGTACATTGTTTCTACTACATAGGCTATACCAGTAATCAGATTCAAGCCTGCTCGCATTTGCTATTAAAAACATTTTTATGAAAATTCATTTCCATAACGCACTTGCTGCGTCCAGACTTTTTTTAGGAGTCGTCTTCTGGTATAGAAGTTTTGTATCTGAATTTTCCCAAATATCCTCAATAATCTGCACAAGAAGAAGCAACGCTGAATGGACCGAAAAGTATACACAGGCTTCTGAAGAACTCAAACACCAACTTACGAACGCACCGATCCTAGTCTGTTCGGATTTTACCCCACCGTTCTGTTTAAGCATTGGCGCTTCAGATTATGGTGTTGGATGTGCAATAACCAAAACAACACAAGAGCTCGAGAGAGTCGTGGTCTACGTCAGCCGGGCGTTATCTTCACTGGGGCAAAAATATAGCACCAACGAAATAGAATGCCTAGCAATTGTAAGGTATATACAGAAAATGCGACCCTACCTGGAGGGCTACCACCTCACTGTAATAACCGACTACCAATCCATACAATGGCTAAAATTCCTCAAGAATTCTTCCGGAAGACGGACCTGTTGGATTTAGAAGTACAATATGTAACGATTGCGTTTTTATTCACCACCGTTACTACGTTGCTGGCATAAATAGAGCCCCCAAGAAGCTTTAAAAAATAGCAGCTAACTTTATCTCTGAAAAGCAATTCAAGTTTTGGTTTTAAAATCATTCATTGAAAATTCACTAATGACTTTTACATCGTAACGCCCGTACTGCGTTCTTTTTGTGTACGTTGGAATTGAAATATCAGAGACGGAATATTTTTATGGAGGGAAAATATCGTATTGTTCTGGAAGCTTCTCGATAAAGTACAGCTGACGACATGATGATGTAATAGCCTCGTCGTCAAGCAGTCACCGTTGAGGAACACGAACCCAGGCGTAGGTCGCGGAGTCTTCGCATTCAAAAGTAGATCTTTCGCTCTACCTCCTTCCGACACATGAAGCTAGAAATATTACAAAACGATCGTTGGAAAAAGGCGACAAACCTGCAAAAATCTGGCCGCGTCCACTCTGTATTAAGAGGAGTCCGATGCTCCCTGTCTCCCTCACACGCAAAGGGGCAAGTGATCGAATTGCAAGAACGTACGCTAGGAGGCGCAGAAAGCGGCCGGTTGAACGAGGTACGTGACTGGCATCGAGGGGACAGGTTCCGAACGCCTTGCAATTAACATCTGAAGCAAGCGCGGAATTTCTCTGTCTGGTAAACAAGGCAAAATCCTCTAAAATCTTATCTTTTACAACGAATATCGCTAATATAATTGTCGGTGGGTGCTACAAGTGGCTTGATCTCGATTTAAGTAGAAGTTAATAGCCAGTTTTGAAGAAAACGCAAGTTAAACAGTGAACTTTTGTTTTCCCAGTGCAGTGAAAGTTTCTAACGTAATCTCGAGTACATAGCCTAAGTTTCCGATCTCTAAAGCAAGCCAGCTTTCAATGTCAGTAAATTCCGCATACCTTCAGGTACAATTTGGCCGCAGAAGTCTTAGTTAAAGTACCTGTCTGCGATCTCATTTCAAGAGCGTCGGTTTTGACTGCATGTTTGCCTATCTCTTCTTACATTACGATGGTACGTAACAATTTGTCTGGTCATCACCCACAAAGATGGCTTCCACCACTTCCTGATTTTTCTCTGTGGAAAAATAAGAGCCTATGTTGGGCCCTGATAGTTGACTTCTACCCGTGTAACATATGTAAACAACCAGCAGGTCCCACATATAATCCAGCTCTGGTGAGTTTTTCTGTATGATTTTTCAAACATTCATACGTCATCTAGAATTTTTCTACCAACTTGCAATATGAACCTCAATCCAGCGAAGTTAAATTAAGTTCGTATCAGTGAGATTGTCATTAAAGAAATACGTGTATTTTGTACCTTTTTCTTAATATCTTGCCAGTAATGTAAAATCAGAAATATCACTGTGTAATGTAAAGTTAATCAATGTTTTGTTTATGAACTACCCAACCTTCAAATGTTTTAAATTTTTCATTTATAATCAGCAAATAAAAATTTGACTTTGTAAACTCTGGGCTTCTCTCAGAAGTTTTTCTTCAAAGAATAAGACCTAACCTGGCCCGGATAATATCTAGCAATTCCACCCGAACCTGTTAAAATTTTGAGAGTATCAGTAGATTTTAAAAATGTTGCGTTACGAAAAGTACTTAGAACTTAATGACGATTGAGTGAAGTAGATAACATGTAGTGAACTAAAACTGCCAATAAAAATCTTTTCTCACAAGTTTGTTTTTTTCATGACCAAACGGCCCTTACTTTATGAATATGTCTAGAATTTTAAGTACATACAATATCAATTGCTAACTTTATTTTTCGTCTTTGTTTCAGTGGTGGTCTGTCCAACTTGTTGTACCACGTGTCCCTGCCCGAATCTCTACTAAAGAAGGACACAAGCGACGTCAGCGCTGGAAATATGGATAGTGAGCCCGGGGAAGTGCTGATCCGTATCTACGGTCAGACCCACGGCGAGGGTGCCTTAGAGGCCCTCATTACAGAGAGCGTGATCTTCACGCTGCTCTCAGAGAGAGGCCTGGGGCCCAAGCTGCACGGTATCTTCCCCGGGGGCCGCATCGAGCAATATATTAATGCAAGGCCGCTCACCAACGATGAGCTGGCCAATCCTAAACTGTCTGCGCAGATAGCGCAGAAGATGGCCGTCATACACACCATGGAGGTAAGGGCTACGCTTCTTTGATACATATCTACTACTACGTCACTCTACTACCTACTACGTTGGGATGAGGTAAAACAATCTCAATTATTTTTATTTCAATTTTAATACATGCCACACCCATGTCTATCTAAAAACTTTTTTTGTAAAGAAAACTTTGCTCGATGTGATATTATTAGGTACCCACCTACTCTTTTATTTCAATATTATTGTTATTAAAATAATAGATATTATTAATAATAGCTTTACTCGTAGCTTTAGAATAATGATTTCCAAAAATATATACACTTATAGAATGGGTAAACACGGATTTAGGACAACGCCTTTAATTTCGTACCTCTTTGAACCATTTCGACGAAGTTTGAGATTCCGGTATTGTGAAAAATTTGTGACATAAAAATCCAAAATGACCGACTTGCGGTTTTGCCGGAAACGGCTTGCACTCTCATTTTTTCAAACGGAACACTGTATTTATTAGTGAATTTTCTTTAAAAAAATTCACTAATGAGGAGATCGCGACTTTTGAATTTTGAAAAAATTTCTTCAAATTAGCGCTATTTAGGACCCCTGGAACCCAAATCCGAGGTCGGTTTCAGACTTCCACCTCACTGGACCATATATACCCAACCATTTATCTCAAAAATGTTGAAAATACATCTCGAAGGTCGTCAAAATACGTCGAAGGGGTGCGAAATGATAGGTGTGGCCCTAACTCCCTAGTCCCCCTGTATATAGGGTAATTTACACTGATTGACTATTAAAGGTATCTAGAGAACTACTACATTCTGAAATTTTGGTTATATATATATATATATATATATATATATATATATATATATATATATATATATATATATATATATATATATATATATATATATATATATATCTGTACCCAAGAGCCAGAGTGTTCAATTTTAATGACAATTGCGTTTTGATGAAGTCTTAGGTTTTCGTTCCTGCTCTTTTCAATTCGGTCATCTATTGTTCTCTCTGTTCAATAATAAGCGAGATAGACATCCACAAATTGGTACTTAATCCAATTAATATGCGAACTAGACTGTATAATAATCATTTTATAAGGTCTGGCTCTGAATGCTTGACTACATGAGCACCAATTAAAAGCGTCTTCGTATTACCTTGAATACTGCTCCCACATCTGGGGTGCCGCTGCGGCTGCCGCTTCTATACTCGCTATCCTGGACTCAATTCAGAAGATAGCTATACGTCTCATCGGTGACCCAACCCTCACCCAAAGGCTGCCATCTCTTGCTGCCCGCCGACGTGCCGTTTTTTCCCTCAGGGCTCGTCCGCGGCCTTGCCGCCCCGATAGCACTGCAACCTTTGGTTGATTGTGCATACCCTTAGTCTTACTCCACCCATTCCAAAATCACTGTGCCTTGAACTAGTCTGCACAGCGATTGGTAGGGTGAAGTTTTATATTGCTCTGTCTCCGGTCTAGACTGACCGTAGATCAGTTGTCTTTTGCGGTCCAGAGATTTACACTCGCACAAGATGTGCTGGGCTGAATCCTCCCTCTCGCCGCAGAGTCTGCATGCGAGGTCCCCTTCGAACCGCCCCATTTTCTGCGGGTGTTTCTTGACGGCCATGTGTCACTTCAAGAGACCTGTTGTGTTTCTGAGCTGTCCTCTGCTAAGATTTAGCATCTCCATAGCTCTCTTTGAACTGGGTCCGTCAATTAATGACTTCCTATGTCTGAGCCCTGGACAGTCCGCCAGTACACCTTGTGTTGGTTTCTGACCCAGGACTTAATGGCTCCCCTGGCAGTGCTCTTTGTCACGCCCAGAGCCGGTTCTGGTCCCATAAATGGTTCTGCTGACCCTCTCTTCGCGAGATTGTCAGCTTCTTCATTGCCTTTGACCCCCGAGTGCCCCGGCACCCAGATGAGGGTCACCTCATTCTGCCCAGTCAGGTCGATCGTCTCTTTTCGTCACTCAATCACCAGCCAGGAATTTACCGGTGCGCTACTTAGTGCCTTAAGGGCTGTCTGTGGCTATGATGATCCGCTTGTTGGTGTAGCCCCTCCTTTTGTTCTCCCGCATACAGTGCAGGATGGCGTCTCGGCCTGAAACACCGTTGCATGGGCTCCGAGGGAAATACTATGACTTACCCTCGGTCGTTCCGAGTAAACACCTGCCCCCGTCCCACGCTCCCCGCCGCGAACCAGACGAGCGCGACCCGTGGTATGCCCGGAGTCTCCTCCCGCCATGCCTCGCGGTCGGGGATTTCGACTGTAAAGTTGTTTTCCCTGCACATTCGCGGCTCGCGAAGTCTGACCTCATTTCAAGCATGGGCTCCTTCACGATCTCCTGAATTTTGCAGTGGCCCCGTAAGCCTGGGTTGATCTTCAGTCTACCATTCGACGTGCCGTTGGTGGCCTATCTCTCTCTTTTATAGATATCTGCACGGACACTGCTCAGATGAGCTTCCTTCCATAGTTACTCCACCTGCTGCCCCCCAACAGATCTGCCGGGGGAACACAGCGAATGCATATTTTTACTGTCCAGGTCACCAGACATAAAACATCTTGTTATGCCCACTCTTTTGTCCCGAAGACTTCCAAGTTGTGGAATTGCCGGCGCATGTTTTTCCTTCTCCTCCGAACCTCCAAACCTTCAAGTCCAGCATTAACAAGTTGCCTCTTTCCTCCTTGTCGACACCCACGGTACGATAGTATTTAGGCTGTGAGCCCTCGTGGTGTGTTGTTGAAATAAAAAACGCTTTGAGATTTTTGATAAATGGATTAGATAAAACCACGCACAAAAAATATATGGAAATTGAACCATTCCAGTCCCCTTGTACGTTACGCCACTGAATGGAATATTCAGATTCTAACAAAATAGTAATATTTCTCAAAAAACTACGCCCCTGTGTCAAATTTCAGTAAGTTACGTGTAGCAGTTTTGAAGAAAATGCCAAAAGAACTATTTTTCTGTGTTTTCTTCTTGAGGATGTGTTCGTTAGTGATGCATTTTCGGTATTGGTTTTACAGAGTAAACTACACTCATTTTTGGTGTGCTATACGTTCTAGAAATTTTGGGGCACATCTTTGAAACACCTTGTATATATAAAACCAAAATTTTAGATTGCTATCTTTAGTAGGTACTTTTAATAGGTGGACACCGAAAATGACCCTGTAGATGTTTCTTTTTGTGTAGTAAAATGTAGATAAATTTTATTAAAGAATAGAGAGATTTTTTCTTTGTCCATTTGCAGCATTACTAATCAATTTAATTGTGGAATATTCTCGACTTGATATGATTTTCTTAGAAAATCAAGAAGATTATTTTAAACCTTGATGAGGGATTTTTATAAGGTTAATCCATACATTCTGCCGGCCTTTAAGTATTCGTTCTTGTGATGTCGCAATTGAATGTACAGTTTTATAGACGCATAAGTTGACATTATTTTTAGGAAAAATCACTACAGAAATTATTCCAAAACTTGTAAAATGATGTTGGTGAGGTTATATCAATTTTTTCTGTGAAATTTATCAAGTTTCATTGCCTTTTCTGACGTCGTAATAAAAAGAGGTCTTGATATAAATCACATATTTTGGATAAGTAGTATCAAGAGCTCATTGAAGTTAATATTTATGATAATCTTTGTGTTTTATGTGATATCTGATAAGTTTTATCAGTCAGACAAAAGTGAATACTCGAATTCGTATCAGAGGATGACCTCATTCTATATTATATTGCATATTTTAAGTGATCACGTAATCTATAGGGGGATTTTTGATGGAATATTGATTAAAACTTGCGGATACCTTCCTGGCAAAACTCCCAGCAAATCATCATATCGTACAATGTTAAAATTTAACCGTTTCAAATATTGTTCAAGAACCTCGGTGGTTCAGGGGTAAGAACGTGTGTCTCTGAACCGAAGGGTACTGGGTTCGATCCCAGGATACTCCTTTCACTTTTTCAGTACAAACTGTAACATTAACATCAACCGAGGTTCTGGCATTGTATTTGAGCAAGTTGAATGTCTGCACGTTCCGCCCTTCCGAGGGGGCGTAAACCCGCCGGTCCCGTGTCCATACGATGTTGGGCACGTTAAAGATCCCTACCCTCCTTACAGAAAGGCAGGGGTTCGGCAAAATTTCCAGGATAGTGAGGTGAAACCCATATGTATGGTCTAATATTACAGTTTTCAATACAGGGTGGAAATTTAATACCAGAATATTAAAACAAAACAGTTTACCCTGAAATTCAAATTTCGAAAATAAACTTAATAAAAACGTCCCTTTCTTATAATAAATGTTTAAAATGTTCTCTGTTCAACACATCAGGCGTTACGTTCATAATTTCTGTTGTTATTTTCATTTTCAAATCATCTAAATCAGCAGGTTGCGTTTTATACACTCTGTTTTTAAGGTATGCCCATAGAAAGAAATCACAAGGTGTAAGATCTGGTGATCTAGCGGGCCATTCTACGAAACCTCTTCGTCCAATCCATCTTTGTGGAAAGACCTCGTGTAAGTACTCCCGTACTTGAAGAGCAAAGTGTGGCGGTGCACCGTCTTGTTGAAACCATATCCTTTCATGGGGAATATCAGGTTCCATTACATTTGGATACAATTCTGCTAACATTGGAACAACCTGTTCTCTTAGCATTTCTAAATATCTTGAACCGTTTGGATTTTCTATAAAAACAGGTCCAACTACGTAATCACCAATGATACCAGCCCAAACGTCCAACTTCTGGGGACGCTGAGTGTGTGTTTGTTGCATCCAGTGGGGGTTTTCGGCAGCCCGTATCTGCAATTTTGCCTGTTTACAGCGCTATTCAAAAGAAATGTTGCTTCATCGGAAAACAGAACGTCAGCAGAAGAAATAACATTTCTATGTAACATGTCCAGCAGTTGTTCACAAAATTGCAGTCTTCTATCAGAATCACCGTCAGTCAACTCTTAAACGTGTTGTAGTTTATAGGGATGCATTTATTCGTTTTTGAGACACCTTGAAACTGTTGATTGACTAACATCATTTTCACGTGCAACTTGACGGGTAGAAGTTGTTGGTTCTTCTTGAAAAGCCAATAAATGAGTTTTACATCTTCTTGAACAAACTTGGGTCTCCTAGGCAGTGGTTTAACGTGTCCATAATCACGAAACTGTGAATGTGTCTTAGACACAGTTTCCTGGGTTAGTGGGGGCAAATCTGGATGTTTTTTTATTAAATAGGTTAACAACTTGTGCCTGTGTTCTACACATATCACCATACCCAATCATCATTAATATTTGTGTTCGCAGAGTTTCAGTTAAGTATCGCATTATTAGACCAAAAATTAAATGAAATTATCGGAACAAAATTACGACTAATTTATTAGGAGACCGTGCATTCAACACAATACACCACAAAATAAAACAGAACTGTTAAATTTCACCTTTCACACTGCAAAAATTGGTAGTTAATAAAAAACGATTAATGATACCAAGTACGTTTTAGATAAAAGACAAGATAAGAAATTTAAGATGAGTCAGTGAAGAATTCCAGAGCAGATTATTTCGTTGTGTGCAATTGAATGGAGAACATTTTGAACATTTATTATAAAGAAAGGGACGTTTTTATTAAGTTTATTTTCGAATTTTAATTTCAGGGTAAACTGTTTAGTTTTAATATTCCGGTATTAATTTTCCACCCTATATTGAAAACTGTAGTATTAGACCATACATATGGGGTATCTCCGCATTCAGAAAAATGTGATTCATCGATTTGTGATGAAAAAATGTCGGGTTGCTATTTAAAAAAAAAGGATAAAGTGGTGGGAGTTTATTTTTTTAAACTATGATTATAAGATAATGTACGACAAATTAAACTTCACGTGTCTCAGCGTTTTCCACAGAAACTATTTTTTGCTGAATAATGAATTTTATTACATAAGTGTGTTTCACACTGTATAAGTTGTAAAACGTATAACACGTTACAGTGTAGTGTGGTGTAGTGTAACTGTTTCTAGTGAGATACACAATACACAAAATTATCAGTCCGCTCAATGGTCAACATGAACATCCGATTCCCTTCGTATTGGTTCGCATGGTGACGAAATTAGCCAATCATAAACCTTCAGTGAAAACAAGGGTGTGATGAACTGAGTGGGATCTGCACGATGAACACAAAGTGCTATTATAACCACGCATGCGTGTAGAACAAAACAACGATTTGATTTGTTAAGGATCTACCAGTTCTTAATTCTTTAATAAACAAAGAAAAAGCGTGACAAAAAGAAGTTCATTACTTATCCTCTTAAATACCTTTATCGTATTTGTTTGGGTGGAATTTGAACCACACGCTCTATGGCAGGAAAGACGTGTCTGCTGCATTTATATATGACAAAAGATAATAAGGATCAGTTAACAATATCAGATATTATCTTATAATTAGGAATCATTTAAAAAACAATGAACATTTTTATTTGTTTTTTGGGTTCATTCAAATATTCATTATCTTTATAATGTACTTATTGTAACTTGCAAAATTAAGTAAATATAAAAATTAAATTATATGAAATAAATAAATAACATTTACTAGTATATATAAAGTCTAGTGTAAACTATAGAGTTTAAGGTAAATCTTTTTAATTCCTCATTTGTTGATAAATGTGTTGTTATTTTACGAACGCTTGAACTGCGCGTTCTTTGTTCAAACAATTACACAATTTCAAGTACATAATCGGATTGTTTTATAGCCGATAAGGAACATAAAAGTCGTCTGAGTTTCGTTTGTAACTTATAACGGCACAGGCCACATTTAATTTATAATAAAAAAAAGAGGCAACTTGTTAATTCTGGACTTGAAGGTTTGGAGGTTCCGAGGAGAAGGAAAAACATGTACTGGCAAGGAATTCCACAACTTGCAAGTCCTCTGGACAAAAGAGCCGGCATAACAAGATGTTCTATGTTTGGTGACTTGGACAGTAAAAGGGTGCATTCGCTCTGTTCCCCTGGTAGATCTGTTGGGGGCAGCAGGTGGAGGAAATATCGAAGAAAGCTCCTCTGAGCAGTGCCCATGCAGATATCTATAAAAGAGGGAGAGGTCACCAACGGCACGTCGGCGGGCAAGGGATGGCAGCCTTTGGGTGAAGGTAGGGTCACCGATGAAACGTATAGCTCTCTTCTGAATGGAGTCCAGGATAGCGAGTTTAGAAGCGGCAGCGGCACCCCAGATTTGGGAGCAGTATTCGAGATTTTGCCTTATTTGTGAAGTATATAAGGTATAGAGATTAGCTGGTGAAAAGTAATTGCTAGCCCGGAAGAGGAAACGTTATTTCTTAGCAGCCGCTTCTGTAATTGATGTGACATGTTGGTGTCAATTGCGATTTCGATCCACAGAAATGCCAACAAGTGAAAAGCACTCATTACTTTCAATAACTTGGTTGTTCATTGTGATGGGTCTAGGGCTGGCGTATCTCTTATGAGATAGAAAGCAAGACTGAGATTTGGTGGGGTTGAATTGTACAAGATTTCTACTTCCCCAATCTAATATTTTTTGAAAATCCACGGAGACAGAACCCCCCACGAGTCGGCGATCCTCATCTAATTGGGCTAAAGAGAGACAGGCTTAGAATATTGTATATTTGAGTGGAGGGTGCTGTCGTTCGCGTAACTGTGAACTGGGTTGGATGTGCTGCAGAGGAGGTCATTGATGTGGAGAAGAAACAAAGTAGGGGCTACAGCTGAACCTTGAGGAACTCTTGCATTAATTGGATACAGTTTAGAGGAATGTCCATCCACGACAACAGAAATGTTCCGGTTGGAGGAAATTTGCTGTCCAGGTACAGAGTTTTGATGGTAGGCCATAGGCCGGGAGTTTATTAAGCAGCGCTGCGTGGCAGACCTGGTCGAATGCTTTGGATATGTCTAGAGCGACAATCTGGGATTCATCGTGTAGTTTCATAGACTCGTTCCGAGAATGGGTGACAAAGGAAAGGAGGTCGGCAGTTGACCTGCGCTGACGGAATCCATACTGCTTGTCGTGGATGAGACTGTGTTTTTCAAGAAATTTTAGTAATTCCGTGTTTATATACTTTTCCATCACTTTAGAGATGACTGAAAGGGGAGAAATAGGCTTGTAGTTGCTAGGAAGCGCTTTGGATCCTTTCTTGGGGACGAGTTGTACTCGATCAGTTTTCTAGTTACTAGGGAATATGCTTCTATTGTAAGATGTCGGAAACAGACGAGTCAGGACAGGAGCAAGTTCTGGTGCGCATTTTTTGAGAACAATTGCTGGGATCTCGTCAAGGCCACAAGCTTGTCTGGTATTAAGAGAAGAAAGCATTTTTCGCACCTTTTTAGTTTTGAAAATGATATCCGTCATTTTAAGCGCGACATTGGGGACTGTTGGTGGTGGAACATTTGGAGGCGAGTTGAGAGTAGAATTGTCGGCGAAAAACGAGGCAAAAAGCTCAGCCTTGCCCAGGGCGGTAGAAACCATTTCATCCCCTGAAACAAAAGGTGGGAACGTGCTCTTGCAGAAATTATTCCCAATAGATTTAGCAAGAGTCCAGAAGAGTTTGCTGCCGTTGGAGCTTGAGAGGACTTTGTTTTTGATGTGGTTATTAAACGAGTTTTTTTGCCTCTGAAAGAATGCGGACAAAGCAGTTTCTTGCGTCGTTAAATGCTTGACGGTTTTCCCGACAGGATTGTGTAGAAACGTTTTGTGAGCTGTGACCTTTTCAAATCTGGCCTTGTCACAGGATTTAGAGAACTAGGGCTTTTGAGTGACTGAAGAGGTTTTCTGTGTACGTGGAATAAATCATTCCACGTCAGCTTGGATGATTTCGGTGACGTTTTGTGAGATATCAGAAGGGTCAGGATGAGAGAAGCGGACAGACGCCCATGGGAATGAGGAAAAGTAATCCCGCATTTCGTCCCAGTTCGCGGAGTGCCAAACGATACGTGGGTGTGATGATTGTGTGACCTCGGGTTGCATTGCGCAGGAAGCAGTGACCATGCCGTGGTCTTTACGACCAAGCAGGCGGTGACTGATGTCTTATAGCATTCAGGTTTTGTTGTAAAAAGGTACAGGTAAGATGCTTACTGGCAATTAGGCCATTGCTGACCCTTTTTGCTCATCTAAACTAACCTACCCTCCACCTAGAGCTCGATCTCAACGACGACAGTGATTTGAAAAATCATCCGCCGCCGGTGAGTCTCGAACTGTCGTCCCCCGAGTCCGTATTGGAAAGTGTGAATCGACTTTCCCGCACGTCCACGGAGGCGCTTCAGGTTTTGTAGTAAGTTGTTAGTTAGTGGAAGTCATTTTTGGCTTGTTAGATTGTCTGGCTGCACCAGTTTTTTGCTTATACAAGAGAGGTGTGTGTTTCGCAGCTTGGGATTTTGCGCCAAAGATTGTAGGCTGAATTTTAAGTAACTACTGCTTTTCGGCAAGTTTTAATGAACTAGGGTTTTGATTTTAAATTGATGAATGAATGAGTAATATAGGCACAACATACTTATAAATCACTATGTGAAAACTGTAACCTGTGATGAGCACTAATAAGTACACTTTGAGAACACCCAAATCACCACAACACATATTTCAGAGACCTTACGATCGTTTCGTTGACCAAGTCAACATCTTCAGAGGAAAAAAGATTCTAACATAAAAAACTAGATCCAGTATATTTATATCGCGTCAAAGAAAACGAACTAGTCCGAAGGAAAGTTGTCGTCCAAGAACGATCGTTTGTTTATTGCGCAGTGAAACAGGTCGGAGACCTGCTTTAATCTTTTGGTCGACAAATTTATGACCCTTATCTAATATAGGTTTAAAAAGGACCGGCGTTCTTTAAAGAAACAGCACGTTTCCTTTCGATCTAGAAATTTACTATGTGGATATTGGTTTATGCCGATAAAGACATCTGCTGAGATAAACAACATAAACTCAAATCATCTCTTTTAAAAATAGAAAACTAAAACCCAGATGTCTGTCTCACCGTGTTAACTTTAACAAAGGAAAAATAGGTCAACTAAAATACTACACAAAAACTATATATTGATTTTAATTCTACGTGAAAATATTTATATTGACTACATAGATACAAAAACCGAACAGGTATTTAAATCAAGACAAACATAGTGATCAGTATATGTATAAACCGGTCGAGTTATTGACAATAATTTATTATTCTACCAGACTAATTATGAGTATTTAAGCGGTCAAATGCAAAGAGCAAACAATGGGCTAGAGATTACAGGTGCCGCACGATTTAATGAAGTTTTGTTCTTAATAGACCTTAATATAAAAATACTTTCTAATGAATCAAGCATAATTTGATGTCTGACATTTTTGACAAGTTTCAAATTTTCTTTGTCAATGTGGTGGTTATTATCCCATATATGTTGTGCCACACAAGATTTGTCTACCGTACCATATCGTAACTGTGCGAGATGTTCACGAAATCTGGTGGCTATGTTTCTCCTAGTTTGGCCCACGTATTTAAGATCACAATCTTTGCAACTAATCTCATAAATTCCGGACATTTCAGTGACTTTGTCTTTGTCTTTCGTATTACCCAATAAATTTTTTAAATTACTTTTCGTCGAAAACGTCAAATGTAAATCGGCTTTCTTAAAAATACTTTCCAAACCCTTTGTGATTCGTGGTTCATAAGGTAAACATACAAATTTTTTCTCGATTTTATCATTCTTAAATGTCGTACATTCAGATATCAACTTCTTTGTTCTGTGTTTGTTAACTAATTTGTCTATTAAACCATCCGAGTAACCGTTATATCTCGCTACATGTTTTATGTATTTTAATTCTGTATTAAATCTATTTTTACTCAACGGAAAATTTATCAATCTATTTACTAAGAAATTGAAACTAGCCGTTTTTTGTGCAAACGTATGATGTGAGTCATTAGGAATATAATTAATAGTAGCAGTTTTTTAAACCTATATTAGATAAGGGTCATAAATTTGTCGACCAAAAGATTAAAGCAGGTCTCCGACCTATTTCACTGCGCAATAAACAAACGATCGTTCTTGGACGACAACTTTCCTTCGGACTAGTTCGTTTTCTTTGACGCGATATAAATATACGGGATCTAGTTTTTTATGTTAGAATCTTTCTTCCTCTGAAGATGTTGACTTGGTCAACGAAACGATCGTAAGGTCTCTGAAATATGTGTTGTGGTGATTTGGGTGTTCTCAAAGTGTACTTAATACTTATAAATACTGTGATATAGGTTTCAATGTCTAATAAGATAATTTTAATAATGGAGTGTGTGTGTGTGTGTGTGTGTGTGTGTGTGTGTGTAAGTTTAGGGATGTCCTCGGAAGCAAAGTCCATTAGCCACAAAGTGTTAATAATGGAGTAGACGCATACTGTCTTATTATCATTTCGGAAAGAGACATCTGCCAAAGGAAACGAAAAGTAAAATTTATCTTAATTCGTCCCATTCAGCTGATTTAGAATGCTAGTATGCTAGATTTCCCTTGGGAGCAGTTATCAGTTTGTAGCGGTTGTGTTGCGCAGATAAGACAAAGATCAGGCTTGCCAAGGGAACCAATATTTTAGTACTTCGTGGTTTTCTGGGTTAGTCGCTAGAAATAAATCAATACTTTTAGGACACTAGTTACATTTTTAGAAGTGGAATTAACATAAGGAAAATCCAGTGATTTACCTAAGGTAACAAGCAGATTATGTATCATTGTACTTTAATTATTATCATTAGCTGCAAACATTTAAGAACATTCACGAAATTCCACTGACGACAGTCAAGTGTTTATCTAGCGTGTAGTTATCTTTTAAAAACGTAATAAATCAATACTTTGTTAAATAGTTTCCATAGGAAAATTACTAAACGACATTTGTTGTTAACATTAACATAATAATGTTCGTTTTATAATCTTTAATCGTTTCACAAAATTTTCCATCTGCTGTGTTTTCAAGGATTTGGGTCACATCAACAATCTATAGAATATAATTACTTAAGATTTTTATTACAATGTAAATAAACATTACCGGAAACCGGGGCAGAAGCGCGCATTAACCCATTAGTGTATGAAGTTTATTCAAAATGAAAAACAGTGTTTTTTCCAAGAAGTAGTCTTTATTCAGCATATAAATGAAGAAAATGAAACAAAATTCTGAGTAAATACCTGATGGAACAAGTTACAACCCGTCCCTTTTGAGGGACTCTGTACTGACAAGTCACTATATGGTGTGAAATGATTTGAAGCATATTTTAGGATGTAGTCCGACATTACACTTTGTACATATGAAATTTGCCTTGGACTTGCAATATCTACATCTTTTATCCGTTGCACTGTATTCAGGCCAGTGATTCATTCCATCAAATCTGACATCGTCCGATGGAATTGGGATGGTTTTTCCTCTCAGTGAAGCTGTACCAAAAGACTGCAATAAGCTTTGTGCTATGTGCCTACGGAAAACCAGTAGGCTAGTCGCTCTCTCATCATTTGGTATTAATTTTCTCATCAGCAACCACCCATTCACTACTGAAACGTCGAACAAATACGAAAAAATAGGCCAATACCATTTACGTTGCCTCATTCTTGTTCTATAGACAGCAACAAGCTGGTCTATCTTATCAACACCACCCATTCCTCTATTATAGTTCGAAAAAATTTTAGGTTGTACCACACTCACTTTTGATTTTTTTTCTCTGCACCAGCGTCTACATGTTGTTTCTTCTGAGGTATCATATGTTGTTGCTGCCGTCACCACTTTGTTATCTTTCCACTTCACCAGTGTCATGGTTTGGTCAGTGCTGCTTCTATAATCAAATGTACCTTTTGGCATCTTCCCCAACACCTTCTTGTCCATCAGTGGGCAGTTTGCCAACCTATTTTCTTGAATCGTACCAGTTGCACAGAAACCCTCATCAGCCAAATACTTCATTAGTTTCACGGAAGTGAAATAGTTGTCAAAAAATATTTTGAACCCTTGATTTGCTGGTACCTGCGCTTTCTGTAATAAATTTAGCACTGTATCTCCTCCTATCCCAAAAACTTTCTCCGTTCCAGTTTTTCCCATATAAATATCAAAACTCAACATGTATCCTGTGCTTGTACAAATTGCCCAGTTCTTGTAGCCGAAGCGTATTGGTTTGCCACGTATAAATTGTTTGGCATAGTGTTTCCCATAATATGGTATCATGCTTTCGTCTATTGAAAGAAACTCCTCTAGCCCACCATGCTTTCTAAAGGCAACATTGAGCTCTTCTATCAGAGGACGAAGTTTATATAAACGATCGCTGTGATCTATATTATCATTGTCGTTCAAATGAAAGCTTTTTATTATGGCTTCAAACCTATGGAGCCTCATGCTTTCAGACAGAATTGTAGGAACATCTTTCTGATTCGACCAATACATCCGCTTATTAGGATATTTAGCGTAACCTGATAGTAGCAGTGCTCCAAAAAGTACATATAGTTCATTGAGTGTCATGTTCAATGGATTGTTATTTTGTACTGAATATCTGTTCGTCTCTTTGACGATTGTTGCACACAATTTCTCAGTAAAAAACAGTGAGAAAAAGTCCATTGGTGACTTGCACCGTATTGCTTCTTCGGATGGTGGTACCAGAGTACAGTCAATGCATAACTTATATGTGGGTTTTGATTTCACCCACTTCAGATTAGTAAGTGTTGATGTTCGTGGTTTTGTTATTGCTGATTTCGATGCTGTTGAAGGTTTTGAAGTCGATGGTCTTGATGTTGTTTGTGCAAGTCGGGGATATTTTGAGAGTGGAACGTCATCACTGGAATCACTTTCACAGGGATCTGGTCCATCATGATCTACAATTTGCATTATACATTCCGTTCTAAGCATATTTGGTCCTAAGTGGTTCAAATTCGCTTCGTGTTCATCATCGCTTTTGTCACTATCTTGTTCAGTTTCATATCCATCTTCAGGTGGAATCGCAAAAATATCTATATTCCTTTCGTCGTTACTCTCCTCTAAGCATTCTAGCAATTGGTGGAGACTGAGTCTGGAATATACAATACATCATGAATGTAGATTTTCCAAAGAATAAAAACAAATGTCAGTTTTATTCAAATGGCCGTCGAGCACAGAGTCCCTTATAAGGGACAGTGCAAAAAAAAGTTTGTAACGGCAGAACGATTCATCCGAAGTACGTTGTTTTAGGTTAAAATTGTATCACAAAGTCTCCACAATAGATGAATGAAGTAATAATGGCAATAATTTCACGATGACGAAAGTGAATAAATAATTACTTACCCCCCATGTTTGGTGTTGTATAAACTTTCGTCCATCGCGTACAAATGATGCAATTACACACGCAAAACCACAAACACGCTGTCAAATTGTTCACATATATAATAAATGCTGTTAGGTTGACACGACTAGGGTGCCATCTCTTGCAGAATAGCCTAATCTACCGAGAAAAACGTAGATTTCATCGAGTCCCTTATAAGGGACTCTGTACACTAATGGGTTAAGCAAAACACTGAGGACTCTCGATTATTTATAGTAATTTCAGGAAATATACTGACCTTCCAACAAATCCGAACAGTCTAAGAATCGACCGATTGCGATGAAATTTTCTACACTACTCTGTTTTGTCTCTGATAAGAAATGATAAGAATATGGACAAAAAAAATTAACAGCTGCCAGCTGGGACTCTAAAACCGATCTCCAAGGTCCATTTAAATTTAAAGAATTAGCTTCAATAATATATCTTACTAATAGTGTACAATTCTTATGAAAATTCACTACTATGACGCACTTGCTGCGTCCCGAACTCAGTCCGTATTCGTTTCAGGTTTGTGTTTATCATAATTGTAATATCTTGTTCTGGTTTGGGTAATGTTTGTATTGTTTAGATGATTGTGATGTGGGGTTGATAACAATAATTATTAAGTTAATTACTTTACTCAAATGGTGCATCAAATTTCTTCAAATCGCAAACCACATATTTCGCAACGATTGACTATTAACACGAAGATGACGCTCAGTTATACTTTGGTTGTAGTCAGACTTTTTTCGAGAATTTTACGTGAAACGAAAAATTCACTAATGACGAGATCCGTGTATATATATCGTACCGATAACTCAAAAAATAATGGGCCGATTTAAATGAAATTTTGTAGGTGTCTTCGTTTTGTAAGTGGCTTAGATAAGTTCGTTAGCCAGGAAAATCGGACCAGTTTTTCCTGGAAAATTTTGGGTCTTTTTTCGAAAAAAAATTTGTATCTTCGAAAATAACAAAGCTTTTTTTTTATTTCAACAACACACCACGAGGGCTTACAGCCTAAATACTATCGTACCGTGGGTGTCGACATGGAGGAAAGAGGCAACTTGTTAATTCTGGACTTGAAGGTTTGGAGGTTCGGAGGAGAAGGAAAAACAAGTGCCGGCAAGGAATTCCACAACTTGGAAGTCCTCGGGACAAAAGAGCGGGCATAACAAGATGTTCTATGTCTGGTGACCTGGACAGTAAAAGGGTGTATTCGCTCTGTTCCCTTGGTAGATCTGTTGGGGGCAGCAGGTGGAGGAACTATGGAAGAAAGCTCCTCTGAGCAGTGCCCGTGCAGATTTCTATAAAAGAGAGAGAGAGAGAGGTCACCAACGGCACGTCGGTGGGCATGGGATTGCAGCCTTTGGGTGAGGGTAGGGTCACCGATGAGATCTGAATGGAGTCCAGGATAGCGAGTATAGAAGCGGCAGCGGCACCCCAGATGTGGGAGCAGTATTCGAGGTTTGGTCTTATTTGTGAAGTACATATGGTATAGATATTAGCTGGTGAAAAGTATTTGCGAGCCCGGAAGAGGAAACCTAATTTCTTAGCAGCTGCTTCTGCAATTGATGTAACATGTAGGTGCCAATTGAGATTTAGATCCACAGAAATGCCAACAAGTGAAAAGGACTCATTACTTTGTATAAATTGGTTGTTCATTGTGATGGGTCTAGGGCTGGTGTATCTCTTATGAGAAAGAAAGCAAGACTGATATTTGATGGGGTTGAATTGTACAAGATTTCTACTTTCCCAGTCTAATATTTTTTGGAGATCCACAGAGACAGAATCCTCCATGAGTCTGCGATCCACATCTAATTGGGCTAAAGAAACAGGCTTAGAATATTGTATATTTGAGTGGAGGGTGCTGTCGTCCGCGTAACTGTGAACCTAGGTTGGATGTGCTAGAGAGGAGGTCATTGATGTGGAGAAGAAACAATGTAGGGGCTAAAGCTGAACCTTGACGAACTCCCGCATTAATTGGATACAGTTTAGAGGAATGGCCATCCATGACAACAGAAATGCTCCGGTTGGAGAGGAAATTTGCTGTCCAGGTACAGAGTTTTGGTGGTAGGCAATAGGCCGGAAGTTTATTAAGCAGCGCTGCGTGCCAGACCTGGTCAAATGCTTTGGATGTGTCTAGAGCGACAATCTGGGATTCACCGTGTAGTTCCATAGACTTGTTCCGAGAATGGGTGACAAAGGAAAGGAGGTCGGCAGTTGATCTGCGCTGACGGAATCCATACTGCCTGTCGTGGATTAGACTGTGTTTTTCAAGAAATTTTAATAATTCGGTGTTTAGATACTTTTCCATCACTTTAGAGACGACTGAAAGGAGATAAATAGGCCTGTAGTTGCTAGGAAGCGCTTTGGATCCTTTCTTGGGGACGGATTGTAAGATATCTGAAAGAGACAAGTCAGGACAGGAGCAAGTTCTGGTGCGCATTTTTTGAGAACGATTGCTGGGATATCGTCAAGGCCAGAGGCTTTCCTGGTATTAAGGGAGGCCCTTGAATCTATGAGAGATATAGTATTAAGACGCTATCTAAACTACATCGTAACCCCACAGCATATGTGTTTCTTACGTAAACAATTTTTAAGCGCGTCTGGCAACTAACTTTAATTTTAATGCTGTTACCAATATAGTAGATAAAAACGTGTCTGTTAAATAATAGCGTTTTCACAATAAAATGACGCTGTGACTAGGGCTAGAAAATACATTCCTTACAATTAAGTGTGTGCCTCTAAATAATGATTTCAGTTTAATCAAATTCAAATGCTTTGTGGTATTGGGGCATTTTAGCATGTTAAACTAGGCTTTACTCAACGTAATACATAACATTAACGAAAGAAAAAATAAAAATTCGGGACGCAGCAAGTGCGTTATTGTAGCAAATTTTTAGGAACATCGGCTCAGTTCAAATAGATTAAACACTGCTTCGTTTAATTAGATAGTCGAAGTGCCTCGGTCCGTAACAGTTCTGAGCTGATCTTTAATGTATTGAATTTCGACCACGAAATTATAATGCATGTTTGTAAGAAAAGAAATTTGGGACGCAACAAGTGCGTTATGGTAGCGAATTTTTATTAAATGCTTCAAATTTGAATCAATAGCTCAATTTGCTATTAACCTATAAGGTTCGTTAGCCGGGAAACTAGTGTTTTCGTACCATTTTAGGTTTATTTTCGAAAATTTTTTACACTTTCAAACAATAAAGTTAGTTTGATGAAATATGGTACATTGTTTTTACTACGATTTCTTAAAAAAAACACATATTTGCTATTTAAAACGTTTTTATGAAAATTCACTACCATAACGCACTTGATGCGTCCAGACTTTTATATTATACAAGACTGAGACAGAAACATAATAACCAGTTAATTGTTTCATCTTCATTTATGATTTTGTCTATAGGCAGAAATGTATGGAATACCTCAGGGGGCATCTTCAGTACCTTTCATATTCACACTGTACAAAATGTCACTTTAACATGAAAATATGTAAGATTCATAACATTATCAATTATAATAATATTAAATACACTGAATATGTCTTATCTTGATGATTTTCTTAAGAAAAAGACATGGGCTGGCATGTGGTATTGCTTATTCATCGTCACACACATATGGGGAATGTTGTTGTTATGTTCTAGCAAGCAGATAGGAACAAACATGACGTGTACGCAGTGCCACCTGGTGGGCGCTTCCGCTAAAACGTATTGTTTGTTGTCTTATGCCGAACTGTGTTGGTGTGGCTCTCGGAGTCCGAAGCGTAGGAAACATATACATTCATATTATGAACTAGTATATATATCACATGTTTTTTGCAAAGTTTGTCAAATTTACGTTTGCTTTCGCTTTTGTTTGGAATCGCCAACCGAAAACACACTCAAGGCAGTCAAATGTTTGTTTGGTCTGATAGCGAAACTGTCAGTTTTTGACAGCGCTTGAGTTTGGCAGGTTGTCAGCCTGGTTGACAGCAGGTAACTAGATAAGTGAGAAATTTGATTTTGATAGCAATTAAACAAATGATCAGACTTTTATTATTATGTTAATTATTCACTTACAAGAATCTTCATCTTTGTGTTTCTGTTAATTATTTTTCAACAAATTT
Source organism: Tillus elongatus (assembly GCA_964006375.1). Taxonomy (NCBI): domain Eukaryota; kingdom Metazoa; phylum Arthropoda; class Insecta; order Coleoptera; family Cleridae; genus Tillus; species Tillus elongatus. The sequence goes on along the minus strand of OZ023270.1, from coordinate 8,834,061 downwards.
TTTCGATAATTAAAATCTAATTCAACATTAAAAGATGAAGATTACTGTACAGTGTTATCAAGCAAATAATCTTCTTAACAATATAGAAAATTTGTTGATTTGAGTAAATCTTGAGTCTTAGAAATAAATATACTACAATTTTTAATACAAAATATAAGTTAACTACATTTATGGTGGTTAAAATTCATTCGTATCATGTTTGCAAAATTATTGTTTAAATTTTTATTTTATTTGTTAGAACAAGTTTTTTTACGAATTAAATACTATATTTTACTTCAGAACTTAATTTTTTTTTGTGGTAGCTACTCTATACAGTACGTTTTATGGCGACCTACGCATAGAAAAAATTATTATCGATCAACAAAAAACAAATTAATTAAAAAAATCAACATTTTTAACCTATGCCTAGCCCGCCTTAAAAAAACTGGAAAAAACTTTATCATGTATCTGGTTTGGTTTGTTATATATTTAATAACTATTTACAGTTCTTCAGCCTGGTGGTGAGTATTGAATTATTCAAATATTATTTCTAAAAATTGATTGTAGTTTTCTGGTGAAATAAAATATAGTATAAAGAAAATAATGGCTTCAAAGCTAGAAACTTAATAGAACTGCACTTCAATAATTTTCAACAATAAAATGGGATACCTATGCCTATTAAAATAATTACCATTCTCAAAATTTGTGGCGCCCAAAGTGGGACTTTGTATCAAGATGTGGTGCCCAACGCACATATTTCATTTCTTTTATAAACTCAAATGTCTTTTTGTAATTTCTAACTTATTAATTTCATTGTTATGAATATTTTAAAAATACAAAATGGCTAATTTATTCCCTTGTTATAAATATGTAACAAGAATTATCATTGTAGAGAAAATTAAAGATTATAATAACTCCCATGTCCATGTATGTATAAAAGAAGTTTTAACGTATCATTGAGTCTTAAATTTGGAGATTTCGAAGAGTTTTAGAAGAGTATATTCAGTATCAATTGTCGGTAACTGAGTTTTAAAGTGCTACATTTATGTAAACCGTTATTTTTAATCTGACAAGTTTGTGCAAAAAACATGTTTTATACTAACTTTATTGATATTTTGACGCCCCCACGAAGAACCCAAAATCAATAAACTTAACAATTTCAGGTGCCATTACACAAAGAACCTGGTTGGTTGTGGAACACGATAGATAGATGGCTAAGAAGCTGTGATAGTAAGTTAAAGGGTGATTTACCCGATTCTGCCAAATTTCTGATGACGTTAGACTTACATAAAGAGAAACAGTGGCTTAGAGAGAGGTTGGAGAAAGAAAAGAGCCCAGTGGTGTTCTGTCACAATGACATGCAAGAAGGAAACATACTGATATGCAAAGATGATAATGGCAACGACGCTGCCGATCCCAGGGTTGTTCTAATCGGTGAGTAAATATATCTTTTTTTTTCTTTCAATGTTCTTTATTTACGAACTCAAAACAGTACATTTGTACTGGTAACAAGTTCTACAATTAATGACAAAATTACAAGATATTGAGGTTAACTTAAATTATACCAATGTCAAGTATTTGAGCAACTATATGACTGGAAACTGTTTTGTCCATTTAATAAATGTCTATTTTAGGTACATAATAAATCTTTCTAGCCGATGTAAGATTATTTAACCGATTCTTTATTTTTTTTATTTCGCTTGTTATATGCTCATTATTTGGATTTTAGTGAATTTTCAATAAGAAAACTCACTAATAGAGACCAAATTTGGGAATGACCCTTATTTTGTTAAAGGCTTGGATGAGTTCATTCATCAAATCTTAACTGACAATTTTTCTTATTAAAAAATTAATAAATATTTTTTAAAACTCAATATCTCTCAAATTGTTTAAGTGATTGAAACGAAAATTTACAACTTATAAGAACATAGACAGACGTGATTGTGTACCAATTTTAAAGTCTTTTGATCAAAGTAAAATAAAGTTATTCGAAAATAATTATAAAATAATCCTCGACATCACTTCATATTTTGTAATGCAATATCTACAATGTTGGACAAAGACAGATGACGTTATCTGTACTGCTATGCTAATTAAATAAATCGTAGATAAAAATTCTAAACAATGGAATTTATTGTTTAAGTGATTGAAACGAAAATTTACAACTTATAAGAACACAGACAGGCGTGATTGTGTACAAATTTTCAAGTCTTTTGATCCAAGTAAAAGAAAGTTATTCGAAATTAATTATAAAATAATCCTCGACATCACTTCAGATTTTGTAATGTAATATATACAATGTTGGACAAAGACAGTTGAAGTTATCTGTACTGCTATGCTATTTAAATAAATCGTAGATAAAAATTCTAAACAATGGAAGTTATTGCAAGATGTCGCAATGGAGAACATTGTGTGAGACACGACAGGGACGCCATCTCTGTGCGGGATCAGGTAGTATGTTATCACGACAGCTCTAGTTTACACAACATTTTATAGATAGAGACTGTGTACAATGTACAACCAACTAACAATTTTGTAAATTGTCAGCCTTGTGCCATTTCTTTCCTTTAGCCCTTGTTGGTAGTCACTAGGGTATAACCGAAAGTACCATGTACATTTCAAATATTAACCTTTTCTCTATTGAATTCGGGCTAGAAGGTCATAAACGTCTACTGAATACGACTTGCCAAACACACAATTTATCAATTTTTTTCCGGATGCAGTGTGTATTCCACAAATTACTATTTTTTAATGACTTTGGAACAGGACACATTTTTTTCCGGAGACGTATAGCCTCCAACTATGCAAAGAGCCAATTATCACAAGTTTTGTGGTAAAATAATCAAGCATTCAAGTCCATGATGTCATGGAGACATGTGCTTTCCCTTTTATGAACTATTCTGAAAATCCTTCCTCCAAGGTCTCTATTCTTGGTGACTTCAATGTCCATAATAAGGAATGGCTAGGATCTTCAACAAGTGAGAGCAGCGGAGGCCTTTGCAGTCAGCAATTCGTTAGCCAATATGGTTCAGCAACCTACTTACTCTCCTCGCATCCCAACACACAGCTCAAATCCCTTGGATCTCCTTCTTACTACAAAACCTGAATACTATAAGACATCAGTCACCGCCCCCCTCGGTCGCTCAGACCATGGCATGGTCACTGCTTCCTGCGCAATGCAACCCGAGGTCACACAGTCATCACACCCACGTATCGTTTGGCACTACAACTCCGCGAACTGTGATGAAATGCGGAATTACTTTTCCTCATTTCCATGTGCATCTCTCTGCTTCTCTCATCCTGACCCCTTTGAAATCTCACAAAACGTCACCGAAATTATCCAAGCTGGCATGGAATTATTTATTCCACGTACACAGAAAACCCCTTCAGCCACTCAAAAGCCCTGCTTCTCTAAATCCTGTGACAAGGTCAGACTTGAAAACGTCACAGCTCACAAAACGTTTCTACACAATCCCAGTCAAGAAAACCGTCAAGCATTTAACGACGCAAGAAACCGCTATGTCCGCAATCTTTCAGAGGCAAAAAACTCGTTTAATAACCACATCAAAAACAAAGTCAGCTCCAACGGCAGAAAACCCTTCTGGACTCTTGCTAAATCTATTGGGAATAATTTCTGCAAGAGCACGTTCCCACCTGTGGTTTCAGGGGATGAAATTATTTCTACCGCCCTGGGCAAGGCTGAACTTTTTGCCTCGTTGTTCGCCGGCAATTCTACTCTCAATCCACCTCTAAATGTTCAACCACCAAGAGTCCTCAATGTCGCCCATAAAATGACTGATATCATTTTCAAAACTAAAAAGGTACGAAAGATTATCTCTTCTCTTGATATCAGGAAAGCCTCTGGCCTTGACGAGATCCCAGCAATTGTACTCAAAAAATGCGCTCCAGAACTTGCTTCTGTCCCGACTCGTCTGTTTCAGACATCTTACAATAGAGGCATATTCCCTACTAACTGGAAAACTGCTAGAGTACAACCCGTCCCCAAGAAAGGATCCAAAGCGCTTCCTACCAACTACAGGCCTATTTTTCTCCTTTCAGTCGTCTCTAAAGTGATAAAAAAATATATAACCACCGAATTACTAAAATTTCTTGAAAAACACAGTCTAATCCACGATAGGCAGTATGGATTATGTCAGCGCAGATCAACTGCCGACCTCCTTTCCTTTGTCACCCATTCTTGGAACAAGTCTATGGAACTACACGGTGAATCCCAGACTGTCGCCCAGGTCTGACACCCAACGCTGCTTAATAAACTTCCGGCCTATGGCCTACCACCAAAACTCTTTACCTGGACAGCAAATTTCCTCTCAAACCGGAGCATTTTTCTTGTCGTGCATGGCCATTCCTCTAAACTGTATCCAATTAATGCAGGAGTCCCTCAAAGTTCAGCTTTAGCCCCTACTTTGTTTCTTCTCCACATCAATGACCTCCTCTCTAGCACATCCAACCCAGTTCACAGTTACGCGGACGACAAAACCCTCCACTGAAATATACAATATTCTAAGCCTGTCTCTTTAGCCCAATTAGATGAGGATCGCAGACTCATAGAGGGTTCTGTCCCTGTGGATCTCCAAAAAATATTAGACTGGGGAAGTAGAAATGGCATTTCTGTGGATCGAAATCTGAATTGGCGCCAACATGTCACATAAATTGCAGAAGCGGCTGCTAAGAAATTAGGTTTCCTCTTCCAGGATCGTAAATACTTTTCATCAGCTAATCTCTATACCTTATATACTTCACAAGTAAGACAAAACCTTGAATACTGCTCCCACATCTGGGGTGCTGCTGCCGCTTCTACACTCGATATCCTGGACTCCATTCAGAAGAGAGCTATACGTCTCATCTGTGACCCTACCCTTACCCAAAGGCTGCCATCCCTTGCCCACCGACGTGCCGTTGATAACCTCTCTCTCTCTTTTATAGATATCTGCACGGGCACTGCTCAGATGAGTGTTCTTCCATAGTTCCTCCACCTGCTGCCCCCAAGAGATCTACCAGGGGAACAGAGCGAATGCACTCTTTTACTGTCCAGGTCACCAGACATAGAACATCTTGTTATGCCCGCTGTTTTGTCCTCGCCGGCGCATGTTTTTCCTTCTCTTCCGAACCTCCAAGTCCAGAATTAACAAGTTGCCTCTTTCCTCCTTGTCAACACCCACGGTATGATAGTATTTAGGCTATAAGCCCTCGTGGTGTGTTGAAATAAATAAATAAAAAATCTATAAAAAAGATGTACACTGAACCGTTAATTTTACTGTTAATTAACCACATTTTCTTTATACCTTACAGATTTTGAATACTGCTCATACAACTACCGCGCTTTTGATATAGCAAATCACTTTTTGGAGTGGACATACGATTACACCACGAAAGAGTACCCATTCTTCAGTGAATACCCAGAGAAGTCTCCCAGTGAACAGCAGAGGCTTGACTTTATCGCAGCTTATCTGGAAGAAAGAGGTTCCAAAGAAGACGCCAGAAAGATCATGAAGGAAATTGAGGTGTTCAGATTGGCTTCCCATTTCTTCTGGGGACTCTGGAGTGTTGTTAATGCTGAAACTTCGCAGATACCTTTTGGATACTGGGTAAGTATTTAATCAGCGAGAAGGGTGGGTTTTTTCGAAGTTGTCTTTTTCAATTTTTTATTATTATTATTCACTTATACAAATTAGTGATTAGTCGTTTAATCTCAAAAATAAATTCAACAAAAACGTGGCATATCGTTCGGCCGACAGTTCGTTGGGCCGACACATCTTAAAGTCGACACAACAATAGAGCGGCGATTCGACCGAGAATTCCGCTTTTTTCAATATTTGTCTGGCCGACTGGCTGAAGACTAATATTGATCTCTGCTTCATATTTAGTTGCAAAACATGACATATAAGCGAAATTCAAATAAAAATGCCAATTTATATGCGCGCGGGGCAATACGCACTCTTTATATGTTTAAAATGGCTTACATAATAGTTATTTGTGTAAAAAAATATGTTGAGTTATTAGATACAAATAAACATACTTATGGGTAATTTATTGTTATATATGTAAATATGTATGAAACTCAATCCTGACTCACCTTAATGAAAGAGTCGGTTTCTAATTATAAAAAAAAATCGATTGATATAAGATTTATTCCATATTTTAATTACAAAAATGTGATTTAAAGCGAAGCCACATATTATTAAGCATTTATCTTCAAGAAAGTTATCTTTGATGGCATCTATACTTTTTTACATTTTATAATGCATAGTTGCACAATTGTTTCAAAATTTATGGTTGAGGGCAGAAGGTTAGGTACTTCTTTTTTTAATATATGTATATAGGCAATGAAGAAAAAATCATTGGAGATTGAATATGTGGTCATGCCTTTAACGTTATTTGTGTAAAAAAAGTTGTTGAGTTAGATATAAATAAATATACTTATTCGTTGTTTTTGAAGAAAATATAAATAGTTGTAAGCCTAAATTACAATGTCCACACTCAAAGAAACTATGGAGAATGACAGGCAGTTCTGTCATTGGTAGTCAGCACATGAGCGCTTAAACTCAGCTATTGGCGCCTGGTGAACTCAGCCTATGTAGACGGTCCAATTTAAGTAAAACTTATACAGGTCTGTCCTATGGTTTACATCTTGAATTATACCTTACCTTTTGTTGACACTTGACAATGGCCGAGTTCACCAGGTGCTAGCAGCTGAATGATGTCAAAAAATGTATACAAATATCAACATTTTTAGTGAATTTTCTTAAAAAAAATTCACTAATATATAGTTTAATTTTTATATCGTAAACCTATCTACCAAATTTGGTTATCATAGATTTTTTATTTTTTGAGATACATTTTTTTTTCGAATGGAAACTCAAAAATTTCCCGAAAAACCTCGTCCGATTTTCCTGACTAACGAACTAGTTCCATAGACTTGTTCCAAGAATGGGTGACAAAGGAAAGGAGGTCGTCAGTTGATCTGCGCTGACGGAATCCATACTGCCTGTCATGAATTAAATTGTGTTTTTCAAGAAATTTTTGTAATTCGGTGTTTGTATACTTTTCCATCACTTTAGAGACGACTAAAAGGAGAGAAATAGGCCTGTAGTTGTTAGGAAGCGCTTTGGATTCTTTCTTGGGGACGGGTTGTACTCGAGCAGTTTTCCAGTTACTAGAGAATATGCCTCTATTGTAAGATGTCTGAAACAGACGAGTCAGGACAGGAGCAAGTTCTGGTGCGCATTTTTTGAGAACAATGGCTGGGATCTCGTCAAGGCCAGAGGCCTTCCTGGTATTAAGAGAAGAGAGCATCTTTCGTACCTTTTTAGTTTTGAAAATGATATCCGTCATTTTATGCATGACATTGGGGACTGTTGGTGGTTGAGCATTTGGAGGTGGGTTAAGAGTAGAATTGGCGGTGAAAAACGAGGCAAAAAGTTCTGCCTTGCCCAAGGCGGTAGAAACAATTTCATCCCCTGAAACAAGAGGTGGGAACGTGCTCTTGAATTATTCTAAATAGATTTAGCAAGAGTCCAGAAGGGTTTGCTGCCGTTGGAGCTTGAGAGGACTTTGTTTTTGATGTGGTTATTAAACGAGTTTTTTGCCTCAGAAAGAATGCGGACAAAGCGGTTTCTTGCGTCGTTAAATGCTTGGCAGTTTTCTTGACTGGGATTGTGTAGAAGCGTTTTGTGAGCTTTGACCTTTTCAAGTCTGGCCTTGTCACAGAATTTAGAGAACCAGAGATTTTGAGTGGCTGAAGAGGTTTTCTGTGTACATGTAATAAATAATTCCATGCCAGCTTGGATAATTTCGGTGACGTTTTGTGAGATATCAGAGGGGTCAGGATGAGAGAAGCAGACAGACGCCCATGGAAATGAGGAAAAGTAATCCCGCATTTCTTCCCAGTTCGCGGAGTTGTAGTGCCAAACAATACGTGGGTGTGATGACTGTGTGACCTCAGGTTGCATTGTGCAGGAAGTAGTGACCACGCCGAGGTCTGAGTAACCAAGAGGGGCAGTGACTGATGTCTTATAGCATTCAGGTTTTGTAGCAAGAATGAGATCCAAGGGATTTGAGCTGTGTGTTGGGATGCGAGGAAAGTAAGTAGGTTGCTGAACCATATTGGCTAAAGAATTGCTGACTGCAAAGGCCTCCACTGCTCTCCCGTGTGGATCGGTTTTTGAAGATCCTAGCCATTCCTTATTATGGACATTGAAGTCACCAATAATAGTGACCTCAGAGGAAGAATATTCAGAAATAAGTCGTTTTTTTTCAGAAAGGTACTAGAAGAGCTGGACAAAGTTGTTGTGAGAAGGTGGTCGGTAAATGCAACAGATGAACAACAAATAGAAACTTCTTCAAATAATGGCTAACTGGAACCTCCAAAACCGGTCTCCCAGGTCAATTTAAATTTAAGGAATTAGTTTTAATAATGAACCTTACTAATAGTGTAAAATTCTTATGAAGATTCACTATTATAATGCACTTGCTGTGCCCCCAACATTTTTATAATACTAAAATGGAAAAGTCTTGTCACCAGGAATTTTATTTGAAGTTGGACAGTTTTGAAACTAAACTAACTGGGCTATTGAGATTTTAGACTAAAAACATTGTAACACAAAATTTTAGAATGGAGATGTATTAATTTTTCAAGACAGGCTGTCATTTTGAATCAGCTTTATCAACATTTTAAATATGACCCTTTTCTTTTTAGGAGTACGCAGTTGCCAGATTCACCGCCTACCTAAAAATCAAGGGAGAAATGTCTCACAACACCGCGGTAAAAAGAAAGGTGGACCACCTAGACTGAATGGTTCACCTCCAACCACCCTGAAGAGCTTCACGCTTGTTCCTTTCCTTTTTATTGGATCGTCTGGGTTCCTCTGCCTGTCTGTCCGTCAGTCCAGCAGCACTAGCAGATACCCGGACCATTTGCAACATGACTGTGAGCTGTGGTATCGTCAATCTACCATTGACGATGCTGTGAGAATAACCCGTAGTATCATATTTAATTATCATTTATTATTACTATCGCTTAGACAGAAGTATCCATCTACTTTTGTGATAATTACCTAAACCTATAGCCAAATATACGAATGAAACGATATATTTACCACTCACACAATTATTATATAAAAACTGCACATGAAAAAACTAAAAATTTATGTATGCCTACCAACGGAGAACAGCCAAATAATTCATCTATGTGTAGTGTTTCAGAAATTTACAATGTAAGGAAATAGGAGGCACCCATATATTACTAATATTAATCTAAGGAGAAACGTTTCTATATAATGTCTCGATCTGAGAGTTCCTTTGAAAAATGATCCTGTTTGATGCTAAAGCTAGAAATCAGGTTTGGGGGTCTGTTGTAAAAAGGGGTTAAAATGTAAAAAAATAAAATGAATGTTTATCTAGGATAGTACTTTCACACACACGCACGCACGCGCGCTCGCACACACACACACACACACACATTTTGTGTTATGATTATGTCACTATGTCCGAATTTTTAAATTGTTGCGTGTTAGATGAACTAACACTTTTGATTTTACTTTAGAAATTTTCTTGGACAATTTTCAATGGAAAACATACCATGGTATCATTTGAAAAACTAATTAAGAGTCTGCGGTTGTGGAGAAAAGGTTGGCAATATTGACATCAAATGACAGATGACAGTTTTTCCTTTAGTAGGTAATAGAGGATACATATTATATATTAACCCGGCGTCTGACATGTGAAAATCTTTAACATCTTCCGAAATGTGGGGTATCACATACCCCACAATTATTATTTTTTAATTTCCTTTAACTGAATTTTTGATATATATTTTTTATGACACTAAATATAAATATCACATTTCTTCATTAGCAACACAAAAACTTCTTTAGAAGAAGAAAATTAAAAAAGAAAAGCTCACATCATCCTGTTTTAGGCAGTAAAAAAAACGTTTATAAAAACTTTTATTTACAATGGTTCTATACCATCAAACAAACAGAAACAATAGAATATAAGTAAATAATACATTGCAGTGTACTATATAAAAAAATATATATCAAAATATGTAAAACCAAAAAAGTTATGCATTTGCAAAGTGACTACAATTTTCGCAGTACATAAGCGCGTGTTCTAAACATAACATTTTTTCGCAAGCCTCACATACATATTTAGTTTTGCGATCACGATTACGAGGACAAAAATCACATCTGCACGGTTTGTTAGGTCTTTGTTTCTTTGTAGGAGGTTCTTCGGGGTTCTCCTCTAATTTTGAGCAAAGCCGTCCTTATTTCGCGAGATATTCTAAAGTTGGTCATCCTTGCTTTTTGATAATCATTTATCAATTCAAATCCCAACATTGTGAGAAAATCTTTTCTTTTCAGAATTCATCTATTATTATTTTCACGATGAATTATCTGGGAATTGATACCGGCAGTGTTCATTATAGAAAAAAAAATAGTGTTAGAGGCCATCGTCGGCTATTGCGAGATACATTATAGTTTGCAGACAATTCATCTACTGTATCTACCCCTCCTTTCGTTAGATTGTATAATGAAATTATTTCAGGTAGCTTATCTTCGGATTCATCTACGGAATCGTCGTGATGAAGGGTTGACATCAGCAGAACCACCTTGCCCTTTCTTGGAATGTACGATACTATTGTAAAATTTTCTTGAAAACCAAAAACACTTGACTTTATTGGTCGATTTCGAACATTCAAAAATGTCGGAGGGATTTCCCTTTTATTTTTTCGAATTGTACCGACTCCAGTCAGATGATGATTTGTACGGAGCTTTTCAAATAGATCGTAACTTGTGTACCAATTGTCACACGTAATATTTCTGTGACTACCATCATATGGACTGACGAGCCGTTCCACTATTGCAGTTGGAGTATTACTAAGAGCTAAGAGCCCATCAGGTTGCTTACCCACATAGACCTCCATGTTTACTAAATAATGCGTTTGGGCATCTACCAAAGCTTGAACCTTAATGCCGTACTTAGCCGGTTTATTCGGTATGTACTGGCGAAATGGACATCTGCCTCTAAAAGCTTCCAATTTCTCATCAATGGTTAAATATCTACCAGGCGAATAGGCATTTTTGCAATTATCAGTAAATTTTTCTGTTATGGTTCTAATAGGTGCCAGCTTATCTATTTCGCGTCTTTGCGAGCGATTTTCTTTATTATCAAATCGCAAACATGTAAGCAAAAATTCAAACCGTCTTTGGGCCATAGTTACTCGAAATATTTCAAAACCGGTTCCGTCAGTTTTCCATAAATCCTTCAGTAAACGGTGGTTGTTTCGAAAAACTCCTGCTAAATATAGCAGTCCGAATAAAGCTTTTAGTTCTATATTATTTGTAAGTTGATAATAAGAAGATTTCTCCCATTCACGTGTTTTTCCTCAATTCGTTGATTTGTCCACCGCATAATATCGTCTATCATTTCTTCATCGATGAAAATAAGAAAACATTCAAGAGGACTTTTTTTATCTCTAGCGGACCTTTTGACACCAGGCAATTGAGTTATCAGGTTCTCGCCTCGGGTTCTCACATTCCTGTTATAATATGTTTTTCTCCATTTAGTTCCATTTTACCCTAAATAGTATTTTTCCCGATCTTGCACTATTTCAGATTCATTTTCGGTTACATCATTTTCGTGTGCGTTAGTGGTAACACCGGCAGCTTCCATAAGGTTACCTTGTCCATCTTCATTATTTGCTTCCTGCTCAACATCTGGATAGTCACTGTTTATGCTTACATTGTCTATCTCACTCTCATCGTCTGATTCAATTACTTCTTCATCTTCGCTTTGCACCTCCTTCCACAGATCCTGGAGGCGACGCATTTCCTTTTCGTAGTCTCCCTTAGTTAACCTAATGATTTCAAGGGCTGGTGAATAATATCGACATTTAATAAGGAAACATACCTCAAAATTTGAAGCAAAGGCGCGTAAACTGCGATATAAATTTATTTGAGAAATGTTCGAATTTTGTAACACAATCGGACACGTGAGGTTTGACAAACCCTAGGTAAACTAAACCGTTCATTAACACAAACTCTAGCAAACTGTTGTCAAAATGGCTCCGCACGCTAAGAGACTCGACAATTTCCGAAAGTTAACGAGAGGGATATGCATGTGAGGGCGGTATTTTTGAAATCGTCGGACATTTTAGTTCTCTCTGGGTTTGTCACACCCCACATGTCGGATGCCGGGTTAAAAGTTTATTTGGCTCTCAGGTATTCGCTACATAATTTTATATGGTAGTATCAGCATCTATTATATATCAGTACAAATAATTCATACTAAAAAACTCATCCAAATGCAGCAGTACTAAAAACAAACGGGTATAACTACCTTGCAAGTATCAATCAGCAATCAAACTATATCCTCCTGAGACCAGAACTCAAAAAATGAATAAAATGAAAATAAATGCTTTGACTAGAAATGGGTACTAAAACAAACATATTCAGTCAAAATAAAAATTTCTTTTTATTTTTGAAAAGTCCATTTTATTGGACACTCGGATTATAAGCATTCATTTTGACTTTTTATGAATTTTAAGAAAACAGTTATGATCATAAGTTATACAGTAAAAATTATTACATTTTTCGCACAAAAACTTGACCTTGGCGTGAGGTTTCTGTTGGAGTATTATATCCCATAGGATTTCTTCTTGTACGAATTGAGCTTCGTTCTGATACGTCATTATCAGACCTCTCCTCCGTTTCTGAGCTAAGTAGCCATTCAGAAGTTTGAAATCAAAGAACTGTATGTACTTTTTGTTTAACTTTTTAAAATCATTTCGGTACAAAATCCAGGAGTTGGAAATTCCGACGTCCACAAAATGAAAAATACTTTTAACAGTCCATTTATTGGTTCACGGAGGACCTGGTGAGTTGATCCTCGGATCCTTGACTGGATCTACACTGCGATCATCAGGCCGAGAATCCTCTATGGGGCGTTGGTCCGGTGGTGCGACGTGAACCAAACTACCAGCAGGAAGCTGGCCAAACTCCTGGGCATCACAGGCGCTAAGAAGACCACACCCTCAGCTGCGCTAGAGGTCCTGATGCTGCCACCGCTTCTCATCTGTGTCAGGAGGGAGGCGATGGCGTCGCATCTCAGAATGCGAGACGCAGAAAACTGGTGCGGAGAGGGAGCAGTAATAGGGCATGCAAGAGTCGCCAAGGAGGTGGAAAAGGAAATTCCGATTTCCGCCATAAAGGTGCAGGATGCCGAGGATGATATTAGGTTGACTAGGTCATACACCCTCAGGATCCCCAGTAGGGATCAGTGGAGGGAAAATGAGGTTGAATTCCAGCCCGCAAGCCTGGTCTGTTTCAACGACGGATCGCGGCTAGAGGACCAACAATCCTCCGGGGCAGGAATATACATCGAGGGCCTGGGGGTGCGCGAGAGTTATGCTCTTGGTGCATATACCACGGCATTCAAAACAGAGGTGTACGCTATCCTGTCTGTGGCCAATAGACAGGATGTGAAGAGGAGTCCCGAGAAATCTGCTCGGATAGACAGGGAGTCCTCCGGGCAGTCTGCGCAGCCAGAATCAGATCTACACTGGTTTAGGTGTGCGCTGACGCCCTCAAAGGACTAGCCAGGACAAAGGAGGTATAACTAGTGTGGGTTCCGGGACACTCTAACCTCTAATTAGAAATGTTGTGTAAACTATGTGCGAAAACTTAGATTCAGGTTTTCGCTATTCAAATGAAACAACCATTTCCGTGGTAACCAATGTTATTTTTTTGAAAAAAGAAAACTACTGTAAAATTTTTATTTCTTAGAATAATCATATCGTTTTTCATATCAATTTAGCTTGTCTTTCTGTGATTCAGCTTGATATTTCCCAAAAGAAACGATTCATCTCGGAAAGTTATCTTCCCTTTTCTCCCACATTGCCTTTCCGTTGAACTTCAACAGATCCAGTCTCCCTTTTTTTCTAATTACCTTATTTACAGCTTCCAAGCTCACTGAACACTCAATAGCAATATCTCTACATCATGGCCGTGTGCTCGCTAAATGTAATTATCCTTTATTTTTTCTTTGGCGTAATGTCCTTTTTGCCGGAAACACGGAAAACTGACTAAAACATATTATTTCTCCCAAAATACTCCAGTCAAAAAACCTCAAAAAAATGACCCAGCCTCCTGAAAAATCCGAAAGTTTTGAAATTTCGCACACTTATTTAGAGGTACCTAAGAATGAATATATCGAAACTCCTCATGAATATGAGGCGAACTCTAGCGGCAATTAGCGAAAATAGGGCACTTTCTTTGGTTTTTCGTTGGTATCTCGAGAACCGTTGGTCGGAGGCAAAGGTTGATTATATACATAATTAAGGCTTATCAAATTTTCTACAGAAATGATTATATACATTTTTCTCGTATTCCCAATGATTCCCGAGTTATAGGCGCTAAAAGAGAGCGTTTTGTGAAAAACCACGCTAGGGCAGTACAATATGACATTTCTAATAATATGTGACAATGGTTTACCTACATTTTTGTATACTAAGGATAATTGAGGAGATAAACTTCACAACTTTGTATAAAAAGCACATGATGTATGTTACTTATGATGTATATTGATAAGGCACATGATGTAGGTATATTAATCAATGAAATATATGAACAAAAAAAATGCTGAGGTTATTCGTAGGAAAATTTTGTACAGAAAAATCAATCAGCTCTGAATCGCTTCTTAGTAGAATGCCCTGTAATTTGATTATCTTGGCCAGCTTTTACACTTACTGCCTGAAACAAGAGGTGAGTGTGCATGAGATGAAGATTAATATTGAGCCATTTTGCTGCCAACCAAAGAGTATCGTATGGAGTTAGCTGATCAGTTTTCTTGACTATATCTTTCAGATCCTCCACAATCACATTACTAAATCCACCTTGTGATTTTTGGTAAGTTTGTAAAGGAATCACTCCAAGTTCCCCTACAGTCATGGCAGGTGCTACCTTGATGAGCCTCGGTATTGGTTTTTCATGTTCGCTTCCAGTTGTGCTTCCAGAAGGCACACATTTGATGCCACCCATAGAATGGAATGTGTTGAGACTGTTCAGTGTTCTAAAATTAAAGTCTGCGTTGTCAAACACAAATTGTTGAAAAGGAGTATCATTATCAGGTTGAATGTGATGAATTGCTGACATTTCCAGCTGCTGTGCGCTGTGATATGAAGCACTGAACCCTAAACATGATAAAAGGTTTACCAACTTCTTACTTGCAAATCTTCTGTACACAAACAAAGCAACACTGTTCATTATTGCTGATATAAAAGAGGTTGGACGTATCGCTGAGATAATACTGTGAGCAATAGAAATGCATTTTCTTTTTCTATTTGCATTATCTGCTTTTTTCATTATCAATGTCTCCAGAAAAACTTGTAGAGTTGAGGGTACACAAGAAGCTGCTTCTTTTAAAAAGTTGTTGGCCGGAGGCTAGGCGCTTGTATCATGCATATTTTTCTGAACATCCTGCCTTATTACTTTTGCTGCTGCTTGTATGATTCTTAGTCGCTCATTACTTTCATCAGCTTTTCTGTCATCATACCATGACTTCAAAATTTTGAATCCAACATCATTGAAACAGATGGTTGCATCCCTCCATCCAACTCCCACAGCAATTATAATTCTCTCTCCATATTTGTCTTTGAGTTTGCTTTTAATTGTATCATTTGAAGAAACATCCCCAGATACTGCAGAACGTAATTGTTCAAATGAAAGTTGGTATTGCACACTATTATCAATGAGGGAGTAAATCTCTTCCATAGCCTTTATAATGTAATCTGCCTCGGGGCGTACACGTTTTCTACCCTCTTCTGGAGCAGTTCCGGCTCGTCGGAGTAGGCATTCTAAGTACTATATTTAATTTAGTAACTTATTATTGTCAAATATTATTAGAAATGCCATATTGTACCGCCCTAGCGTGGTTTTTCACAAAACGCTGTCTTTTAGCGCTTATAACTCGAGAATCATTGGGAATACGAGAAAAATGTATATAATCATTTTTGTAGAAAATTTGATAGTCCTTAATTATGTATATAATCAACTTTTGCCTCCAACCAACGGTTCTCGAGATATTAACGAAAAACCAAAGAAATTGCCCTATTTTCGCTAGAGCTCGCCTTATATTCATGAGGACCTTCGGTATATTCATTCTTACATACGTTTAAATAAGTATGCGAAGTTTCAAAACTTTCGGATTCTTCAGGAGGTTAAACATTGTTTTGACTGGACTAAAAACCCCGGAAACACATGTAACTTAGTCAAAATACCCGCCAAAACGACTGACATAGACAATAACTTAATACAGAATGACAGGTTATGGAATATGTCAAGAAACACCTGTCAGAATTGTCACAGCAGTGTTGCCATATTGTAATAATATAGAAATTCCGAATATACACATTAATTCGCTCAATACTGTATGTAGTTAATTTTCTCCGATATGGGCATTAAGGGATAGGGGATGGTTATTTGACTTTCTCCTGTTGGTAGTGCCGAGTTACTGTATTTTATATGTAAGATATTTAAGTGAGGTTATGAAGTATTTATTATTATGTAATTGATAGATTTTTATATTTTGCTAAGCCCGTATGATTTAAAATTGTTGGGGAATTTGTGCATTTTTTATAATTAATCATTGTTGGATATGATGAATTGTTTTCTTTTACATAGAAATAGAATTAGAGAAACGGGAAGTGATGTACTTATAGTTATAATGTTCAAGACTGATCTGATTATAGTCTGAATCATGTTGATTACTTCCGCATTTTTTATTTTTATTTTTACATTTACTAGTATTTTATATTTCTCAAGTATTTGATTTATAGTATGTGTTAATTTTAAGTGTTTTTCTGTACATATATTTTAACAATAAAATTATTAAAAATAAACTAGTGACTTTTTATTTTATCCTAACTTAAAACACAATGAAAGTTGCATTTTTGCTCGAAGTTCGAGCACCATTTGGAGCAGAACTTGTTGATATTTTTGGTGAATTTTCATTAAGAAAATTCACTAATAGAGAGGTATCAGTGGTGAGACTTTCGGAAAATTTCTTCAAACGAGCCTGAAATAGGGCATTCCATGGTCAGTTAAAAAGTATGTATATATATATATATATATATATATATATATATATATATATATATATATA
Source organism: Tillus elongatus (assembly GCA_964006375.1). NCBI lineage: Eukaryota > Metazoa > Arthropoda > Insecta > Coleoptera > Cleridae > Tillus > Tillus elongatus. The sequence goes on along the minus strand of OZ023270.1, from coordinate 8,816,901 downwards.
TATATATATATACATATTCTATTATATATATTCTATCAAGCATAGAAATAAGTTACGCCAAATTTCATCTCTCAATCCTACAGACACATCTGCTTCTCAAAATTTCCGAACATACAGAAACCAATTAAATAAGATTATTAACAAAACAAAGGATTTATATTATGGAAAACAAATAACCAATATTAGCAATACTAAAGAACTTTGGAATATAATTAAAGATGCAACCAAGAATTCATGCAATAGGTTCCCAATTGACTCTATTCGTACCGCCAATAACAGTATTGTTAAAGATACCAACATAATTGCCACTGAATTTAATGAATATTTTGCAAATATAGCAGGTAAATTATGTAATTCCACCGACGATACTGGGGTAAATCCATTAGACACAGTCGCTTATAATCCTAAATGCATTTTTTTGAATCCTGTCACTGAGTATGAAATAACAAAACACATTAACAGCACAAAATAATGGCCATGGCTCGATCAGTAGCAAAATTAATTTCACAATGGTGTATTCTGTAGAAGAAAGAGTTGAAATAATTACTCTTTTTTTTCAAAAACGACTGTGCCAACCGTACCGCAAATTTGTTTAATGAACGACATCCGAACAGACATGTTAACAGAAAATACATTTTGGAGCTGGTTGCAAAGTTTCGACAAAGTGGTTCAGTAGCCAACAAAAAACGGGATCCTGAATGTGAATTTCAGGTTAGAAATGAGACTACTGAGATTGAAGTTTTAGGACAAATTGCTGCAGACCCAACTTTGAGCACGAGAAAATTGGCCACTGTTTCGAACATCAAAAGAAGAACTACTCAGTGAATATTGAAGCATCATAAATTTCACCCGTATAAAATTCATCTTGTACAACAACTGAATGAAGATGATTTTGATCGGCAGCTGGAGTTTTGTGAAGTTATGACTGCATGAATAGCTGATAACGGGAACTTTCTGTTCAATATCTGTTTTTCAGACGTGTACGTTTTTATTAAACTCTACAGTCAATCATCATAATTGTCGTTATTGGGCAGATAATAATCCAAGAAATTTTCACGAAATCCACACTCAAACTCCACAGAAATTGAATGTCTGGACTGGCATTTTTGGAGACCGTTTAATCGGACCAATTTTTATTGATGGCAATTTGAGTGGCGAAACGTATTTGGAGTTACTAGAAGATATCATTTACCCTCTACTAATTGACATTGTTGAAAATGATGATCGCTATCAAAAAAATCACTTAGTGTTTCAACAAGATGGAGCTCCTCCGCATTTTTCACAACGTGTTAGGGAGTTTTTGAACAGAGAGTTTCCAGAGCAATGGATTGGGCGTAGAGGTGCTATTAAGTGACCCCTACATCACCGGATTTAACTCCTTTAGACTTCTTTCTATGGGGCCATTTAAAGAGTAGAATTTTCGCAACAGAACCGGAGTCTCTGGAAGAATTACGACGACGCATTGTTGAAGAATGCAGTCTAATAACTCCACAAATTCTCCAGAATGTCAGAGCTCGTTTTGAACAAAATTTGTACCTTTGTATGGAAGCTGGTGGTCAACAATTTGAACACTTGCTTAACTGAATAAACATTTTTGAACGTTTGGTTTTGTTTTCTAGTTTTTTTTTTTAACGAAAAATTGACTAATTAGTGCATTTCTTATCACAATGAATGAAATACGTTCTTGCAACTCCAACTGTGAATAATTTTTAAACGAGTTGATAAAATTTCCAAAAAAATTTGTGTGCTGAATTGAGAAAAGAAAGAGCTTTCAAATGATGTAACACTCGACCCATGTTCCCTATTTAAAATCTAAGGGTTGTTATCACCACCCTCAAGGGATTGATGCGACAAAGTTGAGTTTTATGCCAAAACATGTCCCCCTCAATATTAAAATTGACGTGTTTCGGCGTTTCTTAAAAAAAATTGTCTGGACGCAAATCGGTCTGTTTCGTTTTCAATGCCCCGCCCTATATATATATATATATATATATATATATATATATATATATATATATATATATATATATATATATATATATAATACCTTTATTATCCATTTTGACAGCATACAAGCTACATTGGATTTGGCAGCCTTTTACAATAGATAATTTTTCACAAAATATTCATTTAACGTATAAAAACACTGGTCTGATAAAAAAGAAGAAACTTGACTTTTGAACACCTTAATATTTTGGATATTTTTTAAATTATTAGGAAGATGATTAAATATTTTTAATCCAATACAGTTTGGAGAGTCTTTTATCATCTTAGTTCTAGCATACGGAACATAAAAGTTACAAGCCTGTCTGGTACTAAAGGTATGAACATCACTGTTTAGTCTAAATGTATCACCATTTTTAAAAACATATATACACAACTCTAAAATATACAAACATATCACAGTTAAAATTTTATGACTAGTAAAGTAGACCCGGCATGACGTCATCTTTCCTATGTTGAAAATAGAGCGTATTATTCTTTTTTGAGCGATAAAGACATCATGCAGCAAGGTAGAATTACCCCCACAGACATACCGTACCTCCGTCTAGAATCAATATGACTGTAGTATAAAGATATTAATTGCTTCTCAGTCGAAACATTTCTTATATTTATAAATAAAAAATTAAGAGATGCAAGCCTTGAAACCTACGTCGTACAGTGCAACTTCCAGCTGAGATGCTCTTCAACGTGTACTCTACGGAACTTGTAGTCATTGACACATGCCAGATAAGTACCGTCAACACCCACACTACGTATATCAACCTCCTTTTGACGCGGATGAAATCTCGCCATTTCTGTCTTCAACGAATTAAAATATATCAGACACCAAGAGAACCAACTCTTTAAGTTATTAAAAACACTTATTCCTCAGAGCATCATCTGTCTTTTCAGAAATGATTAGAGACATATCATCCGCATATAGAGTAAAATGTGCATCAGGAGATACTTTATTAAGCTCATTGACGTAAAGGATAAAAAGAATAGGGCCCAGTATTGAGCCTTGAGGCACACCAGTAGGAACAACAACACGCTCAGAACATACCCTACTTATTCGTTCTGATGTCTTGAACTTTATCTCAGTATACTGTTCTCTGTCCATCAAGTAAGAGTCAATCTAGCCAAACGCATTACCTCTCAAACCATAACAATAAAGCCTGTCACACAGTACCCCATGGTCAATACAATCGAAGGCCCTGCTGAGATCACAAAAACTCCCAACAGGGCACTCGCCAGCTTCCAAACAAGTGACTAAGTTTTGATAGAAGACAATGAGAGCTGTTGTAGTGGAGCGACCCTCTCTAAAGACGTGCTGACAGGCAGACAATACACTACACGACCGCCAGAATTGATCCAAGCGATTTTGATAGCTATATTCAAATACTTTTGAAAAAGTCATAGATAATGTAATCAGCCGATAGGTGTTCAAAATAGTTGGATCATTCTTTTTTATTAAAGGAAAGTCCTTACCAACCCTTAGGTCACTAGGAAAGATACACGACTCAAATGAAAGATTTACTAAGCAGGCAAGAGGCTTTATAATATGTCTTAAAACTTTCTTAACTAAAAAAGGCGGAATTTTGTCTCGACCGCACAAAAACATGTTTTTTATTTTTTGTATTAACAAAATATACAACTCGTCTTCACTAAAAGGCAGTAAATACATTGTTTTGTTATTGGGTTTTGTCGAAACGTTTAAAGGAGGTAAGTCCTTAGGAATGTTTTTAATAATATTTTTAGGTGCTTCTACAGAGAACGAATTGAATAAGTTAGCGATTTCCTGTGGATCCGTAACTAACCTCGCTTCGTGTCATATTACAATATTGTTATATTTGCCATTTAGTTCCAAAATCAGATGCTATGCGGCTTTAGTCGGATTATCAAAAGCCAGAATTCTATGGTAATAGAAATTCACTTTAATACATTTTACAAGCTTTTTATGAGCAGCCTTTGTAGCCCTGTAAGAATCATCCACTTGAAGAGAAACACCTCTCAATAAAAATAAGTCTTTAAGTGTTAAACTAGAGGCTCTGATCTCAGAAGTAACCCACTCATGGCCCTTTGTTTCCTATATATCTTACGTAGTGGAAAATATAAATCAAAGTAATAAAGAAACAGCTCATGAAAATTCTTATACCCCTCATCAATGATGCTGACAGCAAAAAACAGTTTTCCAATTTTCACCAATAAGGGCATGCCGCACGACAGCTGAAAATCCAGACATATAGTTCTTACCTGCCTGTCGTATCCTGACTTCTCCAAGAAATAATAATTTTAAATTTGTGTTGAAAATGGGGTCTGTAGTTAGGTGAGGGTTTTCTTTATCCTACACATGTTTGTTTCAAAAATTGAATATTCCTCGACGTGTAAAAGTTGCCTCACCCGTAAACAGAATATTATGAATAAAACATAAATCTTGTTGTAAAAAGAACTCGCAATGAAATTGTTTATTGTGTATGAAACGATACAAATCTTTATGTGTATGTATGAAACGATTCTATGGTTATATTATAGACATGCGCAGAAAGTAGTAGACAACTCGAGAAGTGAGAAGTTGGTCGTTACGTTGCAAAATTAATTGTATCAATTATCATTTTACCTGTTACGTTACTGTTACTAATCATATATCAATATATAATACTGTTCCTTAAGTCGTTCGCATTTATTATTAACAGGTTATGGACCCAGAAATTAAGGAATAGGCTAGTGAAAGTTAAAAGTTAGCGGGAAACACGAGAAAGTAAAATCATGGAGTCCCACGCCATTAAACTTAATGGACGAAATTGGCCTGCATGGAAATTCCAGGTGTCAGTGATTTTAAAGTCAAATAAGTTATTTGATTTAGTAACAGGGAAAGTAAAGAGGCCGGTTGATGAAGTAGAAGAATGGGAGGAGAAAGATGCTCTAGCTCAGGAAGTCATTGCAACTAGGGTAGATGAAAATATTCTCACACATCTATTATATTGTGACAGTAGTCTTAAAATGTGGGAGAAATTATTAACAGTTTTTGAACCAAAATCAAAAGTAAGTGTGCATTTAATACAGCATAAGTTTTTTAGTCTATCATTTGAGGAGCCATTGTCTGTGTTTATGGCAAAACTTGAGTAATTAACTAGCAGATTAAAAGCGATGGGGGAAGAAATATCAGAAAATATGATAATGACAAAAATATTAGTGACATTGCCCGATAAATACAAGCATTTTATCTCAGCTTGGGAATCTGTTTCTACTGAAGAACAAAACTTGCAAGAGCTCACCTCAAGGTTGTTAGTCGAAGAAGAACGAGATAAACACAAAAGAGAAGGTAATGGTACATCAGAAGCTCTATTTACTGGAAAACTTTTAGAAGGAAAGAAACATCCAGTTCAAAACATGTATCAAAATCAGTGGCGAAGTAACATCAAGTGTTATTTATGTGGGAAGGAAGGCCATATCAAGAAATATTGTAAAACTAAGAAGCAGTTTGTGTGTCATTTTTGTCAGAAACCAGGGCATTTCATTAAAGACAGTAGAATTCGAATACAAAAGGAAAAAGAAAATGGTTATCAACAAAGTACATCGAATGCATTTATAGTAAATAGTACAGAAGATAATGCTTGGATAATGGATACAGGTGCAAGTGAGCATATGTCAAAAGAAAAACAGTTATTTACAAATTATAAAGAATTAACAGAAGAAAGATACATCACTGTAGGAAATGGAGAACGTTTGAAGGTACAGGGTACAGGAACAGTAAAGCTGTTGGCATACAATGGATCAGACTTGGTTCCCTCTATATTAAACAATGTTTTACATGTACCCAGGCTAAAAGTAAACCTTTTCTCAGTAATTTGTGCTATGGATAGAGGTTATGTGATGGTGTCAACAACTAATGGGTGTAAGTTTGTTAAAGGAAACAGAGTATCAGCTGTGGCAACAAGGTATGGTAGAATGTATATTATGAATTTTAAAGTGATCGAAGATATAGCATTAACAACCTTAACCTCATGGCATGAAAGATTTGCTCATCAAAATTACCAACATGTTAAAGATGTGTTAACTAAGTACAACATCAAATATGAAGGTGTTAAAGAACAATGTATACCTTGTCTTAAAGGGAAGCAGCACAGATTGCCATTTAATCAAAGTGAAAACAGGGCTGACTGTCCCGGACAGCTTATTCATGTAGATTTGTGTGGACCAATGGAGCAGACTTCGTTAGGGGGTTCAAAATACTTTATCATTCTCAAGGATGACTATAGCAGCTTCAGGTATGTGTATTTCTTGAAAACAAAGTCAGAGTGTAAAGAAAAAATAGAGAATTTTATAGTACGTTTTGAAAAAGAAGTAGGATGTGTTATTAAAACAATAAGATCAGATAATGGAACAGAAATAGTTAATAAAGAGGTAAAGTATTTATTTGCAAAAAGGGGAATCATTCATTAAACAACAGTAAGTTATACTCCAGAGCAAAACGGAAGGGCTGAGAGAGAAATCAGGACAGTGGTAGAAGCTGCAAGAACTATGTTACAGGCTAAAAACTTAGAGAAAGAATTGTGGGCTGAAGCAGTGAACACTGCAGCACATATAATTAATAGAACTGGAGCCAGCAGAGTGATAGGAAAAACTCCGTATGAATTATTATACAATAAAAGCTATGACATAAAAGAACTAAGAACCTTTGGTGATGAAGTGTATGTTCATATACCAAAAAAGAAACGATTAAAATGGGATTCGAAAAGTAAGCAAGGAATATTTGTGGGATATGGTGTCGACTGTAAAGGTTATAGGATATGGTTACCAGGTACTAAAATTGTGGAGACATATAGAGATATAGTATTTACACGTCACAGTTTAAACACAAGTGTTGAAGTGGATCAAGAAGTGCACAAAGTTTATAGTGAAAATAAAAATCAATGCACAGGTACAGTAAATGAAGAGGCTGTAAGTGGCGACAGAGACGACATAATTCAAGAATATAACACAAACAATGAAATAAAAAATGTCAGTGAGCAAGACACAGTGGAAAGAATGTACACGTCAAGAAGAGATGAAAATGAAATTGTTCAGACATGTGACAGTGAAAGTGTTTGTAATGAAAACATAAGTAGTGACATAAAAGCAGAAGAAATTGTCACCACCAACAGAGGACGAGTATTAAGAAGACCAACTTGGATGAAGGATTATACATGCTTCTTTACAGCTGAAGAGGAGCCGTTATCCTATGGAGAAGCTGTGACGAGTGAAAATGCTGATAAGTGGCAGGAAGCAGTAAGTAAGGAGCTTAGTATTTTAAAGAAAAACAAACACATGGTGTGAAGTGTCATGGCCAGAAAATAAAAAGGTTATTGAAAGTAAGTGGGTTTTTAAAGTTAAGAGTGACAGTGAATTTAAAGCAAGGCTGGTGGCTCGAGGTTTTCAGCAAGACCTCTCCAAGGAGTTATATGATGTATATGCACCAGTAGCTAAGCTGTGTACATTTAGAATTATTTTAGCAGTAGCAAATAGGTTAAAACTATCTGTATTTCAGATGGATGTAGAGAGTGCTTTCTTACATGGAGATATAACTGATGAAATTTATATGACATTACCAGGTAAAAATATAAGCAATTGTCAAACAGTGTGTAAACTAAATAAATCAATATATGGCCTGAAAAAGTCTCCAAAATGTTGGAATTGAAAATTTGATTTAGTAATGAAACAAGAAAGTTTCACCAGATCAGAAAACGATTGTTGCTTGTATTTTAAGCGTAGTGATGAAACTTAATTGTACGTTTTATTATATGTAGATGACTTGCTTATTTTAGGTTCAAATATAATTGAGGTTGAAAGGTTCAAAGCCACATTGAATAAGAATTTCTCAATGAAAGACTTGGGGCTTGTGTCAAATTTTTTAGGAATAAGAGTAACTCAAAATTTAAATAAGGGTTGTACCGTTTCGGATCAAAGCAAATATTTGAAACAAACTTTAGGCAAATATGGAATGGCTAATTGTAAGCCTATAAGCACACCAATTGATGCTAATTGTGATTTTAGATAGTTATACAGCACTCAGAGTAATAATGATAGTAAATTGAGCAAACTGTGTAGACAGATTATAGGTAGTTTGATGTATGCTGTTTGAGGTTCTAGGCCTGATTTATGTGAAGGTGTTACCTTACTGAGCAGATTTCAGGAAAACGCAAGTGAAATGCTGTTAAAGGCATTAAAAAGAGTGATGCGTTACATTAAAGGAGCACTTAATTTACAATTAGAATTTGTTACCGATAAAAATGTAGATATTCTTCAGGGGTATGTAGATGCTGATTGGGGAAATGATGTTTATGATAGAAAATCTACCTCAGGTTATGTCTTTAAGTTATTTAAGTGTACAGTTAGTTGGGCAAGTAGAAAGCAACAAACTGTCTCAATTTCGTCTACTGAGTCTGAATATGTTGCTCTCACCTTAGCCATAAGTGAGGCCTGTTGGCTAAAAAAGTTGTTAAATGATTTTAACCTTGATGCTAAAGCAATCCCCATATTTGAAGACAATCAGTCAGCAATAAAAATAGCAAATAACCCAGAGAATAATAGAAGGCTGAAACATATAGATATTAAATGTAGCTTTATAAAAGAGAAAATTGATAATGGTGTTGTTAGAATAATTCATATAAAAACTGAGAACCAGTTAGCTGATGTGTTTACAAAACCTTTATCAAAAGTAAAGTTCATGAGATTTGTTAAAGAATTAGGTTTAGTCGCAAATTAAGGCTAAGAACTAAAAGTGTTGTTTTAAGTAGAATTAAGTTTTGTTTTGTTTATAAAACAATTTTATTGAGGGGGAGTGTTGTAAAAAGAACTCGAATGAAATTGTTTATTGTGTATGAAACGATACAAATCTTTATGTGTATGTATGAAACGATTCTATGGTTATATTATAGACATGCGCAGAAAGTGGCAGACAACTCGAGAACTGAGAAGTTGGTCGTTACGTTGCAAAATTAATTGTATCAATTATCATTTTACCTGTCACGTTACTGTTACTAATCATATATCAATATATAATACTGTTCCTTAAGTCGTTCGCATTTATTATTAACAATAACTCAGCCCGTTTAGTAAATGCTTTGTAGGCATTTTGAATATGTTGAATTGGAATACCGTCAATTGCCTCTCTCAGTTTCAACAAATCAAGATCGTTGTTTAATGGAGCCGCGTAGACTTTGTTTGAGATAGCCCTATAAATAAAAGTCCATTAAGGTAAGATCGGGACTTCTGTGAGGCCAAGGTATTGGCTCATATCGACCAATCCACCGCCCAGGAAATTCGCGACCTAACCATTCTCGAACGATTCCTGTTGCATGTGCTGGGTGGCCGTCATGCTGAAAGTATGCTGTTTGTCTATCTTCTAGTGACATGTTATGCAAATGGTCTTGAAGAATATTTTCCAGCATTTCCAGATAACTGTACTGGTTCATATTCCGCTCAAAAAAATATGGCCCAATTATCCCAGTGTAAGAAACAGCACACCACACATTTACTTTTTTATGGCATTGTCTTCTGCAATTAACTCTATAATTTGGATTCGCCATAGACCAATGCCGTGCATTTTGGGAATTTACCACCCCATTAGTGGTGAAAGTGGATTCGTCCGAAAAAATAATACTGCCAAAATTGTGATTTTGTAGATATTGCTCGCCGTACCATAAACAAAAATCTAATCGTTTTGACTCGTCATTTTCTTCCAGAGTGTGTATAAGTTTTGCTTTGAAAGGTTTCACCTTGTTGGTACGATAAATTTGTTGCAAATGCGATTTGCGAATATTGCCAATTTCTAATGCCCTTCTTCTTAATGATAATTTCGGGAAACGCCTAACAGAATCCATAGCTAATGCAGCTGCAGCATTGTCTTCCTCATTTAGGTCGGATTTTGTCTTCTTCACATTTAAAACACTCCCAGTACGCATAAATTTTGTAACAACTTTTTTTACACCAGTAGTGGAAACTGAATAATTTGGCTAGTGTTCAAGGAATTTTCTTATCACTCCCTGATAAGAATGTTCTTCACCCAAACCATAGCACTGCACAATAAACACTTTTTGTTCTGTTGTTAACGTTTTTAAATACAGAAGCTTGCCGTTCGTGACAAATAAAATTGACGTTTCAATTTTCCAAATAAGTAGTATCCCGGGAAACAAACAACAAGGCAGAGCTCAAGTAGCCATGCAACCCGCCAATTATTGCTTCGAATGCCCAATTGTGTGTTTACTTTACTTTTTTTATTAGTTGAGATGAAAGCAAAACTACCCCAAGTTTAATTATGGTAAAGACTTTTTTTTAATACAGTTTCAAGTATTTTTTAAAGTACACCTAATCACAGAAGTCATCGAATGTAATTTAAATAAAGTCGCTGCTAAAAAAAAATCATAGTAGGCTGATCTGTTTGAAAATTGAGAGCCTGTCATAAATTTCAATTCTAAACAATTTTTGTTAATAACTTTTTGCCTTATCTTCATAAACGAAGGTAGTTTACTCTTAATACATTTCATTACATCAGTTATAAACCACCCTGTATATTAATTGATTTTGTAAATTTCTCAACATCTCAGTTTAAGACAAAGCAGAGTGATTCCCAGAATATCATAATCTAATTCGAATTTTTTTTGTCACTTATACCTTACCCACACTCAATCCGTGGACACACTGTATATATATATATATATATATATATATATATATATATATATATATATATATATATATATATATATATATTTGTGATGGGTCGTTATTTAACTGTCAGCTATTTTTAAACGGTTACCGAGCCGTAACGGTAACCACCAGTTAAGGATTTATAAAAATAACAGCTTAAAAAGTAACGCTTTTTACACTAAACTGGAATCCGGAGTCATGTCTGTTTCAGTTCTCCTGCAACTAGGTTCGATGAATAAACATCGGTTTTCATCAGCAACTGTTATTTAACCATTTAACGGGATGAATAGCCTTGAGATTGGGAATGCTAAATATGTATGGTTATACAGTATAGAGCGGACTGTACTTCATAACATTATTATTTATACTAGTGTGCTTGCTCTCGCTCACAGCTTTAGGGACGTACGATCTTCGGTACAATAAAACGGTTTAATTTTAATTTTAACCGGTTGTTGATGGGGATAAGGCATACGGACACTACTACACAGAGTTATTCTGTTAAACTGAGAAGCTGTTATTTTTGAAACAGTTAAGTTTCCCACTAGTATGTAAAGCCAAATATTTAATAATAAAAAATGTTGGGTGAAAAGATGAATTTCGGTAAAAACGTGTTATTACTTTCACTATAGACAACGCAAAATAGGGTTATTTCACGTGAAATTAAAGTACTTATTTATTTAAATTTATATACATTACCTAAGAAAACAGTTAACACGTCATTTTCGTTTGTCTGATAATAGTTATCAAATTGATAAAAAAATAGAATGATACAACATTTTTTAATATCTATATACATTTAAATATAAAAAATTAAATGAATATATATATATATATATATATATATATATATATATATATATATATATATATATATAAATACAGGGTGTTTCCAAATTGATGCGAAAAATTTTACAGGGTGATTCTTTGGAGAAAAATAAGGGGTGTCTTTTTATTAAGTTTTTCTTGAAACCCCCTTCTCCACCAAGTTACAGCCCTTTGAAATTTTTGAAACTAATTTTAAAACAACGAATATTAAAATAAGTAAATAAACAATTAATACTATATATCTTCCAATTTTTTTAAACTCAAACTCAATTTTTTATTCTGTTGGCTGTTGTTTGCACAGTTTTTAAAAGTGGACTGATAAAGATGACCAGTGAACCGAAAATGTAACTAGAGATAGAAATCTTTCTAAGAAAGAATAAAAGCATAATGTAATAACAAACCATATGTACAGAATAAAGGCAAATTTCTTTACCGAAATTTTATGAGCTGCGTTATGTTATGGAGTTCTTAGAATCACTCCCTGTGTAGCAATAAAAGTTCTAACGTCTAACGTCCCAAGGCGTGATAAATAATGATATTTATTGATTCTTGCTGTGGCATTGACATTTACATAAAGACCCCTCATAAAATAAATTTGTTAGAAATGACTTTTTTATAATTCCTAAAACATCTAAGGAAATACTAATATAAGACTCCTTTCTGATTTCTAAAAGATTCACTTCAGAGTGGCAAAAGATTTACGACACGCTTATTATAATTTCTTAACCCTTTGTTTCCTTTCATATCGACAAAATTTGAGATTTATACACTACGTGAAATAACAAGGGTAATAATACAATGCATTTATACTCCAGTGTGCTCACTCTCGCTCACAGCTTTGGGAATGTAGGATACTACCGATCGACTATCTAGTTTAAAATAACTGAAGCCGTTATTTTCATTGGTTATTATTAAATAACGTTAACCGCTTCAACTGTTAACAGAAAATAACTATTTTTCCCATCACTAATATATATATATATATATATATATATATATATATATATATATATATATATATATATATATATATATATATATAAAAGTTCTATTATGTGTAATAATAATATATTTCATACAGCAGTATTTCACTATTTATTTAATAACTAAAAAAAAAACAAAAATTTCAATTTACGGATATATTAAATTACTTTCTCTGACTATTGATTCTGGAATAAGACGTGGCAACGTTGTGTGAAATTCAAACAGCGGAGCGACGCTTCGGGACACGTGCAAATATTCGCACATCCTTGTCGTATCAATCTTAAGGAATACCCAACATTTCATAAAAATCGAACACACGCTCCGAAAGTAAACCTTTACCTAACTTTCTGACAATAATATTTGAGAGACAGAAGACTATAATGATCATGAAAACTCCTTTCAGTACACTAATGTAGTCACATAACTCATATTTAAAAAGGTCTTGCTTTAATACTTCTGTCTGGAGATGTCTTGGCATATATTTTGGTGAATTTGCAGTTTAACTCACGGACGATTTGAAAAATATCGACTGCTGATAGATAAAGTTTGGTGTCTTAAATGCACGCTGACACAAATGTTACCTTTTGTTCTCCCTTATTTCCCGAGTCATTCGCATTTAAAGTTGTTTACACATTACACAGTTTTTTAACAATTTCCTATTACGGTCCTGTCACGTGCCGTCTCATTCCCTCCTAAACATTACATTTGGCATAAGGTGTCCATTGTGTTTGGGAATCCCTAGAATATTCTGGAATTAGAATATGGGAAATTGTCATTATAACTGTCAGTTTACACAACGCTGTCAGTACGGCGCTAGTACCAGTACGCTTTGGACGTTTTCTCATGCATTCCTGTATTACGAACATTTTTTCTGAAATTGTGTGCTGTTTACCTTGTTCTGTTGATGACCAGTGATATTATAGTGGCTTATAAGCTGCATGTGTGGCCCCTTTTCTTGGTCGGTGACGCGTTATTTGTTTCCTATGTTGTTTTTGTGGCGAGGAAATTGCCATGTCGAGGCCGTCAAATTACAAGGTCAGGTCAGGTTGCGTACACAAGGGCCGGACCTACATCATTTTCCTGAGATGTTAAGGTAAGTTTGTGTAAATTTGTTGTTCTTTTGTGTAAATTTCGGGCGATCCTTAAGTAAACGGGCCCCGTCATTTCATGCATCATTGCCGAACTGTGCTTATGGCTCTAGGGTTCTCCCTGTCCTGACGTTCCTGACCAAACTTTGACCTGACCTGACCTACAGGGCAGGTCAGGCAGCCCTGTTGGTCAGGTCAGGTCAGGACAGGGAGGACCCAATGCAGCATGAAATAACGCTCTCGTGATGCATGGACCGGATCCGTCTGCTTAAGCATCACCGACCTGGCCTGACCTGCCCTGTAGGTCAGGAAGGTCAGGTCAGGCAGGCCCCTACAGCAATAAGCACTATCCGGCAATGCCGCCCTCGCGATGCATGAAATGACGGGACCCGCCTACTTAAGGGTCGCCCTTTTCTCAGGGGTGGGGGGTTTGGGGTGTTTCCGGGTGCTTCGCTGTAGGGGTTTCCTTCCCCCCATGCGTGCGTACAACCACCCCCGTTGCATAAACCACAAGAAAAAGTTCTTGTTCATACCCCCTAAGGAGGTTACGGGACCTGGCGTGAATAGGGGTGATGTGCAGGGTAGGCAGGGTTTAGGGGGGATATGGTGTCAGAATGTGAAAAAGACAGCTTCCAAGCCGCTTTCTTCGCATTTTCTGCTCATATTTCCTCCTTACTTCCTACCCCGTCCAGCACCCCTCTTCACTCCTGGTCCCGTAACTTCCTTGGGGGGTGAGAACAAGAAATTTTACTTGTGGGTTGTGCGTCCAGGGGGTATTCTAGGCACGTTTCTGAAGAGAAAAATTTAAAAATCGTCCGTGAGTTAAACTGCAAATTTACCTATATTTTTTCTCTACACTTGCTTAATTACACATGTCACATTTAAAAGGTTCTTCTTCAACATTTACATGTCTGGAGATGATGTGCGTTGACAGCATTTCTTTCTGTACACTAGTGTAGTCACATAACATGCATTTAAAAGGTCTCTCTTTAATATTTCTGTGTTTGGATATGATGTATCTGGACAAAGCTCCTTTCCATATCCTAGTGTAATCGCACAACTTGCATTTAGAAGGTCTCACTTCAGTATTTCTGTGTTTGGACACCATGTGATTCGATAGATCTCTTTTCTGCAAACTAGTGAAATTACACAACTCACACTTAAAAGGTCTCTCTCCAATACTTCTGTGCTCGGAGATGATGTGTTCTGATAGATAGCTTTTCTCCATACTAGCGTAATTGCACATGTCACATCTAAAAGGTCCTGCTTCAACATTTTCATGTTTGGAAATTTGTTTTGGCACATCTCGATTTCGTACTCTAGTGTAATCACCCAACTTACATTTGAAAGGCCTATCTTCAATACTTCTGTGTTTGGAGATGATGTGTGCAGACATACTTCTTTTGTGTGTTGTAGTGTAACCACATGTGTTACATTTAAATGGTCTGTCTTTAATACTTCTGTGTTTGGACATTATGTGATTTGACAGACATCTTTGGAATACACTGGTATAAGCACACAGCTTGCATTTAAAAGGCCTGTCTTCGATACTTCTATGTTTGGAGATGATGTGAATCGACATATCGCTTTTCCTCACACTAGTGTGATCACAGAACTTACATTTAAAGGGCCTGTCTTCCATACTTCTGTGTTTGGAGATGATGTGTCTAGAGAGATTCGCTTTTTGTACTGTAGTGTAATCACATGTGTCACATTTAAAACGTCTCTCTTCAATGCTTCTATGTTTGCAGATGATGTGATTTAACAGTTGCCTTTTCTGTACACTAGTGTAATCACACAAGTTACATTTAAAAGGTCTGTCTTCAATACTTTTGTGTTTGGAGATGATGTGTGCAGACATACTTCTTTTGTGTGCTGTAGTGTAATCACAGGTGTCACATTTAAAAAGATTTTTTCCAATACTTCTGTGATTGCAGATAATATTATGCAATGATAGATTACTTTTGTTAGCTGTAGTGGTCAACTGTTGACAAGCATCAATATTGAAGCTAGTTTTGCAATCAGAACTGTCGTTATCACTACAGTATTCAATCTTTAAATCCACGAGTGCAGTCAAATCAGGTTCTGTTAATTCTATTTTGATATCTTCATCTGATTTTACTTCTTCCTTGCACTCGAACTTATATTGAAAATCGCTACTGGCATCCATGTTGTGTTTTGTGTTGTAGTCGTAAGTCCTAAAACATATTTCGTTCTCTTTTCTAGCTACCTCAAAAGTATTGCGCCCCGAAAGAATTTAATACACTATTCACTATTTACATTTACTATTAATTAATATATACTGTCCAACCTTTGACTAAGATAGATAGTCAAAGTGTCCAACGACGTCCTATACGTCATTGATACTGTCACAGCAGTGAACACTGGAGAATGACATTTCTAGAATAGACCAAAAGTGACAGGTGTAGAATAGTGTAGAACTTTGACTATATATCAGAGAATAGACTGGGCACACCTATGACTATATATCAGAGAATAGACTGGGCACAAAGTTGAATTGTTTGAAGCCAACATTCAAGGGACTCTATGTTTACATCGGTCCTCTGCTCTGATTGAGTGGGGACTCAAGCGTTGCCGCTATGTAATAATTCATCCTTAAATCGCCGAATATGCTGACAAGTTGAGAATGATATGTGTATTACTTTTCTGTAACTTAAGACATTACACTTACATTAGGGCTTATTTAGGAATGTAAATATTTACTAACGTTATATTACTTGGTTTCTCCCTTCTTTATGTAAATATAACCAGAAAACTCAATTTAAAATCTTTATCTTGCTGCATTTGAAGTATCTAGATTTGTATTAATCGACAGTTGTGGCTTGTATTTAGCTGTGAATATTATGCAAGTATACTGAGAATTTATTTTTGTGTTACCTTGATTTGCAATAAAGGTTTTGAGTTTTGTTTATGCAAAATGATGAAAAACTATATTACTTGTAGAAGATTACCTGGGGATGTGGCAACGATGTATCTGCATGCGTAAGGACATTGCTGTTTGCGATTTTCAGTGGCGGCACGTCAGTTTGGCATTATTTTTAGGTTTCCATCTACTAAAAAAAGGAGATAAACATGGTACGCTGCCTTAAATAGAAAATCGGATACGCTGCCGAAATATTCTTATTTATGTTCACAGCATTTTAATAAAGACTTTTATTATTTACCCAAGTGGAAGAAGGGTATTAAAAACGCAGCGTCTCCATGAGTTTTAAGTTCTCCAGTGCCTTCTACTTCTGGCATGAATAAGCTCTTTCTCACGCGGATCGAAGGTGAAGAATTCTTCTTAGCTTCCTATTTTGTAAACCTTTATTATTGTTAAAATTAATAAATTACCCAATGAAAATTGCAGTCATAGTTTTGAAGAAAATAGTGATAAATCATCGTTATCATCAACTCTCACTGCTTTGGAACTATCATGTTCAACAGATGCGGCACTTGGCAGTCCTCCTGAATTAACACCAAAAGCTAACATTACTCCAGGTCAAAAGTAAGTTAATATGCCTGGACTTAGAATTGAGGGAAAAATACTAGAAACCATTTAAAAAAATATATACTCCGTTCACTGAAAACTTATCAAATATCGTCCATTTTTTTAGGAAAAAACTTCGTTATTTTGTAGATATTTCCAGTTTATCAGGAACTCCAAAAACATCTTTAAAAAATGATCTATTGCTAAACGAGTAATAAAAAAAACAAAAGAGGAAAATAAATATATTGCGCCAACAGAAAAGACGTCTTAAGAGTTTGTCACCAAAAATCGCTGATTGAACATTCTAAAAGTCGTATTGCTTTTACGGAAAATACAGAAACATCCCTGAACGTCTCACTTTTGAGTGTTATTGAATTTATATCATTGTTTGTAATACTTTAGGCCTCTTTGCCCACACAAATACATATGATTAAACAGCTTTTAAAATGCCCACAACGGAACTATTCACCAGACGTAAGGTCGTTTGCTATTACCCTAAATTTTTATTCAAACAAAGCTTATAATTACGTTCAAGAAAAATTGATTAAATCTTTACCACATCCGAAGGCAAATTAAACATAAGAGAGAGAGAAAGACCCGCAAAGGCGAACCTGCATGCGGGCTATTATATCTCCTTATACTTTCATAAACGAAAATTTGCACATAATGTGCCACAAAAAAACTATATATAAAATAATTATACAACAGTCACCCGTGTAACTCAGACCAGCACAATTATAGCTACACATTAACACATCTGAACTACGCACGTACCCACTGACACACATACGGGAAACAAAAGCAGTAATGAATACAATAAGTAACAGAGAACACATATCAGACGCACACTTCCATAAACTGACATACCTATGTACGGCAACTAGGAAATCTGTGATAAAGAGTTGAAATAAAGTCCAGTATCTATCAATCGATGGGCCTCTTGTCTGGTCATTTGAACAATCCACAACTTAATTTTACGTTTGAAAAGAGAAAGAGAGTTCAACTTTTTTAAATATTCTGGCAGAACATTGTATATTTTTGGAGCAAGGTAAGTATAAGACCGCTGTCCAATAGTCTTCTGCATAGTGGGAACATTGAGGCAACTTACTTTATACCTCGTTCCATAGACATGGTCTATGCGAATGGAAGCATTAACATTTTTTCTAGTATGGATCAGAAGCGCTAGGATGTGAGTCTGTCTAAGATCTATAATTCCTGACTCCCTAAAGAGTGCATCACTAGGGTAAACAAAGCACCTGCTGTAGATAATTTTCAATATCCACTTCTGGATCACTTCCAGCCTTTTATAGAAACAGTCCGCCACACCATCCCAAGCAATAATCCCATAGTTAATATGAGTGTGCACCAATGCATAGTATACGCTCCTCAGATGATCCAAGTCAAGGAATTTTCTTAAGTATTTAAATTTGTAAGTTAAACACCTCAACTTACCGACCAATTCGTTAACATGGACATCCCATTTCATGTGGCTGTCCATGATCACCCCAAGGTATATTTAATCGTTGAACTGGAGGACAGCGTCATGTCACAGCCATTATATCTAAACGATATGTCTGTAAAGTCCGGCAGATGAGATCTGTAACTAGCATACGGTGAAAATTTTGTTTTATCCATGTTGATTGTCAAAAGCTTTTCACTGAAATAGTCCAGCAAAACGGGAAGTTCACGTTGTATTGTGTTTATCAAAGTTGTCCAACTACTACCCCTGTAAAACACGACGGTATCATCAGCAAAACTGGTAAGTTTACCTGATATTGGTAGTTCGAATAAAGAATTTATGTATATAACAAACAATAACGGCCCCAACACTGTCCCCTGCGGCACCTCGAAACGTACAGTTCTCATCCCACTAATTGTACCATCTATGATCACACACTGCTCTCTATCAGATAGGTAACTGTCAAACAATCTAAGAGCAGTGCCTCTTATTCCAACGCTTTCCAAGGTCTCTAACAGATCTGGATGACTGACCGCATCGAACGCCTTGGCTAGATCAATGTAGATGCATATCGATGGTTCTGCTTCATCCATGGCTTTGTAAATTTTACCTGCTAAATCTGCAATTGCATCTTGCGTAGACCGACCCTCTTGAAAACCAAACTGACATTCTGATATTAATTTGTACTTATGGACAAAACTATACAACCTTTTTTTTAATAATTTTTTCAATGATCTTAGATATATTTGAGATCAGCGAAATTGGTCTGTAGTTGGAAATATCCAACCTATCTCCAGATTTGAAAACTGGTTTAATTACCGCTGTTTTCAGAATTTTGGGGAAAACACCACTCTCCAAAACCAAACCAGCTATATATGTCATTGGCTCCACCAGATATTTAGAGCAAGTTTTGATGGTATATGCACCAATACGGTCATTTCCGGGAGATTTGTTAGTTTTTAGTCCACCTATTATTTCTTCAAGTTCCTCCTTCTCTGGTTTATTCAAATATATGCTGTTTTTGATAGATTTATGTGTCGCTTTTTTTCCTGATCTATTAATTCGTTGCGCCAGCTTTACACCCACTTCGGCAAAATAACTGTTAAATGTTTCAGAGATAATATCTCTTTCTTTGATAATTTTTTCATTCACCTTAATTTCCCTTATCTCGGTGACTTTGTTCTTCGATGCGATACTATTTATACACTTCCACATCTGTTTAGAACAATTTTTGTTTTTATTGATTTCGTGCTTATAGAAATCACATTTGGCTTTCTTTATCAGATCACCGAGAACATTTCTATACGTTCTAAACTCTGTTTGCAGAGTCAGGTCGAAATGTCTTTTCTGAAGGGCTTTATACACTTTGTTTTTTGTCTCTACGGACTGTATTAAACCTTCTGTTATCCAAGGATTTCCCTTTATGTTTACTTTCTACTTTTCGGCTGCAACCCTCAATTGTCTGCCTCAATTTGTTAACAAAAGACTCTGTAGCACAATTTGGATCCTGATCACAGTAAACGTCAAGCCAACTCTCACACTTCAGTTCATCTTTTAACTTCTTATAGTCAATAAACGACTTAAACGACCTTACCTGGCTACCATGTTCCTTAGCAGTCTGAAAGTCCCATCCAAGAAGAACAGAATAATGATCGGTCAGTGTTGTCTGAAACACTATGGGCCGAAAACATTTCAGGGGTTCCTTTGTTTTTATAAATATATGGTCCAAACACGTCTGGCTCACTCCCTGTACACGAGTTAGTTTATTTATCAATGAAGAAAATCCAAATTCCTGCAGCACGTTGATGTATTCTTGGCAACAATCATCATTGCTGAGAATATTTACATTAATATCACCCAACATGATATTGACCTCACCTCTCCATGATTTCCCGCTTAAATACTCGTAAAGCTCCATATTAAATGCAGAAGGACACGTTGACGGTGGTCTATACAGGGCCAATATATCTATTACTTTATGTTTATGGTTTATCATAAGTTCTACTGCTTTAACACTGCCTAAATTTACCACCCTGTATCTATAGTGTAGTCCCTGTCTTATATAGATAATTAGCCCATCACATATATTTATGTTCCCTTCGTTATACAGCAGGTCATAGCCATTTATCCCGAAAATATCAAGGTTATATAGCCTTCTAGTTTCCGCGAGGAAAATCCAATCAAACGCACAGTCCAACCCACGGATCAATACTTGCAACTCATCGAAATTTTTCTGTAACCCTCTAATATTATTGTGAAAAATCTTAAAACCTTCATTATGACTATGACTCAGCTGCGCTCTCGTGTCAACTATGCTATCCGTCACAATAGTATCAACTTCCTCAACCTGATAGTCTCGGATATAGGCATCCATTTTACAGTAAAAACTGGCAACAAATCGCAACAAATACAATATGTCAAGTAATGTAGAAACTCTACACACCACAACAAATAAACATTGAAAAATCCCACAGTAACCTACTATTTTTCGATAAAGAAACAAAACAACAGAACAAAACTAACCCCAATCAATTTAAATGCATGCAAAGTACAAGATGCGACCCAAAGTAACGAGTCGACAAATATATATATATATATATATATATATATATATATATATATATATATATATATATATATATATATATATATATATATATATATATATATATATATATATATGTAACCGTTTTAATACTTAAGAATCCGAGCGTATTTATTTAGTGGTTGTCCAAGATAGATATCTCACGACAAATTTCCATTGGATCTAAATCCGGTCAATAGTGTGGTCATAACCACCTTCCCAAACCCTAACCTATGTGAACTTATCATTCAGATTTATATGTTATGAGACAAAGAACACAACGCTTGGTCTGAAAGTGAGAAAATAATTAAATACTTACTCAGTTCGTATTCTGTTCTGCCCGAAGTCCTAGATTTATGAGACCTTTAGGTCAAAACACTGTTACTGCTTAGTTGTATTAAAGAGATCTATCTGTCTTCATTTGTGGCAGAACTGTGATTGAAAAAAGGTAAAGTTAGGAATTATCTATTCAATCAAACAGATATTATAAACATAAATATTTAAATTTATTGATATAAAAACAACAATGGGGGTTATTAAAATTAAAGTTTCTGTTAAATCAAACATAGGTTATACATTTACAAAGAAACTCAGTGAATATCAAATGCAAAATTATTGATTTGTTCTAATAAACAACTAATATTTTCGATTTCGATTTGCTAGCCAGCTTTTTAATTAATTATTCTGTTTTATTTGCTGAAAATTTGTGAGAGAAGGTCAGATATCAAAAAAATTAGCAATGGTTAACCATGATTTGAGTAAAGGGAGAGCTACGTTTGTCTTAATATTTCTATTGTTTAAAACATGATTTGAGAATAAATAAAAAATAAATAGGTATGTTCTTGAGCTAAATGTTAATTTGTTAAATAAGATACTAATGTTCTATTTCACAAAACTTGGCATTGTACAGAAAGTAAATAGCGAATACAGTTGTCTAATGACAATCTCACTGATAATTATTTTCGATTTTAAGTCATCTTAAAATTTGCCTGAAGTGGGTGAGAAATCTAAATGTTGTCGGAAAGTTTATGCTTATTATGCAGTCTGAAATAAAATCACTTTAAAGTTGAAAATAACTCACGTGTGTTGCTTGTACCTATAATGGAACGTCAATCTGTCAGCTGACAGGAGGCTAATGCTGCACAAGGTGACCTTGACGTCTAGTGCTCACCACAGGCTTTTTCAAGTGTGACGGGAGGAGAAAATTGTACATCCAGTGTACAATCAAAAGCTGGGCAAACAGTGGAGCAGAAACTTGATGTGTTCTATCGGTGAATTTTTAGAGCAGGGTGACTTTGAAAGTGCATAAAAAAATCTGACACAAAAACAGACTGAGACCGAAAATTTAAATTTGGTAATGCGAGACTGTTTACTTGTAACCGTTCACGTAAAACTATAACGAAAATTTAGCATTGCACGAGGATGTTATTAGAATTTGTGGTCAGGTCCATTTTCTATTTTCAAACGGGATGATGCAATTTACCAACTTCAACGGAAATTATTTGTAACACATCACAACAATTATATTAGGCAATATGATCTGCAAGAATCAAACTTTTAAACTCCCTTGTCTAATAGGAAAATTCTCCTAATACTTCGAGATGAAGCAGCAAATTTTTTGAGTTGTTGCTCTGTCAAGCGCTCGCTCCGATCTGACCTGACAGCGTTCAGTTTGTCGCCTCTAGCTTGTTCGTTTCGCGCCCTTTCTGTGTGACCGTTGAAACTTGATCATCATTTAGGCCCATATGTGTGAAGGAGACAGATAGTGTCGAACTCCCCTGAATACAACAATGGACGCGGTCCGGTTCTGGCCAGTCTGGCGCGTTTTATAACGGTCGCCTATTACGTCATTATGAGCTGAGTTGGGATTTACCGAAAAATTTGTTAAATAACAACCTCTTTCTCTTCAAGGAGATATAGCGTCTCTTGATATTTTAACTTCAATGTATATAAAAGAAAATGCAGCACGGGCGTTAAGATGTAAAAGTTATTAGCGAATTTTCAATAAATAATTTTGAAACTGAAACTTGAATTGCTCTCTAGAAACAAAGTTATCTGCGATTATGTAGACTTCTTGGGGGTTTTCTTTACGTCAGTAAGGCAGTAATGATATATATATATATATATATATATATATATATATATATATATATATATATATATATATATATATATATATATATATATATATATATATATACGCACAAGTCAAGTATAATAATTAAGGGGAGCCCTGAATTAGCATTGGGGATACAGAAACTTAAAAAAGTAGAGAAAACGTTCTCAGACATTTAGAGGGCGTTAACATTCATAAATTTGATTTGATCATCATGTCACATAATCACACTATAGTATTCTGATCTTAAAAAATTACTTCCAACTGTATGCATTTAAATATTAATAAAATACGTAATTTGTTAAGAGATTGTGATGAAACGTCAAACCCCACTGTACGGACAGCATATTATTGTTGCATTGGACTCACCACTTGACGCCATGCGCGTGACAGTTCTAAAAATAGGTAGTCTCATTATCATATCTCACGCTATTTACATCATGAGTGCCGTCAACTCTCTCACCCCAAAATAGGCCAAATGGTTGCCAGAAAAATGCCAAATTGTTGTAAAAATTGCTTAAAAATGCCAAAGAAGCAATTGATTTTATTTCTATTTACAAGACCATTATTATTTATTCTTTATATTAGAAAATTATAGGATTGATACTTACGCTAACTTAAATACTATTATAAACAACTTATGGTATTTAAACATTATTTTCGAAGAGAATATTAAATATTAATGTCTTCATCATTGGTCTAGTTCACCGGGCCTCCGCTGCTCTTCCTTGTGGTTCGGTTTTTTGAAGGTCCTAGCCATTCCTTATTATGGACATTGAAGTCACCAAGAATAGTGCCCTCAGAGGAAGAATATTCAAAAATCAGGTGATCGGTTTTTTCAGAAAGGTAGTCGAAGAGCTGGACAAAGTTGTTGTCAGAAGGTGACTGGTAAATGCAACAGATGAATTTAGTTTCAGCCCCAAGACAGAGTTTCAGCCGAAGTATATCTTTTCTTCCAGCTTCCAAATTGGGGAGTCTCGTGCAGGGTAGATTGCTACAGACGTATACGCACACACCTCCATGCAATCTAAAGGAAGTAAGGAGTTCATACCCGGGGAAATTAAGGTGATTAGTGGCTGTTTTGACACTGATTTGGGTTTGGATGAGGAAGGGGAGTTGGGGCCTATCAGCCTGGAGGAAATGGTGGACGGAGTTCAGGTTAGAATTTAGGCCACATATATTCGAAAAGGATATGTTAAATCTTGATGCCGGTGCCCCCTGCACATCCCTCTCCCGGAGATCCGAATTGAGGGGTATCTTATCTCCGGAATCTTTTGTACATGGAGGAGCCATCATAATTTTTGTTTATACCAGAACCAGAAACGGCCGTTGGGACTTCACCGGCCCCTTGATGTAAGGGGTGGTACCTCATCGGGCGTGAAAAAAATCCTTTACTAAAGGAAAAGTCCACTACCATCTACCTACTCCGATTAGTCGCCTCTTACGACAGGCAGGAGTTACCTTGGGCCTATTCTTTTAGTTAGTCCCCGGATCCACTGGGGACATGATTTATGTTACTGAGCCGCAGAAAATCCGAATTTCCTTCGAGAAATGGGGTTTCAACACAAATTTGATTTCAGTATCTTCTGCTTGATGATGAACACCCAAATAAGATTCTGCTTTTACGAAGACTTCGAGTAGCCAAGTCTGCGGGGTGAAATCAAATGCCTTGCGGTAGTCGACCCAACCGATGGAAATATTACGCTTATTTTTTTTTACTTGAAATGTGATAATTTTGTTAGTGACGAGAAGCTCCTTGCATCTTCTTGGTTCTTTTATTCTGTCGTCAGAATAAGAATAGAAGTGAATATTTTGTATGCCATGGTGAGGCAAGTGATTGTACTTTCGCCAGAAGTTGCAAATTCATATTATTATTATTACCATTATTATGTGCTACTATAGTAACATTACCCAAAGTAAGGTGTTAAAGCATTTAACTGTTCAAAACTATTCTTTCCCCTCAAAGTTTGAAGTTTTGCATAATTCAGCGCGTGTTGAATAAACATTTCTCAGAGCTCCTAGAAAATGAACGTTTCATTGAACACTTATTAATGATGGTATGTATCCTCTATCCTTGTGTGGGGATATGAGAAGGTCTGTGCATCCAAGTGTAATCAGGTGGAGTAAATGGGACTTCTTTGTCGATGTTGGATAGTAGCCAGAGCAAATAGGTCCACTCTGCACGTATCTTATTCACTATATTAGAATTATTACAGCAGATTAGAGGATGCTGGACATAAATCACTTCACTGACCTAGACTAACATTTCTAGAGCTCACGTGGGCGTCTACAGAGTTAATAGTGTAATGACCACTTCATAAATACTCATTTATATCAAAATAAATCAACTAACAAAAAAATTAGCTATTTATATTTACATTTGAAAAATATAGGTGATCTACAAGCTCTCTGGCAAACTTTGCTAAATTATACATATACAGGCTGTTTCAAGTTAGGTCGGCACTATTGCTAAGTTTGTTATTATATATTTCAAAAACACACCACGAGTGCTTACAGCCTAAATATTATCGTACCGTGGGTGTCGACAAGGAGGAAAGAGGTACCTGGTTAATTCTGGACTTGAAGGTTTGGAGGTTCGGAGGAAAAGTAACAACATGTGTCGGCAAGGAATTCCACAACTTGGAAGTCCTCGGGACAAAAGAGTGGGCATAACAAGTAAAAGGGTGCATTCACTCTGTTCCCCTGGTAGATCTGTTGGGGGCAACAGGT
Organism: Tillus elongatus; assembly: GCA_964006375.1. Classification (NCBI taxonomy): domain Eukaryota; kingdom Metazoa; phylum Arthropoda; class Insecta; order Coleoptera; family Cleridae; genus Tillus; species Tillus elongatus. Next base: position 8,790,954 of record OZ023270.1, on the reverse strand, counting down.
GAAGGAACTATGGAAGAAAGCTACTCTGAGCAGTGCCCGTGCAGATATCTGTAAAAAAAAGAGAGAGAGAGAGGTCACCAACGGCACGTCGGTGGGCAAGGGAGGGCAGCCTTTGTGTGAGGGTAGGGTCACCGATGAGACGTATAGCTCTCTTCTGAATGGAGTCCAGGATAGCAAGTGTAGAAGCGACAGCGGCACCCCAGATTTGGGGCAGTATTCGAGGTTGGGCCTTATTTGTAAAGTACATAAGGTATAGAAATTTGCTGGTGAAAAGTATTTGCGAGCCCGGACATGACATGTTGGTGCCAATTGAGATTTCGATCCACTTACTTTAATTTGGTTGTTCATTGTGATGGGTCTAGGGCGGGTGTATCTCTTATGAGATAGAAAGCAAGACTGAGATTTGGTGGAGTTGAATTGTACAAGATTTCTGTTTCCCCAGTTTAATATTTTTTTGAGATCCACAGAGGCAGAACCGTCCATGAGTCTGCGACCTTCATCTTACTGGGCTAAAAAGACAGGCTTAGAATATTATATATTTGAGTGGAGGGTGCTGTCGTCCGCGTAACTGTGAACTGGGTTGGATGTGCTAGAGATGAGGTCATTGATGTGGAGAAGAAAAAGTAGGGGTAAAGCTGAACCTTGAGGGACTCCTGCATTAATTGGACACAGTTTAGAGGAATGACCATCCACGATAACAGAAATGCTCCGGTTGGAGAGGAAATTTGCTGTCCAGGTACAGAGTTTTGGTGGTAGGTCATAGGCCGGAAGTTTATTAAGCAGCGCTGCGTGCCAGACCTGGTCGAATGCTTTGGATATGTCTAGAGTGACAATCTGGGATTCACCGTGTAGTTCCATTTACTTGTTCCAAGAATGGGTGGCAAAGGAAAGGAGGTCGGCAGTTGATCTGCGCTGACGGAATCCATACTGCCTGTCGTAGATTAGACTGTGTTTTTCAAGAAATTTTAGTAATTCGGTGTTTATATACTTTTTCATCACTTTAGAGACGAGTGAAAGTAGAGAAATGGGCCTGCAGTTGCTAGGAAGCGTTTTGGATCCTTTCTTGGGGATGGGTTGTACTCGAGCAGTTTTCCAGTTACTAGGAAATATGCGTCTATTGTAAGATGTCTGAAACAGACGAGTCGGGACAGGAGCAAGTACTGGTGTGCATTTTTTGAGAACAATTGCTGGGATCTCGTCAAGGCCAGAGGCTTTCCTGGTATTAAGGGAGGAGAGCATCTTTCATACCTTTTTAGTTTTGAAAATGATATCCGTCATTTTATACGCGACATTGGGGGCTGTTGGTGGTTAAACATTTGGAGGTGGGTTGAGAGTAGAATTGCCGGCGAACAACGAGGCAAATTCCGACCTGTCAAATTACTGAATTACTACACGTTTTTGCGGTAACTACTTAAGAAAACCATGATATGAATTATTGAAGGTTCGCGTCAGCTTATCGTTGATTTCTATATTTCCCACTTCTCATAATTTCTTTACACTACCATACACAATGCGTTGCAATGATAAACTTTTCTATTCTGGGTTACAATACAAATGCCCATATACAAATCCCAAATATTTACACTTTAACTTCAACTCTATGTTACATGATCATAAAGGTTAAAATATAATAAACACATTCACACAGCCTTATCCTGCCAATAACTAGAACGCATTTTGCATTTTATGCATTCAAGGAAGAGCATTCCAAGTGAGATAAACGAATGAGACATGTATGAGCTAGATAAAGAAGACACTATATTATATTGCCGTATGACATGTCCCGCGTTCATTGACGGTTTCAATGAATGTACCAAACAGCAGCCCTAGGAGAAAATATTTATAATTCATATAATATAAATATATGAAATAAAAATCAAAATAAATCTGCTAGTAACACAATTTTACAAATATATAATTTCTAGGTCTACTGAACGATTTCCATGACATTTAAGCACAATCACGAATTTCCCTGACATTTCCCTGGCATTTTAGAGGTTATTTCAAATTCCCCGATTTTTCCAGGTTTTCCCGGTTTTTCAGGTCGCTGGGTACCCTGATAGCAAACTGAGTTATTGAAGATTGAAAACTCGCTATCAAAACGCACTTAGTGCGTCTTGATTTCTTTTCTTACAAACATGCATCATATTTCGACAAAAAATGGAAAAATGCAATAATATAAGGGTGTTCGAAAAAAACAATTGTAGGGATGACCAACGACTTATGGACCACCCCGTGATTATTAAAATAATTTTATAAGATGCAGCTTAAGACACTATATAATTAACGTATACAATTTTTTCTCGTATCTTTTATAGTTCAAAATGTCTACGTGATGTATATAATATAGAGTCTGCTTTATTACTGTTATTGTTTAGTTATTTTATTGTTGTAACTATTATTATAGATATTACTGTTATAGGCTAGTTATATTTTTATGTTAAATATTGTCATACATCTCGTAGACATTTTGAAAGCCTCATCCGTCAGCTGTGTTTCATTTTATTTTCAATTTTGATTGTTTTCTTTTGTTGATCAAAACATCATAACATAGCAACAGATCTTTATTTGTAGTTGTCATGATTTCATGTTAATTCAATTTTTATCTGTCTGAGGATGCTCTAAAGCAGCGAAACTAGTCACAGAAACGTTGAAGAACATCTAGAATTCAGAAGGGCCTCTAGATCCAGTTAGCGTAAGCGCTGACTACGTCCTTCACCTACAGAAACGAAACCCAACAGAGAAGCCAGAGAAGTAGTCTCCAAGTCTGTATGTAGTATGGACCAGTTTCACCAAGTAAGGGCAACAACAATCAATGTATATATATATATATATATATATATATATATATATATATATATATATATATATATATATATATATATATATATGTATATATATATATATATATATATATATATATATATATATATATATATATATATATATATATATATATATATATATATATATACAGTGTGGAACAGCCAAATGGAATAAATTCGATAACGGATAAATGAGGGCGTGTTGGGAAAAACGCTTGGACACGTCGATTTGTATTTTTAACTGCGCATCTTTTTCAAGAAAAAAAAATTATTTAGGGTGCGTCATGTGACAGTGGCCAACACCAACTTCCTTATTTTAAATACAAGCCCCTGTATATTATTAATTTTTTGGATTCTTCAGAAAATTCTAGACATAATTCATGTACAATGTCCTATACCTATCTTCAACTGTTTCGGAAATATTAAGTATTTTCAGATTTATTACAAAAATTAACATTAAAAATAGAAAATTATTTTATTTCACAAATTCGCTACATTGCATTCAATACTTATTTCCCATTCAGCTCTTGATAATGAGAAAGTAAACAAAAACCATTCCTGCGTTTCTTTTTACTGATATGAAATGAAACAAAAACAAAAACAGTTTTCTTTCTGTTCGTATAAAACTCGTAGCCTTAGCAACTTGTCTGCCTGCATGACAGTAGTGATTAGTGTCAGTGCTATTGTCGTTTGAATTTCGTTAACTGTACGTAATAATATCAGAAAAATGGTTCATTTAACAGAAATGCACAAAATAACCATTCTACAAATGATTGGTTATGGAGATAACACACGGACACAGATGGAAGTGTCTCGCTTATTTCACGAAAAATTTCCAAATTTGCCGCCTGTATCCCAAGGAACAATTAGCAAAATAGAAAAGCAGTTTCGCGAGCTTGGTCATGTGAGACAGATAAAAAAAGTAGCTGCCAATGCAGTAAGTGATGATACGAAATTGGATATTACGCTTGAGTTTCAAGAAAACCCACATACTTCTGGTCGACAAGCAGCCCAACTATTCAACGTTAGCCACACAGCAATTTTTCGAACATTAAAGGAAAGTAAAATGCATCCCTATAAAATGATACCAACTCAGGAGCTCATGGAGGACGATTTCGATAGGAGAACGTATTTTTGTGAACAAATGATGGCAATGTTAGATAACAATGTGATCAAATTAGAAGATGTTTTGTTTTCTGATGAGAGCACATTTACACTTCACGGTCATGTTAATCGTCAAAATTGCCGCTATTGGTCTAATGAGAATCCTCATTGGATGAGAGAGGAACATACGCAATATCCTGAAAAAATTTTCTGAAGAATCCAAAAAATTAATAATATACAGGGGCTTGTATTTAAAATAAGAAAGTTGGTATTGGCCACTGTCACATGACGCACCCTATATAATTTTTTTTTCTTGAAAAAGATGCGCAGTTAAAAATACAAATCGACGTGTCCAAGCGTTTTTCCCAACACGCCCTCATTTATCCGTTATCGAATTTATTCCATTTGGCTGTTCCACACTGTATATATAAGTGAATTTTTCGTTATACGAAAAATTCGCTAAAAGTCTGAACGCAGCAAGTAGGTTATGGTAGTGAATTTTCATAGAAATGATCTGGCACAAAATATTCTTTATAATTTTTTTTTGCTTCTAACATAGAAATCTAAGTTTTAGTGTATAGTTTACTTTTTATATGATAAACCTACTCGCCAAATTAAGTTACCATAGATTTTTTATTTTTTGAGAAAAACTTTAAAAAAAACTAAAAATTTTCTTGGAAAACCTGGTCCGATTTTCGTCGATAACGAACTTGTCCAAGCCACTTACAAAAGGGAGGTACGTACCCAATTTAATCAAAATCGGCCTATAAATTTTTAAGTTATCGGTGTGATACCTATATATAAACATAAGCATCCCGGATATGTGTTCTAGGGGTCCTAGTTTGCGCTCATTAAAAACCGTGCACTTTAGGCCAAAAATGGTAATGACCTTTATTGTAGATAATTGAATTTCTCATCATTTTTGTGAAATATTGTTTTTTGTATCACTCACCGTTTACAACTTATACGAGTATTAGCATTCATTTATTGACTTTTTTACCTATATCTTTGTTAATAATTGTTTAAAAAATAAAATGTTTATAACTTAACTTTTCAATCGACAAATTTTGTGGAACTTTTACTTAAAACTTTTTTTTCTAAAATTATTATTAGTGCATTTTCTTTCAAAAAATTCACTAATGAGAAGTCCCCGACTTTTGAATGTTGAAAAAAAATTGAAATAGGCGCTAATTATGCCCCCTAGAACACATATCCGGGGTCAGCTTCAATTTTATATATATATATATATATATATATATATATATATATATATATATATATATATATATATATATATATATATATATATATATATATATATATGTATCACACCGATAACTCAAAAACTAATGGGCCGATTTTAATTACATTTGGTGACTAACTTTCTCTTGCAAGTGGCTTAGATAAGTTCGTTATCCAAGAAAATCGGCCCAGGTTTTCCCGGAAAATTTTGTGTTTTCTTTGGAAAAATATCTCCGGAAATAACAAAGTAAGGGCAACTAAATTTGGTAGGCGCTTTTATGTTATTATATATAAATTACCTACCAGAATTTAGGTCTGTAGGTTCAAAGACAAAAAAGTTACATGCATTTAAAGAAAAATAAATTGGGGTTTTCCTCAAAACGTCAAAGTCGCGAATTAAAACGTCAAAATTGGCAACATTTACGCAAAGAACCTGAAACTAATATGAGCTATGGAAAGAAAATGTCTCAAGAAGAATGTTTTACAAAGCCTGAAGTCTTAGCTTCAACCGTCATTGTCCTTCATTTTACTAAAATATTTACAGAAAAATTTGTCGATTGTGCAGCATTTAACGCGTTATAACTTTAAAAATATTGATTTTAGAAAAAATAGTTTTTAATTAAAATTGTATGAAATTTGTCTATTGAAAAGTTAAGTTATAACCATTTTATTTTTTAAACAATTATTAACAAAGATTAAGGTAAAAAAGTCAATAAATGAATGCTAATAGTTGTATAAGTTGTAAACGGTGAGTGATACAAACAAAAAACTATTTAACAAAAAAGGATGAGAAATGCAATTATCTACAATAAAGGTCATTACCATTTTTTACCTAAAGTGCACGGTTATGGAGATATAGGCCAAAACGGTTTTTCTCAAAATGGTGGCACTTCCGCCCTCCTAATTTGTAAGGATTTTGTGTTTTAGTGAATTTTCTTAAAAAAAATTCACTAATGAGGAGATCCCGACTTTTGAATTTTGAAAAAATTTCTTCAAATTAGCGCTAATTAGGCCCCCCAGAACACATATCCGGGGTCAGTTTCAATTTTTATATGTTTATATATATATATATATATATATATATATATATATATATATATATATATATATATATATGTATCACACCGATAACTCAAAAAATAATGGGCCGATTTTGATTAAATTTGGTGAATACCTTCCTTTTGCAAATGGCTTAGATAAGTTCGTTAGTCAGGAAAATCGGCCCAGGTTTTCCCGGAAAATTTTGGGTTTTCCTTCAAAAAAAATTTATATCTCCGGAATTAACAAAGTAAGGGCAACTAAATTTGGTACGCTGGTTTACGTCATTATATGTGAGGTGCCTACCAAAATTTAGCTTTGTAGGTCAACAGACAAAAAAGTTATGGGCATTTAAAGAAAAATAAATTGGGGTTTTCCTCAAAACGTCAAAGTGACAATTTAAAACGTCAAAATTCGCAACATTTAGGCAAAGAACTTGAATCTAATACGGGCTCTGGAAAGAAAATGTCTTAAGAAGAATGTTTTACAAACCCTGAAGTTTTAGTTTCAAACGTCATCGTCCTTCATTTTACTAAAATATTTCCAGAAAATTCATTTCAAATAGACCCTTTCTCTGATGCTTGGCAGTAGCCTTAGCTATAGAATTTATCGTTTAATGGTATATAATTTTTGTAGAATTTTCCTAAAAAAATCAATAAAGCTCAATATATCCATTATTATACAAGATATGAAAAAATGTTGTATACATTAATTATACGGTGTCTTGAGCTACACCTTAAAAAATTATTGCTACCATCACAGGGTGGCCCATAAGTCGTTGGTGATACAAATAATATTTTTTTAGTGGAAAACGCCTTATGTTTTTGCATTTTCCATCGAAATATAATGCATGTTTGTAAGTTAAGAAATTCTGGACGCAGCAAGTGCGTTATGGTAGCGAATTTTGATTAAATGCTTCATATTTGAAAAGCTCAATTTGCTATTAACCTATAAAGTTGACCAAGAAACGGATTTTTTCGGTTACATTTTAAGTTTACTTTCGGAAATTTCTGTACGTTTTCAAACAATAAAATTATTTTGATGAAACATGGCACATTGTTTTTATTATATAGGTTATACTGGTAACCAAATTTGATGCCTGCTTTTTTTTAATCAAACACGCCTTATGTTATTGTATTTTTGCATTTTCCATCGAAATATAATACATGTTTGTAAGAAAAAAAATTCTGGATGCAGCAAGTGCGTTATGGTAGTGAATTTTGATCAAATGCTTCATATTTGAATAGCCCAATTTGCTATTAACCTATAAGGTTGACCAAGAAACGAGTTTTTCCGGGAACACTTTAACTTTACTTTTGGAAATTTTTGTACATTTTCACATAATAAAGTTATTTTTATGAAACATGGCACATTGTTTTTACTAGATAGGTAATACTGGTAACCAAAATTGATGCCTGCTTTTTAAAAAAGAAAACACACATATTTGCAATAAAAACATTTTAATGAAAATTCACTACCATAACGCACTTGCTGCGTCCAGAGTTTTTTACATTCAGTACGTAATTATGAACCTATCTCTCAAAAAAAAAAAGTAACTCCTGTAGTTTAGTGCATTATGGACAAGAGTAACGGGCTCCTCTATTGCCTGTACTAAATAGAAACTAAGCTATTAATGTATTGAATATAGGTTACTAGATACCTGGCAAATATACATTTTGCAACAATGCAGTTAAATAAATGCATGCCTTGCAATCTCGACATGAATATTAACGATGTGTTGGGTATTAACTGAAAGATTGACCAACAACTGTAACTGTCTATTTCACACATACATTATAATACTCAATGTGCATTTGTCCGGAAATACGTACAAGTTACTTTTATTATGTGTCTTAACAAGGACTAGATCACTGTAACATATAACACCATCTAATTTGTCCAAAAAACTCGTTACATCAGAGGCGTAACTTTTGTACCTCATCATAATCATAGTCGAAAGACGATGTCGTTTTATTATATAAGTCTGCTTCTTGTATTCTTTTCATTTTCAGTCCCCTGTGGGTCCGGGGACTGACTAAAAGAATAGGCCCAACGTAACTCCTGCCTGTCCTAAAAGGCGACTAATCGGGGGCAGGTGGTAGTGGACTTTTCCTTTACGTGATGGTAAAGGTTTTTTTTACGCCCGACGAGGTACCACCCCTTACATCAGGTGAATTCACAACGGACGTTTCCGGTTCTGGTGTATGAGTTGGTTTCCCTTACAAACAAAAATGATGATGGCTCCTCCTTGTACAAAAGATTTCGGAGATAAAATACCCCTCCATTCGGATCTCCGGGAGAGAGGTGTACAAGGGACGCCGGCATCAAGATTTAACATATTATTCTCGAATATATGTGGCCTAAATTCTAACCTGAACTCTGTCCACCATTTCCTCCAGCCTAATAGGCCCCAATTCCTCTTCCCAACCGAAACTCAAATCAGTGCCAAAACAGCCACTAATCACCTTAATTTCCCGGGGTATGAGCTCCTTACTTCCTTTAGATTGCATGGAGGTGTGTGCGCATACGTCCGTAGCAATCTACCCTGCACCAGACCCCAATTTAGAAGCTGGAAGAAAAGACATACTTTGGTTGAAACTCTCTCTCAGGGCTGCAACTAAATTCATCTGTTGTATTTACCGGTCACCTTCTGACAACAACTTTGTCCAGCTTTTCGACTACCTTTCTGAAAAAAAACTACCATCTGATTTCTGAATATCCCTCCTCCGAAGTCACTATTCTTGGTGACTTCAATGTCCATAATAAGGAATGGCTAGGATCTTCAAAAACCGATCCACAAGGGAGAGCCGCGGAGGCCTTTGCAGTCAGCTATTCTTTAGCCAATGTGTTTCAGCAACCCACTTACTTTCCTTGCATCCCAACACACAGCTCAAATCCCTTGGATCTCCTTCTTACTATAAAACACGAATGCTATAAGACATGAGTCACCGCCCCCCTTGGTCTCTCAGACCACGGGGTGATCACTGCTTCCTGCGCAATACAACCTGAGGTCACACAATCATCACACCCACGTATCGTTTGGCACTACAACTCCGCGAACTGGGAAGAAATGCGGGATTACTTTTCCTCATTTCCATGGGCGTCTGTCTGCTTCTCTCATCCTGACCCCTCTGATATCTCACAAAACTTCACCGAAATTATCCAAGCTGGCATGGAATTATTTATTCCACGTACACAGAAAAGCTCTTCAGCTACTCAAAAGCCCTGGTTTTCTAAATCCTGTGACAAGGCCAGACTTGAAAAGGTCAAAGCTCACAAAACGCTCCTACACAATCCCCGTCAAGAAAACCGTCAAGCATTTAACGACGCAAGAAACCGCTATGTCCGCATTCTTTCTGAGGCAAAAAACTCGTTTAATAACCATATCAAAAACAAAGTCCTCTCAAGTTCCAATGGCGGTAAAGCCTTCTGGACTCTTGCTAAATCTATTGGGAATAATTTCTGCAAGACCACGTTCCCACCTCTTGTTTCAGTGGATGAAATCGTTTCTACCACCCTGGGCAAGGCTGAACTTTTTGCCTCCTTGTTCGCCGGCAATTCTCCTCTCAACCCACCTACAAATGTTTAATCACCAACAGTCCCCAATGTCGCGCATGAAATGACGTATATCATTTTCAAAACTAAAAAGGTACGAAAAATGGTCTCTTCTCTTAATGCCAGGAAAGCCTCTGGCCTTGACGAGATCCCAGAAATTGTTCTCAAAAAATGCGCACCAGAACTTGTTCCTGTCCTGACTCGTCTGTTTTAGACATCTTACAATAGAGGCATATTCCCTAGTAACTGGAAAACTGCTCGAGTACAACCCGTCCCCAAGAAAGGATTCAAAGCGCTTCCTAGCAACTACATGCTTATTTATCTCCTTTCAGTCGTCTCTAAAGTGATGGATTCCGTCAGCGCAGATCAACGGCCGACCTCCTTTCCTTTATCACCCATTCTTGGAACAAATCTATGGAACTACACGGTGAATCCCAGATTGTCGCTCTAGACATATCCAAAGCATTCGGTACTAGGTTCTTTGATAACAGCGCTGTTAGAATGCCTGGCATCGATCGTGTTGACTGAACTGGACGATTGGGAACTGCAGACGAGAATGCTGCCCTGGATGCTGTTATCTAAGAACCTGGTACCTCGATACGGAAAGTACAGAGACGAACTGGTGTCTCAACGTCTACTACTCATAGAATTTTAAAAATGTATGGGTACCATATTCAGACGGTCCAAATTTTGAAAGTGCGTAAATACGCAAGGCGCAAGCGATTTTGCGAAATTATGTTAAGAAAAATCATACTAGATCCCAATTTCCTCGATAAAGTTTTATGGAGTGGCGAGTCAGCATGTACAAATGATTTGTTACATGAACCTCCATAACTTTCATAGTTGGAAAATTGAAGATCCACATGAGTTGAGAGAGGATCGGTCCCAGCATCAACTTAAGATAAATCTCTGGCCCGGTATTTTTAACGGAAAACTTTTGGGACCAGTGGAACTGCGCCCCACGTTAAATAGCCAAAGATATTTGGCGTTTTTACAAAAAAATTTGGCAGAAATGCTCGAAGGCACCCCATTAGAACTTCGGAGAACAATGTTTCTGCAAAATCATGGATGCTCAGCTCACTCTGTCTTAGCAGTAAGGCAATACTTGAATCAGACATACCCGGGCAAGTGGACGTCAAAGAATCAGAACAGCAGCTCAAGAAATTTCACGAAGCAATCTAAGAAGACTAAGAGGATCGTTCCTAAGACGATATCGTTTATGTATAAGACAGAATGGCCGTCAAATAGAGCATCTGTTATGAATAGATTAATTTTTGTAAATGTCACAATCTGTTTATTTTTATTTATTAGCTACCTGATTTCACTTCCAAATTACTTTCAGTCGTCGACAGTGAATTACTTTTAAGTGGTATTGATAATGTTTTATACCATTTTAGAATCTCCATAAAACAGGGAAGTTTTTGAAATTATGAGCTAGTGAATTTTACTAACATTTTTTTTCAGTACGGAGGTTTATTCCAAATTTTAAAAAAAAATTGAATTTTGAAAACATTTTTGCAAATGAGCGCGAGCTAGGACCCCTAGAACCCATATCCGGGGTCAGTTTCAATTTTTATATGTTTATATATATATATATATATATATATATATATATATATATATATATATATATATATATATATATATATATATATATGTATCACACCGATAACTCAAAAAATAATGCGCCAATTTTGACAAAATTTGGCATGTACCTTCCTTGTGTAAATGGATTGGATAAATTCGTTAGTCAGGAAAATCGGACGAGGTTTTCTGGAAAAATTTTATTTGAAAAAAAATTATATCTCCGGTTTTAACAAAGTAAGGGCAACCAAAATTAGCACACCAGTTTATATCATTGTAGGTAAGCTACCTACCATAATTTAGCACTGTAGGTTAAAGGGCAAAAAAGGTATAGGCATTTAAAGAAAAATAAATTTAGGTTTTCCTCAAAACGTCAAAGTCGCGATTTAAAATGTCAAAATTGGTAATATTTAGGCAATGAACCTGAAACTAATATGATCTATGCAAGGAAAATGTCTCAAGAAGAATGTTTTACAAAGCCTGAACTTTTAGTTTCAATCGTCATTGTCCTTTATTTTACTAAAATTTTCCCAGAAAATTCATTTCAAATAGACCCTTTCTCTGATGCTCTGGCAGTAGTGTTGGCTATAGAGTTTATCGTTTAATGGTATATCATTTTTGTCGAATTTTCGTAAAAATCATTAAAGCTCAATATATATGTTATTATGCAAGATATGAAAAAAATTGTATACATTAATTATAGGGTGTCTTAAGCTACATCAAAAAAATATTTCCACAATTACAGGCTGGCCCATAAGTCGTTGGTGATTTTTTTTTTTTAATTTAATATTATTGGCTGCGGCATCTCAGGCCATTAGCACATTTTTCCCATCATTCTATATTTTTTAAAATTTTCCAGACAGAGTCAAATTGGCTCGCCCGGGAATCGAACCCGGGACCTCTCGCTTAGCAGGCTGGCACCTATACACCTGCGCCACGAGGGCGTCTCGTTGGTGATTCAAATTTTTTTTTTATTTTTTATTTAATCGAACACGCCATATGTTATTCCATTTTTGCATTTTCCATCGAAATATAATATAAATATAAAATATAAATATCTTTGTAAGAAAAGAAATTAGGGACGCAGCAAGTGCGTTATGGTAGCGAATTTTCATTAAATGCTTGAAATTTGAATAGCTCAATTTGCTATTAACCTATAAGGTTGACCAGGAAACCAGTTTTTTTCGGGAACAATTTAAGTTTTCTTTGGGAAATGTTTGTAAATTTTCAAACAATAAAGTTGTTTTGATGAAACATGGCACATTGTTTTTATTATATAGGTCATACTGGTAACTAAATTTGATGCCTGCTTTCTTGAAAAAAACACACATATTTGCTATTTAAAAACATTTTAATGAAAATTCACTGCCATAACGCACTTGCTGCGTCCAGAGGTTTTTTTAAATTTATTAGCCACCTGATTTCACTTCCAAATTTACTTTCAATCGTCGACAGTGGATTACTTTTAAGAGATATTGATAATGTTTTATACTATTTTAGCATCTCCATAAAGCAGGGAAATTTTTGAAATTTTGAGCCAGTAAATTTTATCAACATTTATTTTCAGTACGGAGGTTTATTCCAAATTAAAAAAAATGTGGAAGAAAAGTCCGATTTTTATTTTTTTCTTCAGATTTTCTGAATAATGATACAAAATATTTCTGACTGGTTCGATAACCCTATTATCGAGGATTAACAGCCATGAAAATCACATTCCAGAAATGTTTTTTCTGCAATTGGAGGGGGGGTGTGTCAAAATACGTTAAAATAATTGCCAATTTTCATTTTTTCCATAAATTTGTCAATATCTTGAAAACCGTAAATTTTTTGCTAGGATCATATCGGATTTCTCTTAAAAAGCTTGAGCAAGCCTATCTTTCTGTGACTTTGATTTGCGACTTTTAGGACAGCCTGTATATATACACACAGCCACGCACAGACACACACACACACACATACGCTTGGAATTCAAAGGGGCAAATACGCAAGTAAAGTAAATCATGCTGTACGAGTATGCAAGCTGGTATAGCTGATGGCATGAAAGAGGTGGCAAGGTAAAGGTGTAGAGCTGTATTCTACCTCCATCAGAAGTCAGTAGCCCGCGTTACTGGCTGGCTTCACCGTCAGTGCTTTTATAGTACAGTTAACCACAGCATTCAGAATGCTGTGTGGCTGTATTTAGATGGGTAGTGTTGTTTGAAATGCTCCGAATCAGCATTCTATCAACAGACTGCATCTGGCATTTACAAGTGTACATCTGGTACTGAAGGAGTCACGGAGAAGTCCTCCAGGTATCTGTCTACACCCGTGTGAAGAGTTTTGAAGTTGTAAACTAAAGAACAGCTGTTCATCAACAATCGTACTTGATGTTTACTGTGTGTGAAATGTGTTACTACAAGTGATCTGATTTGAGCCTTTCTTCTTTCATCATTCTTCGCTTGTTTGTGAAGATATCTTCGTCATTGTGAATGAAGGATTAAAGGGTTGTTAAACTCATTTTTGAATGGTAAGTCTTCTGCTCTTTTGGTATTTTTTAGTACGTCGTTTGTTAAGCATGAAATATATGATTACAAAAATTAGCTTAGTCGAGTGTTTTTTAAAAGATTATGGCACTATCGAGAAAACCATACCCAATAATGAAATCGCCTTAATATACAAAGTGTTTGATTAATCAGTACACAAAGCTTAGGAGAAACACTTTGAGGGGAGTTTCATATAAAATATTTTTATAAGCCTCTCAGAAAAAGTTACAACCACCTTAAAAATGGGGTAAACAAATGACAAAATTATTTATCTCAAAAACGCCTAAACAATAGTGCTGCAAATTGGGGCGATCCTTAAGTAGACGGGTTCCGTCATTTCATGCATTGCGAGAGCGGCATTGCCGGACGGTGCTTATTGTTCTCGGAGCCTGCCTGAACTGACCTTCCTGACCTACAGGGCAGGTCAGGAAGGTCAGGTCAGGCAGCCCTGTAGGTCAGGCAGGACCCTAGAGTCATAGGCCTATGACTCTAGGGTCCTGCCTGACCTGACCTTCCTGACAATGCATGGACGGGACCCGTCTACTTAAGGATCGCCGCAAAGCGTCTACTTAAGGATCGCCGCAAATTGAATCATAACTTCCACATAGCTGTGATAATATATCCTCTTCAGAAAGACATGCTCATGGAATGAGTTTAGCGCCCATGACTTGACCACAAAGAAAATATTTGCATTTCTGTACCCATAAACTTTTGAAACGTTATATTACCCGAGTTTTATTGAAAAAAGTCGGGACGCAGCAAGTGCGTTATGGTAGTGAATTTTCATAAAAATGTTTTTAATAGCAAACATGTATCTTTTTTTAAGAAAGCAGGCATCAAATTTGGTTACCAGTATAACCTATATAGTAGAAACAATCTGCCATGTTTCATCAAAATAACTTTATTGTTTGAAAATGTACAAAAATTTCCGAAAGTAAACTTAAAGTGTTCCCAAAAAAACTGGTTTCTTGGTCAACCTTATAGGTTAATATCAAATTGAGCTATTCAAATTTGAAGCAATTAATGAAAATTCGCTACCATAACGCACTTTCTGCGTCCCGAATCTCTTTTCTTACAAACATGCATTATATTTCGATGGAAAATGCAAAAATGCAATAACATTAGGCGCGTTCGATTAAAAAAAAAGAGAATTTGTATCATCAAGGACTTATGGATCATCCTGTGATCGTAGAAATATTTTTTGAAGATGTAGTTCAAGACACCCGATAATTAATGTGTACAATTTTTTTTCGTATCTGGTATAATAACGAATATATTGAGCTTTATTGATTTTTTACGAAAATTCGACAAAAATTATATACCATTAAACGACGAACTCTGTAGCTAAGACTACTGCCAAAGCATCAGAGAAGGGGTCTATTTAAAATGAATTTTCTGGAAATATTTTAGTAAAATGAAGGACCAAGATAGTTGAAGCTACGACTTCAGGCTTTGTAAAACATTCTTCTTGAGACATTTTCTGAAGCGATCTTACGCAAAAACAATTCGTTCCTTTGTCGGGTGCTGAGTGGACACCAAATTTGAAGATGATATCTCAATTCGTTCGAAAGTTAATGCGCATATTTTTTCCCTCAGGGCTCGTCCGCGGCCTTGCCGCCCCGACTGCACTGCAACCTTTGATTGATTGTGCATACCCTTAGTCTTACTCCACCCATTCCAAAATCAGTGTGCCTTGAACTAGTCTGCACAGCCATTGGTAGGGTGAAGTTTTATATTGCTCTGTCTCCGGTCTAGACTGACCGTAGATCAGTCGTCTTTTGCGGTCCAGAGCTTTACACTCGCACAAAATGTGCTGGGCTGATTCCTCCCCCTCGCCGCAAACTCTGCATGCGAGTTCCCCTTCGAACCGCTCCATTTTATGCAGGTGATTCCTGACGGCCATGTGTCCCGTCAAGAGACCTGTTGTGTTTCTGAGCTGTCCTCTGCTAAGATTTAGCAGCTCCACAGCTGTCTTTGAACTGGGTCCGTCAATTATTGACTTCCCATGTCTGAGCCCTGGACAGTCTGCCTTGTACACCTTGTGTTGGTTTCTGACCCAGGACTTAATGGCTCCCCTGGCAGTGCTCTTTGTCACGCCCAGAGCCGGTTCTGGTCCCATAAATGGTTCTGCTGACCCTCTCTTCGCGAGACTGTCAGGTTCTTCATTGCCTTTGACCCCCGAGTGACCCTGCACCCAGATGAGGGTCACCTCATTCTGCCCAGCCAAGTCGCTCGTCTCATCTCGGCACTCACTCACCAGCCAGGAATTTACCCGTGGGCTACTTAGTGCCTTAAGGGCTGCCTGGCTGTATGTGGCTATGAGGATCCGCTTGTTGGTGTAGCCCCTCCTCTTGTTCTCCCGCACACAGTGCAGAATGGAGTACATTTCGGCCTGAAACACCGTTGCATGGGCTCCGAGGGAAATACTATGACTTACCCTCGGTCCTTCCGAGTAAACACCTGCCCCCGTCCCACGCTCCCCGCCGGATCCGTCCGTGAACCAGACGAGCGCGTCCCGTGGTATGCCCGGCGTCTCCTCCCGCCATGCCTCGCGGTCGAGGATTTCCACTGTAAAGTTGTTTTCCCTGCAGATTCGCGGGCTCGCGAAGTCTGACCTCATTTCAAGCATGGGCACCTTCACGATCTTCTGAATTTTGCAGTGGCCCCTGAAGCCTGGTTTGATCTTCAGTCTACCATTGCAGGCTAGAATTGAGCAGACAGACATACAGACCGACAGACCGACCGACAAAAAAAAATTCGTTCCAGGATCAAGTTTTCTATATGTGTTGAGACTTTTTACGCCGTTTTAGCAAAAAAAATTCGAAATTTTTATCAACAATATTCCACGCCCACACATTCAACCCCTAATTTAATTTCAGCACAGAATACCAGATGTTTGGTGAAATTAAAAGTTTTCTAATAAATAGACCCTAAAACGTTAGACAGGGTGTTTCGCATAAGAACCGACACAGAGCAGGTGCATGTAGGGGAACCTAAAATATGGTGATTTAATGTAACATACCCCTATACTAAGTTGCACCCCTGAGAAGTTATAGGCCTTCAAAATGGGTTTTAAATTTCGAAAAACAAAACAATATCTCAGTAATACTTCAACTTAGAAAAACCAAATTTGGTACACGTTTTGGGTGTACCACGAGCATTAATCGATAGTGAGTAGATTTCAATTGAAGCATTTCAAAGGGTTCGATAAGGTGATGAACCCATAAAATATGACAAAATTTTTTTAACCTATCGGCGGATTTGAAAAATATTGTTTTATATTATGGGGAAGTAAATTCTAAAACTTTTTGCCGCTTGTTATTATTCAAAACACATTTGTCGTTTTCAAGAAAAACTCGAATAACTAAAGACATATATTTTATGAATGTTACTTAAAATCATCAAAAAATCAATAGATGCATACGGGATTATCATTTTGAAGAATTTCCGTTTTTCTCTGTTTACATATAAACAGAGTAGCGCATTTCTACAGTAAAGCTCAATATAATTGTTATTATGCAAGATACGAGAAAAAATTATATAAGTTAATTATACGGTGTCTTGAGCTGCATCTTATAAAATTATTTTGACAATCACAGGCTGGCCCATAACTCGTTGGTGATACCTAAATTTTTTTTCGAAAACCCTTATATCTTTGCATTTTTACATTTTTTAACGAAATGTGATACATGTTTGTAAGAAAAAGAATCGAGACGCAGTAAGTGCGTTTTGATAGCGAATTTTTATTAAATGCTTCAAATTTCAATAACTCAATTGCTATTAACCTAAAGTTTGTTGGCTAGGAAACCAGTTTTCTCGGAAACATTTTTAGTTTATTTTCGGAAAATTTTTGTTCCTTATCAAACAATAAGTTATTTTGATAAAATATGGTACATTGTTTCTACTATACAGGATGGCGCATTGAAAACGAAACAGACCAATTTGCGCAGAGATTTTTTTTAAAGAAACGCTGAAACACGTCAATTTTAATATTGAGGGGAACGTGTTTTGACATAAAACTCAACTTTGTCACATCAACCCCTTAAGGATGGTGATAACAACCATTATATTTTAAATAGGGAACATGGATCGAGTGTTACATCATTTGAAAGCTCTTTCTTTTCTGAATTCAGCGCACTAATTTTTTTGGAAGTTTTATTAACTCGTTTAAAAATTAGTCACAGTTGGAGTTACAAGAACGTATTTCATTCATTGTGATAAGAAATGCACTAATTAGTCAATTTTTCGTTAAAAGAAACTAAAAAAACAAAACCAAACGTTCAAAAATGTTTATTCAGTTAAGTAGGTGATCAAATTGTTGACAACCAGCTTCCATACAAAAGTACAAAGTCAATTTTTCGTTACGCAAAGCTAAAAAACAAAACCAAACGTTCAAAAGTGTTTATTCAGTTAAGTGTTCAAATTGTTGACCACCAGCTTCCATACAAAAGTACAAATTTTGTTCAAAAGGAGCTCTGACATTCTGGAGCATTTGTGGAGTTATTAGACGGCATTCTTCAACAATGCGTCGTCGTAATTCTTCCAGAGACTCCAGATTCTGTTGCGAAAATTCTACTCTTTAAATGGCCCCATAGAAAGAAGTCTAAAGGAGTTAAATCCGGTGATCTAGGGGGCCACTCAATAGCACCTCTAGGCCCAATCCATTGCTCTGGAAACTCTCTGTTCAAAAACTCCCTAATACGTTGTGAAAAATGCGGAGGAGCTCCATCTTGTTGAAACACTAATTGATTTTCTAGATAGCGATCATCATTTTCAACAATGTCAATTATTAGAGGGTAAACGATATCTTCTAGTAACTTCAAATACGTTTCGCCACTCAAATTGCCATCAAGAAAAATTGGTCCGATTAAACGGTCTCCAAAAATGCCAGTTCAGACATTCAATTTTTGTGGAGTTTGAGTGTGGACTTCGTGAAAATTTCTTGGATTATTATCTGCCCAATAACGACAATTATGACGATTGACTGCCGATTTTAATAAAAACGTACACTCGTCTGAGAAACCGATATTGAACAGAAAGTTCCTGTTATCAGCTATTTGTGCAGTCATAACTTCACAAAACTCCAGCCGCCGATCAAAATAATCTTCATTCAGTTGTCGTACAAGATGAATTTTATACGGGTGAAATTTATGATGCTTCAATATTCGCTGAATAGTTCTTCTTTTGATGTTTGAAACAGTGGCCAATTTTCTCCTGCTCAAAGTTTGGTCTGCAGCAATTTGTCCTAAAACTTCAATCACAGTAGTCTCATTTCTAACCTGAAATTCACGTTCAGGATCCCGTTTTTTTGTTGAACCACTTTGCCGAAACTTTGCAACTAACTCCAAAATGTATTTTCTGTTAACATGTCTGTTCGGATGTCGTTTATTAAACAAATTTGCGGTGCGGTTGGCACAGTCATCGTTCTTGAAAAAAAGAGTAATTATTTCAACTCTTTCTTCTACAGAATATTGTGAAATTAATTCTCGGTAGTACTATCAAGTACCAAACCGACCGATAAACTGGAATAATAAATCGCATTTCTCTCATTCCGATAAGAAATGTTCTGATAGTCAATTTTTTGTTTACAAACCAACAAAACATTGACTATCAGCACATTTCTTATCGGAATGAGTGAAATGCGTTTTTGCAACTTCAACTGTGAATAATTTTTAAACTAGTTGATAAATTTTCCAACAAAATTAGTGTGCTGATTTCAGAAAAGAAAGAGCTTTCAAATGATGTAACACTCGAGCCATGTTCCCTATTTAAAATATAAGGGTTGTTATCACCACCCTTAAGGGGTTGATGTGACAAAGTTGAGTTTTATGTCAAAACATCTCCCCCTCAATATTAAAATTGAGTTTCAGCGTTTCTTAAAAAAAATATTTCTCTGGACGCAAATCGGTCTGTTTAGTTTTCAATGCGCCAGCCTATATAAACAGAGTGACGCATTTCTACAGCAAAGCTCAATATAATTGTTATTCTACAAGATACGAGTAAAAGTTGTATACGTTAATTATAGGGTGTCTTGAGCCGAATCTTATAAAATTATTTTGACAATCACAGCGTAGCCCATAACTCGTTGGTGATACCTAAAAAATTTTTTTCGAAAACCCTTATATCTTTGAATTTTTACATTTTTTAACGAAATGTGATCCATATTTGAAAGAATAAAATTGAGACGCAGTAAGTGCGTTTTGGTAGCGAATTGCGAAATGCTTCAAATTTCAATAACTTAATTTGCTATTAACCTAAGGTTTGTTGGCTAGGAAACCAGTTTTCTCGGAAACATTTTTAGTTTATTTTCGGAAAATTTTTGTACCTTGTCAAACAATAAGTAATTCTGATAAAATATGGCACATTGTTAATACTATATAGGTTATACCGGGAATCAGATTGACGCCTGCTTGCATTAGAGAGACATATTTGCTATTAGAAAGATTTTAATGAAAATTCACTTCCATAACGCACTTGCTGCATCCAGACTTGTATATTTGTAGTTAGTTCGTGATATTTCCTATGTGATGGGTATTTACTTGAGAATATTGTGGCAGTGAGGGCACGGTGACAGTTGCTTTCCAGAAGGGTATTAAGAATCGTTGACCTCTTGGCTGCTGATCGAAATCGACCATTCGGCATCCTAATTATTAAATAAATCAATTAATATTGTAGATACACCCAGATGTCCCTGTTTAAAATTCTGTAGACATAACTGTTTTCGTAATATTACCTTAGTCAGAAGGTGAATGAGACGATTCTATTTTTTAAAAGCATGAATAACAAAGATGTGGTCTGGGAAGTGCTTTGTAATTTAAACGGGATTTTTTCGTAACATTTGTATTCTAGACGAATCATTTTAAACAATTTTGATTTACTAATGAACTTTTATATTGCGAGGTTGAAAGAAGTTTGCTTAGAATAAGTAAAATCTAGTCCATGTGATAGCTCTGAACTATAAAAAATTCTGGACGCAGCAAGTGCGTTATGGTAGTGAATTTTCATAAAAATGTTTTTAATAACAAATATGTGTTTTTTTTAAGAAAGCAGGCATCAAATTTGGTTACCAGTATAACCTATATAGTAAAAACAATGTGCCATGTTTCAACAAAATAACTTTATTGTGTGAAAATGTACAAAAATTTCTAAAAGTAAACTTAAAGTGTTCCCGAAAAAACACGTCTCTTGGTCAACCTTATAGGTTAATAGCAAATTCAGCGGTTCAAATATGAAACATTTGATCAAAATTCTCTACCATAACGCACTTCCTGCGTCCAGAATTTCTTTTCTTACAAACATGCATTATATTTCGATGGAAAATGCAAAAATCCAATAACATAAGGCGTGTTTGATTAAAAAAAAATGGAAATTTGTATCACCAACGACTTATGGGCCATCCTGTGATTGTAGAAATATTATTTTAAGATGTAGCTCAAATTATATATACAATTTTTTTTTATCTTATATAATAACGGATATATTAAGCTTTATTGATTTTTTACGAAAATTAGACAAAAATTATATACCATTAAACGATAAACTCTGTATCTAAGTCTACTGCCAAGCATCAGAGACAGGGTCTATTTGAAATGAATTTTCTGGGAATATTTTAGTAAAATGAAGGACAATGACGATTGAAACTAAGACTTTAGGGTTTGTAAAACGTCCTTCTTGAGACATTTTATTTCTATAGCCCGTATTAGATTCAAATTCTTTGCCTAAATGTTGCCAATTTTGACATTTTAAATCGCCACTTTGACGTTTTGAGGAAAACCCCAATTTATTTATCTTTAAATGCCTATAACTTTTTTGTCTTTCGACCTACATAGCTAAATTTTGGTAGGTGCCTTACCTATAACGATGTAAACCTGCGTGCCAATTTGGTTGCCCTTACTTTGTTAATTCCGGAGATATAATTTTTTTTCGAAAGAAAACACAAAATTTTCCAGGAAAACCTGGGCAGATTCTCCTGGCTAACAAACTCATCCAAGCCATTTGCAAAAGGAATTTTTTCACCAAATTTAATCAAAATCGGCCTATTATTTTTTGAGTTATCGGTGTGATACATATATATATATATATATATATATATATATATATATATATATATATATATATATATATATATATATATATATATATATATATATAAATATGTATATATATATATATATATATATATATATATATATATATATATATATATATATATATATATATATATAAACATATAAAAATTGAAACTGACCCCGGATATGTTTTCTAGAGGGCCTAATTAGCGCTCATTTGAAGAAATTTTTTCAAAATTCAAAAGTCGGGATCTCCTCATTAGTGAATTTTTTTCAAGAAAATTCACTAATAGTGAATTTTTATTAAATGCTTCAAATGTGAATAACTAAATTTCCTATAAACTTAGAAAGTTGAATTTTGGTATGTAGTAAGGCATTTCCCAAGGCAACGCATTCACCACATTTCATTAAAATAACTTTGTAATTTTCCAAGAAAAAAATTTTTTTCAAAAAAAAAACTGAAAATTTGATTAACTCAATATTTTATAAAATTAGGAAGTTGAATTTTGGTTTTTAGGAAGGTCTTTTGCAAGGCAATATATCTGTCACATTTCATTGAAATAACTATGTAATTATCGGAGAAAAAATTTTTTTTCAAAAGAAAACTCAAAATTTTCCCGGAAAACCTTGTCAGATTTTCCTGGCTAACGAACTCACCCAAGCCATTAATAAAAGAAAGCTACTTGCTGAGTTTTATCGAAATCGGGGAATTATTTTTTGAGTTATCGGTTGTATATATATATATATATATATATATATATATATATATATATATATATATATATATATATATATATATATATATATATATATATATATATATGTATATATATAAATCGAAACTGACCCCGGATATGGGTTCCAGGGGTTCTAGTTTTTTTAAATAAAATTTCACTATTAGTGAATTTTCTTAAAAAAAATTCACTAATGAGGAGATCCCGACTTTCGAATTTTGAAACAATTTCTTCAAATGAGCGCTAATTAGGACCCCTGGAACCCAAATCCAAGGTCGGTTTCAGACTTTATATGTTTATATATATATATATATATATATATATATATATATATATATATATATATATATATATATATATATATGTCACACCTATAACTAAAAAAATAATGGACCGATTTTGATAAAACTTGGTGAGTACCTTCCTTTCACAAGTGGCTTGGATAAGTTCGTTAGCCAGGAAAATCCGCCAAGGTTTTCTTGGAAAATTTTGTGTTTTGTTTCGAAAAAAATCAAAACAAATTTTTTTCTCTCAAAGTAAGGGCAACAAAATTTCACACGCGGGTTTATTTCATTATGGCTAAAATACCTACGAAAATTTAGCTCTGTAGGTTAAAGGAGAAAAAAGTTACAGCCATTTAAAGAACAATAAATTTGGGTTTTCCTCAAAACGTCAAAATCGCGATCGTAAACGTCAAAATTGGTGAGTACCTTCCTTTCGCAAGTGGCTTGAATAAGTTCGTTAGCCAGGAAAATCCGCCGAGGTTTTCGCGGAAAATTTTATGTTTTCTTTCGAAAAAAATTATATCGCCAAAATTAACAAAGTAAGGGCAACCAAATTTCACACGCGGGTTTATATCATTATAGGCAAGTCACCTATCAAAATTTAGCTCCGTAGGTTAAAGGAAAAAAAAGTTACAGGCATTCAAAGAAAAATACATTTGGCTTTTCCTCAAAACGTCAAAATCGCAATTTTAAACGTCAAAATTGGTAATATTTAGGCAATGAACCTGACACTAATATGAGCTATGGAAGAAAAATGTCTCAAGAATAATGCTTTACAAAGCCTGAAGTCTTAGTTTCAATCGTCATTGTCATTCATTTTACTAAAATGTTCCCAGAAAATTCATTTCAAATAGACCCTTTCTCTGATGTTTTGGCTGTCGGTTTAGTTAAGTTGATGCTTTCGCTGTAGGTTTAGTGAAGTTTATGGTTTAACGGTCTATAATTTTTAGCTAATTTTCGTAGAAAAAATTCGCTCCTGCATTTTAGCATATTCTATCGAAGTATAATGCATGTTTGTAAGAAAAAATCTGGACACAGTAAGTGCGTTTTGGTAGAAAATTTTCATTAAATCCTCCAAATTTCAATAACTCATTTGCTATTAACGTAAGTTTTGTTGGTTAGGAAACCAACATTTAACTGTATTTTCGGAAATTTTTTGTATGAACGCAGCAAGGGCGTTTTGGTTGCGAATTTTCATTAAATGTTTCAAATTTCAATAACTCAATTTGCTATTAACCTAAGGTTTATTGGCTAGGAGACCAGTTTTCTCAGAAACATTTAAAGTTTATTTTCCAAAAAGTTTTGTACATTTTCAAATAATTATTTTGATAAAATATGGTACATTGTTCCTACTATATAGGTTATACCGGTAACCAAATTGATGCCTGCTCGCATTAGAGCGATATATTTGTAATTAAAAACATTTTTATGAAAATTAACTTCCATAACGCACTTGCTGCGTCCAGAGTTTAAAAAAAAATTAAACTATGAGAATAGCATAGCTTTTTTGATGACATTTGGTTGCTTTTTTATAGATTCTGTACTATGTACCAGAGTTTATTGTTTATCGTAAAATTGAGTTAGGTATTAAAAATTAAAAGTTTTCATGAAAACTCACTGCCAAACGCACTTTATTGCCTGCGCCCGGACTATTTTTTTTAATAATATAGGTATAATAAAGATAAAACGCCAGATTCGTTGCTTGTATGTTTTTTGAAACTTACACACAATTTGGAGAAAACAACGCTCGACACTCGGATTGCTGGTATCAGGATCACATGAAGTGTGAGGAATTGTTTGGAACTAATGTTTTAGTGTTAGAAGAAATAACATTCCTGACATCTAGTAGCAAAAAGGATAAGCATTAAACCATCACTAATGTTACATTTATTAAGGGGTGGCAGCGACATCTATGCGCAAATAGTTAAAACATGCAATCGTTGAAATTTATTCTTAGTCAATACTACAAATATTAAAATTAAGGGGTGGCAGCGACATCTATGCGCAAATAGTTAAAACATGCAATCGTTGAAATTTATTCTTAGTCAATACTACAAATATTAAAAAAAATCACTAAAAACGCGGTGATGTTAAACATAAATGTTTCAAATTTTAATAGCTCAATTTTATGTAACCCTAGAAAGCTGAATTTTGGCACATAGTTAGGTCTTTCTCAACGAAATATTCACACCAAATTTTATCGAAATATCTTTGTAAAAATTTTCCCGGAAAACCGTGTCCGATTTTTCTGGATAACGAACTCATCCAAGCTATTAATAAAAGAAAGGTTTTATCAAAATCGGTTAATTATTTTTTGAGTTATCGGTTGGATACATACATTTGCAAGCACAAGCTAAGCTTTTTTGTGAGTCATGCTGTATAATTAACGCAGCAAGTGCGTTATGGTAGTGAATTTTCATAGAAATGATCTGGCACAAAATATTTTATTATAACTTTTTTTTTCTTGTAACATAGAAATCTAAATTTTCGTGTATAGTTTACTTTTTATATCGTAAACCTACCTACCAAATTTGGTTATCATAGATTTTTTATTTTTTAAGATACACATTTTTTTTCAATGAAAACTCAAAATTTTCCCGGAAAACCTCGTCCGATTTTTTTGATTAACGAATTTGTCAAAGCCATTTACAAAAGGAAGGCACATGCCAAATTTGATCAAAATCGGCGTATTATTCTTTGCGAAAAAAATTTTTTTCGAATAAAAACTCAAAATTTCCCGGAAAACCTCGTTAGATTTTCCTGACTAACAAATTTGTCAAAGCCATTTACAAAAGGAAGGTACGTGCCAAATTTTATTAAAATCGGCATTATTTTTTGAGAAAAGAATTTTTTTCGAATGAAAACTCAAAATTTTCCCGGAAAACCTCGTCCGATTTTTTTGATTAACGAATTTATCAAAGCCATTTACAAAGGAAAGGTACATGCCAAATTTTATCACAATCAGCCTATTATTCTTTGAGATAAGAATTTTTTTCGAATGAAAACTCAAAATTTTCCCGGAAAACCTCGTCCGATTTTCCTGATTAACGAACTTATCGAAGCTATTTACAAAAGAAAGGAACATGCCAAATTTTATCAAAATCGGCCCAATATTTTTTGAGTTATCGGTGTGATATATATATATATATATATATATATATATATATATATATATATATATATATATATATATATATATATATATATATATATATATATATATATATATAAACATATAAAAATTGAAACTGACCCCGGATATGGGTTCTATGGGCCCAAATCCGCGCTCATTTGCAAAAATGTTTGCAAAGTCTCACCATCGATACCTCTCTATTACTGAATTTTTTTAAATAAAAATTCACTAATACAGTGATAATCGTCAAACGTTTATAATTTTTGATCCTCTGATGATGATAACTTTGTTAGTAAAACGATTGTCATGTCTTTAATTGTTGTAGTGATTTGGGTTCTCCAGTGCTCATCACAGGTTCAAATATTCTCTAAGTGAAATAGTTAAATGGATTTATAATGTGATTACACAATATTTTTAAAATATGAGATCTAATAACACATTCCTGAAATAGATTCAATGTTGGTCGTGTGGAAACGTTTCATGAAATAGAGCGAAACAAATAACACACATTGTTTTGCTCATCGTTGGAAACAATGACTCCACAGATAATTACCAATTACCAGTTGCATCATTCCATTAAAGAGCGTGACGTCCCTTACTAATAAATTACAATATTACTTTTAATAAACAATATTCTTTTTCCAAAATTAGCAGCGTTATCTCCGAATGATTAGTGCTTCTCGCAAAGTGGTAAATTTGTGGAATGCAGTTGTGACGTCATAACAATATAATAATACACAGCTTGTCGTAACAGAGAAGTCGCTTTAAATATTTTGCTATAATATAATGTCCCCTTAATAATATTAGTGAATTTTCAATAAGAAATATATATATATATATATATATATATATATATATATATATATATATATATATATATATATATATATATATACATGTGTCCCAAACTGGATGGGAATGTATTGCTATCTCCGTTATTATTAGATATAGGGAGACGGTTAAATTAGCAATGTTTTGTAGAATTTCAGGATCGTTCCAAATATGATTTATATTTTGCCCTGCCTCTTTTCGTTTTCGAGTTATTTTTAAAAAAACAAAATTTGTCAATATATTTTTTCTTCAATATCTAAGTAGGCGTTAATCTGACATGTCTAAGACTTGCACATTATAATAAAGGCATATTCCCTAGTAACTGGAAAACTGCTCGAGTACAACCCATCCCCAAGAAAGGATCCAAAGCGCTTTCTAGCAACTACAGGCCTATTTCTCTCCTTTCAGTCGTCTCTAAAGTGATGGAAAAGTATATAAACACCGAATTACTAAAATATCTCGAAAAACACAGTCTACTCCACGACAGGCAGTATGGGTTCCGTCAGCGCAGATCGACTGCCTACCTCCTTTCCTTTGTCACCCATTCTTGGAACAAGTCTATGGAACAACACGGTGAATCCCAGATTGTTGCTCTAGACATATCAAAAGCATTCGACCAGGTCTGGCACGCAGCGCTGCTTAATAAACTTCCGGCCTATGGCCTACCACCAAAACTCTGTATGTGGACAGCAAATTTCCTCTCCAACAGGAGCATATCCGTTGTTGTGGATGGCCATTCCTCTAAACTGTATCCAAATAATGCAGGAGTTCCTCAAGGTTCAGCTTTAGCCCCTACTTTTTTCTTCTCCACATCAATGACCTCCTCTCTAGCACATCCAACCCAGTTCACAGCTACGCGGACGACAGCACCCTCCATTCAAATATACAATATTCTAAGCCTGTCTCTTTAGCCCAATTAGATGAGGATCGCAGACTCATGGAGGGTTCTGTCTCCGTGGATCTCCAAAAAATATTAGACTGGGGAAGTAGAAATCTTGTACAATTCAACCCCACCAAAACTAAGTCTTGCTTTCTTTCTCACAAGAGATACACCAGCCCTAGATCCATCACAATGAACAACCAAGTTATTCCAAGTAATGAGTCCTTTTCGCTTGTTGGCATTTCTGTAGATCGAAATCTTAATTGGCACCAACATGTCACATCAATTGCAGAAGCAGCTGCTAAGAAATTAGGTTTCCTCTTCCGGGCTCGCAAATACTTTTCACCAGCTAATCTCTATACCTTATATACTTCACAAATAAGGCCAAACCTCGAATACTGCTCCCACATCTGGGGTGCCGCTGCCGCTTCTACACTAGCTATCCTGGACTCCATTAAAAAGAGAGCTATACGTCTCATCGGTGACCCTACCCTCACCCAAAGGCTGCCATTCCATGCCCACCGACGTGCCGTTGGTGACCTCTCTCTTTTTTATAGATATCTGCACGGGCACTGCTCAGAGGAGCTTTCCTCCATAGTTCCTCCACCTGCTGCCCCCAACAGATCTACCAGGGGAACAGAGCGAATGCACCCTTTTACTGTCCAGGTCACCAGACATAGAACATCTTGTTATGCCCGCTCTTTCGTCCCGAGGACTTCCAAGTTGTGGAATTCCTTGCCGGCACATGTTTTTCCTTCTCCTCCGAACCTCCAAACCTTCAAGTCCAGAATTAACAAGCTGCCTCTTTCCTCCTTGTCAACACCCACGGTACGATAGTATTTAGGCTGTAAGCCCTCGTGGTGTGTTGTTGAAATTAAAAAAAAAGGACACTTTTTACAGTGTCATATTTTTGTGCTATTCTCAACTTTGGATTGTCATTTGTTTTTGAGCTACATGTATCAAGGTTTGTGTTTATTATAGCAGCCATATTGGATTTTTTACTCATGTGATAGCCTGTGAAAAGAGCTTTCCAATGATGTACAACATGCTTGAGAAATCTTGTAATTGCACTGACAATTTTGAGAAAAACCGTTTTGAGGATAGTAGGCTATGAAATCCAATATCAGAAAACAAATGACCAAAAGAAAATTTTCAAAAAGAGTAGGCCATGGAGTCTAACAATAGACTTCTACTTTTAACATAATTTTCCGTAATGATTCACGATAAAAAATAGGAATTTTGAGCACACCAATGAATCGGCCCATTATTAGAAATGATATTTTACATTACAGTATCCTAAAAAATTGTTATAATTTAATTAAATACGTAAACCTAGTAAATAAATAAATTTACTAACAGACCTCAATAAAAAGCAAATTAATGATTTACGAAGAGGCCTTTGAAAATTACTTGATTTTTAAACGCAAGTCAACTGAAAATCAATAGAAGAAAGGTTGCTGTTCACAGAAAGTGAACGGGTCGGCGCAATAATTTCCTCGCTAAAACCGAAACCGCCTGAAAAGCGGTCTCGTTAAATCAGAAACATCTTAGCATTGTCTCTTACACAAGTCCATTCAAATCAGCAAAATTTGCTCGTTAAATGAGAAATTCGTTAAATCTTCTACTCAGAAAATCCGATTCTACTCTCTCTCTCTCTCTCTCTCTCTCTCTCTATATATATATATATATATATATATATATATATATATATATATATATATATATATATATATATATATATATATATACAGGCTGCCGCATTGAAAACGAAACAGACCGATTTGCGTCCAAAGATTTTTTTTTAAGAAACGCTGAAATACGTCAATGTTAATATTGAGGGGGACATGTTTTGACATAAAACTCAACTTTATCATATCAACCCCTTAAGGGTGGTGATAACAACTCTTATATTTTAAATAGGGAACATGGGTTGAGTGTAACATCATTTGAAAGCTGTTTCTTTTCTGAATTCAGCACACTATTTTTTTTGAAGTTTTATCAACTCGTTTTAAAATTACTCACAGTAGGAATTGCAACAACGTATTTAATTCATTGTGATAAGAAATGCACTAATTAGTCAATTTTTTGTTTAAAAAACTAAAAAACAAAACCAAACGTTCAAAAATGTTTATTCAGTTAAGTAAGTGTTCAAATTGTTGACCAACATCTTCCATACAAAAGTACAAATTTTGTTCAAAACCAGCTCTGGCATTCTGGAGCATTTGTGGAGTTATTAGACGGCATTCCTCAACAATGCGTCGTCGTCATTTTTTCAGAGACTCCGATTCTGTTGCGAAAATTCTACTCTTTAAATGGCCCCAGAGAAAGAAATCTAAAGGAGTTAAGTCCGGTGATCTAGGGGGACACTCAATGGCACCTCTACGCCCAATCCATTGCTCTGGAAACTCTGTGTTCAAAAACTCCCTAACACGTTGTAAAAATGCGGAGGAGCTCCATCTTGTTGAAACACGAATTGATTTTCTTGATAGCGATCATAATTTTCAACAACGTCTATTAGTAGATGGTAAACGATATCTTCTAGTAACTCCAAATACGTTTCGCCACTCAAATTGCCATCGAGAAAAATTGGGCCGATTAAACGGTCTCCAAAAATTCCAGTCCAGACGTTCAAATTCTGTGGAGTTTGAGTGTGGACTTCGTGAAAATTTCTTGGATTATTATCTGCCCAATAACGACAATTATGACGATTGACTGTAGAGTTTAATAAAAACGTACACTCGTCTGAAAAACAGATATTGAACAGAAAGTTCCCATTATCAGCTATTCGTGCAGTCATAACTTCACAAAACTCCAGCCGCCGATCAAAATCATCTTCATTCAGTTGTTGTACAAGATGAATTTTATACGGGCGAAATTTATGATGCTTCAATATTCGCTGAATAGTTTTTCTTTGGATGTTTGAAAGAGTGGCCAATTTTCTCGTACTTAAAGTTGGGTCTGCAGCAATTTGTCCTAAAACTTCAATCTCAGTAGTCTCATTTCTAACCGGAAATTCACGTTCAGTATCCCGTTTTTTGTTGGCTACTGAACCACTTTGTCGAAACTTTGCAACTAACTCCAAAATGTATTTTCTGTTAACATGTCTGGTCCGATGTCGTTCATTAAACAAATTTGCGGTACGGTTGGCACAGTCATCGTTTTTGAAAAAAAGAGTAATTATTTCAACTCTTTCTTCTGCAGAATACACCATTGTGAAATTAATTTTCGGTAGTACTATCAAGTATAAAACCGACCGATAAACTGAAATAATAAACCGCATTTCTGTCATTCCGATAAGAAATGTTCTGATAGTCAATTTTTTGTTTACAAACCAACAAAACATTGACTATCAGCACATTTCTTATCGGAATGAGTGGAATGCGTTTTTGCATCTTCGACTGTGAATAATTTTTAAACGAGTTGATAAAACTTCCAAAAAAATTTGTGTGCTGAATTCAGAAAAGAAAGAGTTTTCAAATTATGTAACACTCGACCCATGTTCCCTATTCAAAATATAAGGGTTGTTATCACCACCCTTAAGGGGTGGATGTGACAAAGTTGAGTTTTATGTCAAAACATGTCCCCCTCAATATTAAAATTGACGTGTTTCAGCGTTTCTTAAAAAAAATCTCTGGA
Organism: Tillus elongatus; assembly: GCA_964006375.1. Taxonomy (NCBI): domain Eukaryota; kingdom Metazoa; phylum Arthropoda; class Insecta; order Coleoptera; family Cleridae; genus Tillus; species Tillus elongatus. The sequence continues at coordinate 8,759,517 of OZ023270.1, read as the reverse complement.
CGCAAATCGGTCTGTTTCGTTTTCAATGCGCCACCCTATAATTATATATATATATATATATATATATATATATATATATATATATATATATATATATATATTCATTATAGGGCGTCTTGAGTTGTATCTTACAAAATTATTTTCTCGAATGGAACACTTCTTAAGTATACTATTACATTGTTGCATTTACCATCGAATTATAATGCATATTTGTAGGAAAAAAATTGATACCGTTCACTGTTTTTGAGTTATATCAATTGTTTTGCAACTTTTCACCTTTTTGGTACATATCGAACTTGTGATACGGCGTTTTTACCAATAGATAGGGGAGTCCCATGAAAATGATGCATTCAAGGTTTTCGTTTATATTATAATATATATTTATATATTTATCCCGAAAAAATCCAAATGTTATATACAGCGCTCTCAAATAGTGCTTGATTTTGAAAACCTTCAAACTACCATAACTATTTTTTTTAGTGTAACAGCCTGTATTTTATTTCAATTTTAATTACAAATTATATAATCTGAATTTTTGGTATTTTATCAACAAATTGTCGTGTATCAGTCAGTTTTCGCAGAAATCATTTGATCTAAAATTATTGTGAAATGTTATCGATTAAAAGTAATAATCGTTTAATAGGTTACCGTAAAAAAGATGTTTGCGAATTCACATAAAAAATCTGTTTTCCATTTTTCGCGAAAAGAAATTTGTTTAGAAAATTGTCGCGTAAAATGCTTTTTAGCTAATTTTCGTAAAAACAGACTTTTACATATATTTCGTGTAATATTACTTAAACAAATTTTTGTAAAAAGGCAAATTTTGGTGATAGGGGTTCTTTGCAAATTTTCATATACATTTTTTTTCAATTTTTTTAAAAAGTTTTTTGTGAATAATTTTGTGAATAATGATATCTTGGTAAATGCAGTTTTTGTGTAAATTGTTGGCCGGCAAAATTGGACCTGTTTTTTCGAATTATTTTTATTTATTTTCGGCGAATGCTTATGTTTATTCAAACAATGAAGTTATTTTAAGTTAGTTTAAGTTATATAAATTTTACACTTTTACCAAATTTGATGTCTTTCATTAAACAAAAGACTGTTTGAAATTAGAAATATTTTTATGAAAATTCACTACCATAACGCACTTGCTGCGTCCAGAGTTTTTTCATATTCTTCTAATGCACGCTCGAAATGTATTATTCTACCGCTTTGGTATTTAGTTTCATGGGCGTTTCATGAAATTCAGTTGGAATGCGGAATCAGACGAAAATAGAAAAACTTAGAAATAGGAACCGTCTTAGGTACAAGATAGATAAATTACAAAAGTTAATAAAACTCTGGACGCAGCAAGTGCGTTATGGTAGTGAATTTTCATTAAAATGTTTTTAATTGCAAATATGTGTGTTTCCTTTTTAAGAAAGCAGGCATCAATTTTGGTTACCAGTATAACCTATATAGTAAAAACAATGTGCCATGTTTCATAAAAATAACTTTATTGTGTGAAAATCTACAAAAATTTCCAAAAGTAAACTTAAAGTGTTCCCGGAAAAACTCGTTTCTTGGTCAACCTTATAGGTTAATAGCAAATTGAGCTATTCAAATTTGAAGCATTTGATCAAAATTCGCTACCATAACGCACTTACTGCGTCCCGAATTTCTTTTCTTACAAACATGCATCGCTGAAAAATTCAAAAATGCAATAACATAAGGCATGTTTGAAAAAAAAAAGAAAATTTGTATCACCAACGACTTATGGGCCATCCTGTGATTGTAGAAATATTTTTTTAAGATGTAGCTCAAGACACCGTATAATTAATATATACAAATTTTCTTCATATCTTGTATAATAACGGATATATTGAGCTTTATTGATTTGTTACGAAAATTCGACAAAAATTATATACCATTAAACGATAAACTCTAAAGCTAAGGCTACTGCCAAGCATCAGAGAAAGGGTCTATTTGAAATGAATTTTCTGGAAACATTTTAGTAAAATGAAGGACAATGACGGTTGAAACTAAGACTTCAGAGTTTGTAAAACATCCTTCTTGAGACATTTGATTTCCATATCCCGTATTAGATTCAAGTTCTTTGCCTAAATGTTGCCGATTTTGACGTTTTAAATCGCAACTTTGACGTTTTGAGGAAAACCCCAATTTATTTTTCTTTAAATGCCTATAACTTTTTTGTCTTTTGACCTACATAGCCAAATTTTGGTAGGTGGCTTACCTATAAGGATATTAACTAGCGTACCAAATTTGGTTGCCTTTACTTTGTTAATTCCGGAGATATAAATATTTTTCGAAAGAAAACACAAAATTTTCCGGGAAAACCTGGGCAGATTTTCCTGGCTAACGAACTTATCCAAGCCATTTTCAAAAGGAATTTTTCCACCAAATTTAGTCAAAATCGGCCTATTATTTTTTGAGTTATCGGTGTGATACATATATATATATATATATATATATATATATATATATATATATATATATATATATATATATATATATATATATATATATATATAGATATATATATATATATATATATATATATATATATATATATATATATATATATATATATATATATATATATATATATATATATAGATATATATATATATATATATATATATATATATATATATATATATATATATATTTATGTGTCACACCTATAACTTAAAAAATAATAGACGGATTTTGATAAAATTTGGCACATACCTTCCTTTTGCAAGTGGCTTGGATATGTTCGTTATCCAGGAAAATCCGACGAGGTTTTCCCGGAAAATTTTGTGTTTTCTTTCGAAAAAAATTTATATCTCCAAAATTAACAAAGTAAGGGCAACCAAATTTTATACGCGGGTTTATATCATTATATGCAAGTCACCTACCAGCTCTGTAGGTCAAAAGACAAAAAAGTTATAGGCCTTTAAAGAAAAATAAATTGGGGTTTTCCACAAAACGTCAAAGTTGCGATTTAAACGTCAAAATTCGCAACATTTAGGCAAAGAACTTGAATCTAATACGGGCTATGGAAAGAAAATGTCTCAAGAACAATGTTTTACAAACCCTGCCGTCTTAGTTTCAACCGTCATTGTCCTTCATTTTACAAAAATGTTTCCAGAAAATTTATTTCTAATAGACCCTTTCTCTGATGCTTGGCAGTAGTCTTAGCTATAGAGTTTATCGTTTAATGGTATATAATTTTTGTCGAATTTTCGTAAAAAAAATCAATAAAGCTCAATATATCTGTTATTATACCAGATATAAAAAAAATTGTATATATTAATTATAGGGTGTCTTAAACTACATCTTAAAAAATTATTTCTACAATCACAGGGTGGCCCATAAGTCGTAGGTGATAATTTTTTTTTTTTATCAAACACGCCTTATGTTATTGCATTTTTGCATTTTCCATCGAAAGAACAAAAATTCTGGACCAGTAAGTGCGTTATGGTAGCGAATTTTGATCAAATGCTTAATATTTGAATAGCTCAATTTGCTATTAACCTATAAGGTTGACCAAAAAACGAGTTTTTTCGGGAACACTTTAATTTTAGTTTCGGAATTTTTTTTACATTTTCAAACAATAAAGTTATTTTGATGAAACATGGCACATTGTTTTTACTATATAGATTATACTGGTAACCAAATTTGATGCCTGCTTTCTTAAAAAAACACACATTATTGCTATTAATAAATAGTTTTATGAAAATTCACTACCATAACGCACTTGCTGCGTCCCGAGATTTTACTAAAATATTTTCAGAAAATTCATTTCAAATAGACCCTTTCTCTGATGCTTGGCAGTAGCCTTAGCTATAGAGTTTATCGTTTAATGGTATATAATTTTTGTCGAATTTTCGTAAAAAATCATTAAAGCTCAATATATCCGTTATTATACAAAATATGAAAAAATATTGTATACATTAATTATAGGATGTCTTGAGGTACATCTTTAAAAATTATTTCTACAACCACAGGATGGCCCATAAGTCGATGGTGATATAAATAATTATTTTTTTTAGTCGAAAACGCCTTACGTTTTTGCATTTTCCATCGAAATATAATGCATGTTTGTAAGTTAAGAAATTCGGGACGTAGCAAGTGCGTTATGGTAGCGAATTTTTATTAAATGCTTCAAATTTGAATAGCTCAATTTGCTATTAACCTATAAGGTTGACCAAGAAACCAGTTTTTTCGGGAACACTTAAAGTTTACTTGCGGAAATTTTTGTACATTTTCAAACAATAAAGTTATTTTGATGAAACATGGCACATTGTTTTTACTATTTAGATTATACTGGTAACCAAATTTGATGCCTGCTTTCTTAAAAAAAAACATATTTGCTATTAAAAACATTTTAATGAAAATTCACTACCATAACGCACTTGCTGCGTCCAAACTTTTTATCTATCTCCTAAACATGTAATCCGATCATATTCAAATTTCACAGAAATATTGTAATGAGGAATTGGTTTAGTCGTTATGAAAACTAGGGCAATTGCACCCCCGCAAAGGTGTAAACTACCCTCATCCCTTATTTTTATTTAATCATATTTATTTCTGTGGCCGTTAGATAAATAACACGTTCATTTTTTTCAAAGACCGATCTTTTTAAAATTTGTTTTCCTTTTGTAAAATTTTCCTTACTCTCTTAGTTTTTGCTGAAAATGATATTAAACTGATAGTTGCATTAAACGATACTTAAATAATTAAATCCTGTTACTATGGAAATGAGTTTGATATGTGCGTATTTTGACACTACAGCTTATTATTGCATTAATAATATTTGACAAAGTGACAAATTAATAAGGTAATTTTTAGGAATATGGCTCATGTTAATAGTTTTTCTGAGCAAGTAGATATGCTTTTAGCGTTAGGTTTATGCTAACAAAACTTCAGCAAAAGTGTGCAAGTCTACAGGGATAAATTTTCAAGTAGGCAAACTCCTGATCGCATAACATTTGCGTCTATCGAAAGACGGCTAAGGGAGACTGGAATGCTAAGTGTGCACAGACCTAAAGCTGGCCGTAATTCTAACGTCTGCTGTCTTCGTGAAGAAGAGCAAGTATTAGATATCGTAAGTGAGAATCCCAGCATTAGTACGAGGCTGTTGTAGCACCAAATTGGAATTGCAAAAACAGCAGTCAATCGTATACTGAAACAACAGCTACTGCACCCATACCATTTACAACCTGTCCAAGAACTGCTGCCTGGTGACCATAACGCACGGCTTTAATTTGCACGCATTATGCGTCAGAAAAGAATGCTAGATGCAAACGTTCACAAAAAGGTGCTTCTTACAGATGAGGCATGTTTCACGTGGCGAGGTGTTACAAATTTTCATAATGAGCACCATTATGCAGACGAAAATCCTCACGTAATTCATGTAAGGCATTTTCAGCGCGAATTCAAAATTGATGTGTGGATAGGAATAATTGATTGTCATTTGATTGGGCCCGTAAGGTTACCTAATAAGCTAACAGCGGAACGCTACTTACACTTCTTGCAAGAAACTTTGTCAGAATTTTTAGAAGATTTGCCGATCGCATTACGTCGTGATATGTGATACATACATGACGGTGCACCACCCCATTTTCGACGCATTGTGAGGGATTACCTTAGTAAGTAATTTCCCAATAAATGGATTGGAAGAGGTCACGATGCTCCTGTTTCTTGGACAGTACGTTCACCATATTTAAATCCTTGCGACTTTTCACTATGGGGGCAAATCAAGACGTATGTTTGCAAAGGGGGAGATACATACCGAGAAGCAATTGTGGGATAGCATTGAAGAAGCTGTTGCCTCAATACGGAATAGGGAAAATTTAGAGGGTATAAGTATTAATTTTTTACGTAGATGTTAGATACCGTTAGAACGGTTAGTTCACCCACTAGCCCTGCCACCCCTGAGAATTCAGCATACAGCTGTAGACAGTCTCAAGTTAACATTCAGAACGCACACAGCCTACAGTTCAAGTCACACAAATATATTCAAACACAAACAGTGTACATTATATAATACGAACAGTATTTAATGTAATATAGACGTATAATTTACATGTATATTAATAGTGCAAATTAAATAGTTAAGTGTACATACAGTGTGATTTTTTTAAGTGTCTCACCCCTGTAATTTCTTTATTACCAGAGATATGAGAAAATTCCAACGCCATCTGACAAACTATCATGTGATGAGTTAAAATATTACGACAGAAAAACAATTGCACATCGCCTTCATAGAAATCCGTGGCCAACGTTGATTTTCTTAAATGGAAAGATAGGCCTCAGACACATACAGTCGATGCATAATCGAAATCTGCGTACAACGATGCCACGCTCGCATTTATGAGTCAAGCCGTTTCGGAGACATGACGTCACAAAATTACAAAATGTTGCTGATTTTTTTAAGTGTCTCACCCCTGTAATTTCTTTATTATAAGAGAAATCAAAAAAATTCCAACGCCATCTGACAAACTGTCATGCGATGAGTTAAAATATTGTGACAGAAAAACAATTGCACATCGCCTTCATACCAATCCATGGCCAACGTTGATTTTCTTAAATGGAAAGGTAGATCTCAAACACATACAGACGATGCAGAATCGAAATCTACGTACAACGACGCCACGCTCGCATTTTTTAGTCAAGCCGTTTCGGAGACATGACGTCACAAAATTTCAAAATATTGCTGATTTTTTTAAGTGTCTTACCCCTGTAATTTTTTTATTACCAAAGATATGAAAAAAATTCCAACGCCATCTAAGAAACTATCATGCGACGAGTTAAAATATTATGACAGAAAAACAATTGCACATCGCCTACATAAAAATCCATGGCCAAGTTGATTTTCTTAAATGGAAAGGTAGACCTCAAACACATACAGACGATGCAGAATCGAAATCTGCGTATACAAGTATCTAAAAGCACTGAGAAAAAACGGCTACAAAGCATACAAAGTAATGATAGTGCAAAGACTTCGCGAACAAGACCTCACTCGAAGAATATAATTTTGTCATATTATGCTATCACAGCAAGAGGAAGATCATCTTTTCTTCAATAAAATAATATTTACGGATGAATCGTCTTTCACAACATCTGGTCGACACAACCCACGCAACACCCATGTCTGTGCTACCACCAACCCACACACCATTGCCCCAATGGAAAATCAGGGGCACCAGACTGTTAATGTTTGGTGTGGAATGGTTTGCAATAAAATCCTAGGGCCAGTGTTTATTGATGGCACACTGAGTGGAGCACGGTACTTAGAATTACTGCAAACAGAGATAAGGGACAGTATGGCTGAACTAAATGAATCAAATCTTGTTTGGCAGCAGGACGGTGCGCCAGTTCATAATATTGGAGCAGTCACCCAGTATTTGAATGCCAGGTATACGACATGGATTGGGAGGAGCGGTCCGGTACCTTGGCCTGCCAGAAATCCATATCTCAACTCACTGGACACATTTTTATGGGGGCACTTGAAACAGTTCGTCTACAAAACGGGAGGCAACACCGTAGACAGCATAAAAATTAAGATACAAGATGAAATTGCAAGGCTAAACAACAATCCGAACATGATAGCTTCTGTAATTGGTAATTTCGCCAGACGTTTGAGATTATGTTTGGATCACAACGGTGGACATTTTGAACAATGTTTATAAGTGATAATCGGTGTTTTTTAACCAGAAAACAATTTATATTTATAATACTATGAATTAAGTAAAGGTATTCGAATAAGTATTGATTATTGTTAATCTCATTGTCTACATAATACATTTTTATTTGCTTGCACTTATCAATCCCGGGAAATTAAAAGGTGAAAGCAGCCTCGAGATAAGCAGCAGTAATTCATAGCACTTTCTTAAAATGTTGTAACGTGATAAATTAAATCATTTACTAAAAAAAAACCATTGAAACTATAGGTTTAACCAAAATCAATTAACTTCGTAATACAACATAGGATGTTTTACAAAAGCTTCTTTACATCATTTTGATTTTTTGTTGATATATCTGATAATAAAGAAATTACAGGGGTGAGACAGTTAAAAAATCAGCAATATTTTGAAATGTTGTGACGTCATGTCTCCGAAACCGCTAGACTCAGAAAGGCGAGCGTGGCATCGTTGTACGCAGGATCCGATTCTGCATCGACTGTATTTGTCTGAGCCCTATCGTTCCATTTGAGAAAATCAACGTTGGCCACGGATTTCTATGAAGGCGATGTGCAATTGTTTTTCTGTCATAATATTTTAACTCATCGCATGATAGTTTGTCAGATGGCGTTGGAATTTTTCTGATATCTCTGATAATAAAGAAATTACAGGGGTGACACACTTAAAAAAATCAGCAATATTTTGAAATTTTGTGACGTCATGTCTCCGAAACGGCTTGACTCAAAAATGCGAGCGTGGCATCGTTGTACGCAGATTTCGATTCTGCATCGACTGTATGTGTCTGGAGCCTATCTTTCCATTTAAGAAAATCAACGTTGGCCATGGATTTCTATGAAGGCGATGTGCAATTGTTTTTCTGTTGCAATATTTTAACTCATCGCATGATAGTTTGTCAGATGGCATTGGAATCTTTTTGATTTCTCTGATAATAAGGAAATACAGGGGTGAGACATTTAAAAAAATCAGCAACATTTTGAAATTTTGTGACGTCATGTCTCCGGAACGGCTTGACTCAGAAATGCGAGCCTAGCATCGTTGTACGCAGATTTCGATTCTGCATCGTCTGTATGTGTCTGAGGTCTATCTTTCTATTTAAGAAAATCAACGTTGGTCATGGATTTCTATGAAGGCGATGTCTAATTGTTTTTCTGTCGCAATATTTTAACTCATCGCATAATAGTTTGTCAGATGGCGTTAGAATTTTTCTGATATCTCTGATAATAAAGAAATTACAGGGGTGAGACACTTAAAAAAATCAGCAATATTTTGAAATTTTGTGACGTCATGTCTCCGAAACTGCTTGACTAATAAATGCGAGACTAGCATCGTTGTACGCAGATTTCGATTCTGCATCGTCTGTATGTGTCTGAGGTCTATCTTTCTATTTAAGAAAATCAACATTGGCCATGGATTTCTATGAAGGCGATGTGCAATTGTTTTTCTGTCGCAATATTTTAACTCATCGCATGATAGTTTGTCAGATGACGTTGGAATTTTTTTGATATCTCTGATAATAAAGAAATTACAGGGGTAAGACACTTAAAAAAATCAGCAATATTTTGAAATTTTGTGACGTCATGTCTCCGAAACGACTTGACTCATAAATGCGGACGTAGCATCGTTGCACGCAGATTTCGATTCTGCATCGACTGTATGTATCTGAGGCCTATCTTTTCATTTAAGAAAATCAACGTTGGCCATGGATTTCTATGAAGGCGATGTGCCATTGTTTTTCTGTCGCAATATTTTAACTCATCGCATGATAGTTTGTCAGATGGCGTTGGAATTTTTTTCATATCTTTGGTAATAAAAAAATTTCAGGGGTGAGACACTTAAAAAAATCACCCTGTACATACAAATGGTTTTAATTCAGTAATCAGTCATCATAATCAAATACATAACAAACATTCATTCTACACATACACTATACATAAGTTTTTGGTCCTTCGAGCCGGATCATTTGTGAAAACAGATCTTCTTGAATGACAGGACCTTTCATCAGGCAATTGTTCAGTGAGATACCTGTCGACGTTTTACACGACCCTTTGAAAACTACTCGAAGTTTGGTTGTAAGACTCTCGGTTTTTATAACTGAATGATGCTGTAGAAAATATTCACTTTCGTCATTTGAAGACTTGTCTAATTCCATATGTCCCAGCATTTGATATTCTGCCATGAAATTTACATACTCTTGTTTTATATGTGGTTGATTGTTAAGTTTTCGTTCCAAACTCAACAATCTGCGAAGTGCTACGTTTTTTGAATCTCCAAGTGTTGATGGTTCGTCCTTGAATGGAAGTCTAACTTCATATCTGCCGCTATCTAACCGTTTAAAGTTTTGTCGAAAATGGTTTTCACAATCTTCTTCTTCCTTGGTGTATGATTTTTTTAAAGTCACTTCTTCCAATTCCCAAAACTTCTTAACCTGGTCGTGAATATCAGTGTATGATATGTGAGACATTGATTTGTGAACGTTCGGCATGTTCGTGTCTACTGTTCCAGAAGCAACCCATCCCAATTTTGTATTCTGGAAAACTGGGGCATTTTTACCGAGTTTAATCTGCCCTTGGCTTAAAAGTTCGAAAAATATTTCAGATCCAATTAACATGTCGATTTTTGAGGATTTGTAAAATTCTGGATCTGCCAGATTAATTGAAAGTGAAATTTCAATCATTTTTCTGTCAACGCTGATCAATGGTATATTCTCTGTAATTTTTGGTATTACTAAAAATGTTAACCTTGCCTTGAAGTCAGTAAATCGTGACTTTATTTCTACTTCAGCACTCTTTGAAATTGTTGACGAGGCCGAATTTATTCCCTTAATTTGGATTCGGGTCTCTTTAGGAACCATTTCTAATAGCTGACACAATTCTTGGGTCAAAAATGTTAGTGGTTGGGTATGTGCAATCTATAATTGTTCGAATTATAACGTGCTAAATCTATCAAAGACATTTCATAGGTTTCCAAAGGATGGCGAAACGTGAATATGATTTGAAGCAGAATACAAATTCAAATTCAAATCACTTTTATGCCAATATGTACAGTTCGCAAAAGATAATTTATTGTGTAATATTTACCATCATCTACCTATTTATAGATAAACTTCGTAAACGGATGGTTGAAAGGCTTCAATCATAACTTGTCTTCCAGTGCATAAAAAAGGAGTATGAAGGCAAAAAGTTTTTCATTAATAATAAATTTTATAAGAAAACTGTTTTTCTATATTCTTCTGTGTCCTTTTTTATTTCAGTATGGCATAAATTGTCACATTTTTTCACATTTACAATTATTTTACTTGGTAAAGGCTTTTAATTATCTTCCCAAGACAAGTTTTTAAAGAGACACGTAGAAATAGCAGATTCAGCCCTATAATAGATTTATTCACGGAAGTAAGAGTTAGTCTCACCTTTCATCTGCACAATTTCTTGATTATATACTAAGTTTATCAGTTACATATTTCAAAATATTAGATTAATAAGACAGTTTTCATGTAGAGATATAGCAAATTGAGTACTGTGCTACCACTTATACCTAGAACAATTATTTATAGGTAAGTACAGATTGTAACTTAATATAGTCAGAAATAGCTCTCAGTATATTCCTATACATATCCTTGAAATAGTAGTTTAACGACGGTTTCAAGGTAGTACTTTAAATTATGATGAAATCAGATTATGGGTAAGAGAAATTTGCAGAATTATTCATGCTGAATTCATTTAGGTTTCAAGCTGATTGTTGAAACAAATTCTATTTATAACTATATAATCAGAAAATTTTCACTGTTTTGTCATGTATAAGTTTTTATATTAATCTATAATAAACCAATTGTCTAAATTAAGTATATGCAGGTAAATATACAATTCAAATTACCTGCTCAGTTGTCAGTACTTCACGCGAGGTGGCGCTAGTGTACTTGTCACAAATGTCACCAATGCTAAAGCATATGAGTGTCCCGTATTGTCATTATATAGTATTTGCATACATCTTTAGCAAATTATAATTTTCTATCTTCAGAGAAAATAGAAATTTCTTCAAGTCATCGCTAACCGGGACCTCTAAAACCCATTTCCAAGGTTCACTTAATTTTAAAGAATTAGTTTTAAAAATACAACTTACTAATAGTGTACAATTATTATGAAAATTCACTACTATAATGCATTTACTGCGTCCCGAACATTTTAATAGAGTTCAATTTAATCGCGACAATCGAATGTTATATAAAATTTAGAGGACAAAATTTTCACGGGCCACGCTTTGAGTTGTGAGTAGTATATAAATCTATATTTAGTTTAGATTTGCAAATTCATGCATTTTCATTATGCAACAATCTCATGCAACGGTGATAATATACTTTTCAATCGAACGTAGATCAATTTCCCAGTTCTTATTTCATATTGCCGGTTATATAATGTGTTTTGTGTTATTAAATACAATTCTTGTCTATTTCTAACCACGAATTATTCAATAAATTACTAATTACTGAACAATTCCACGGTTACACAAAACCTTACATAATTTAATTTGATCAAAATATCGTAATGGTTTAATTTAAAAATTCTATAGAAAAATTGTCGAAACATCAATATTGATTGTTATTATTATTTACGATAACCTCTGTTATAAAAAACTATTACTACTATTAATGGGAGGATTTTTAAGACATTTGGTAAGTGCTCTTTCTTTGTAAATGGCTTGGATAAGTTCGTTAGCCGGGAAAACCGGACCAGTCTTTTTTTTTTTTGGAAATTTTGCGTTTTCTTTCGGAAATTTGGTGTATCTCCAAAAACAACAAAGCTATGACACTCAAATTTGGTTAAAGAACGTCGGTGGTTCGGGGGTAAGAACGTGTGCCTCTGAATCGAAGGGTACTGTGTTCGATCCGAGGGTTCCCCTTTCACTTTTTCAATACAAACTGTAACATTAACATCAACCGAGGTTCTGGCATTGTATTTGAGCAAGTTGAATGTCTACACGTTCCGCCCTTCGGAGGTGGCGTAAATCCGTCGGTCCCGTGTCCATACGATGTTGGGCACGTTAAAGATCCCTACTCTCCTTACACAAAGGCAGAGGTTCGGCAAAATTTCCAAGATAGTGAGGTGAAACTGCTCCCTGGCGTCGGTGATTGGCCATAGTCGCGAAAATAGGCCGACGTTAAAGAAACAAAACACATACACACAACACATACAAATTGGGTTCGTATGTTTTTATTTGAAAGAGTAAACTATATGTCCAAATTTAGATATCTAATTTGAAAGAAAAAGTGACAAGCAAAAAGGTCAAGAAGTACGAGAAAAATTATTCCACATAAAACAATAAATACATAATCTAAGAGAAGAGCCCTGGTGGTTCAATGGCAATAATGTGTGCCTCTGAATCGAAGGGTACTGGGTTTGATCCCAAGGTTCTCCTTTCATTTTTCAGTACATACTGTAACATTAACATCAACCAAAATTGTGGCATTATATTTGAGCAAGTTGAATGTCTGCATGGAAGGGAAGGCGTAAAGCCGTCGGTCCTGTGTCCATGCGACGTTGGGCACGTTAAAGATTCTTATCCTCCTTATAAAAAGGCAGGGGTTCGGCAAAATTTCCGGAATAGTGAGGTGAAACTGCTCCCTGGCGTCGGTGATTGCCCATAGTCGCGAAAATAAATCGACGTTAAAAAAGTCAGGACGCAGCAAGTGCGTTATGGTAGTGAATTTTTATTAAAATGTTTTATATACCAAGTATGTGTTTTTTAAAGAAAGCAGGCATCAAATACGGTTACCAGTATGACCCATATATTAGAAACAATGTACCATATATCATCAAAATAACTTTATGTTTGAAGATGTACAAAAAGCGTGGACGTAGCAAGTGCGTTATGATAGTGAATTTTCATAAAAATGTTTTAAATAGCAAATATGTGTTTTTTAAAGAAAACAGACATCAAATTTGGTTACCAGTATAACATATATAGTAGAAATAATGTACCATATTTCATCAAAATAACTTTATTGTTTGAAAATATACAAATTTTTTTCGAAAATAAACTTAAAATGTTCCCGAAAAAACTTGTTTCCTGGCCAACGAACATTATAGGTTAATAGCAAATTGAGCTATTCAAATTTGAGGCATTCAATAAAAACTCGCTACCATAACGCACTTGCTGAGTCTCGAATTTATTTTCTTACAGACATGCATTATAATTTCGTTGTCGAAATTCCATACATTTAAGTTCAGCTCAGAATTGACACTGATAGGGGGAATCCTTCTGCTTAATTAAAAGAAATCATTGTTTAATCTATTTCAACTGAGCAGATTTTCCTGGTTAACGTACTTATCCAAACCACTTGCTGAAGGAAGGTTCTCACCAAATTTGCCCTTAACGCTTCTCCTTGTATAGTACAGATATGCCGTGTTATAAATCCTGTTATGGTTAATTTAACTTCCTAGGCTCCGGATGCTCACGCAGGTGATTTCTTTGCCTTCGTGGCTTTTTGGTTGTTTCCCTCGGATTGAGGGTCTTCCAAATGTTGCTGCAATTGTGCACTGGTTGCCTGTTGTGACTACGTGTATTTTTGCATCTTCATCCAGAGTGTTCCCATCTTCACCTGGCTATACCGTACTGATGTTGGCTAATAAGCCTGAAACACGTGTATACGGTTGTCTCCTTGGGGCTTTGCCCTTAACCCTTCTCCTTATATATACATGTTTTAACATAAAACTCAACTTTGTCACAACAACCCTTATATTTTAAATAGGGAACATGGGTCGAGTGTTACATCATTTGAAAGCTCTTTCTTTTCTGAATTCAGCACATAATTTTTTTTTTGAACTTTTATCAAATCGTTTAAAAATTATTCACAGTTGGATTTGCAAGAACGTATTTTATTCATTGTGATAAGGAATGCACTAATTAGTCAATTTTTCGTTAAAAGAAAATAAAAACCAAAACCAAACGTTCAAAAATGTTTTTTTCAGTTAAGTAAGTGTTCAAATTGTTCACCATCAGCTTCCATACAAAACAACAAATTTTGTTCAAAACGAGCTCTGACATTCTGGAGCATTTGTAGAGTTATTCTTCAACAGTGCGTCGTCGTAATTCTTCCAGAGACTCTGGTTCTGTTGCGAAAATTCTATACTCTTTAAATGGCCCCATAGAAAGAAGTCTAAAGGAGTTAAATCCGGTAACCTAGGGGGCCACTCCATAGCACCTCTACGCCCAATCCATTGCTCTGGAAACTCTCTGTTCAAAAACTCTCTAACACGTTGTGAAAAATGCGAAGGAGCTCCATCTTGTTGAACCACTAATTGATTTTCTTGATAGCGATCATCATTTTCAACAATGTCAATTAGTAGAGGGTAAACGATATCTTCTAATAACTACAAATAAGTTTTGCCACTCAAATTGCCATCAAGAAAAAATGATCCAATTAAACGGTTTCCAAAAATGCCAGTCCAGACATTCAATTTCTGTGGAGTTTGAGTGTGGACTTTGTGAAAATTTCTTGGATTATTATCTGGCCAATAACGACAATTATGACGATTGACTGCAAAGTTTAATAAAAACGTACACTCGTCTGAAAAACAGATATTGAACAAAAAGTTCCCGTTATCAGCTATTCGTGCAGTCATAACTTCACAAAACTCCAGCCGCCGATCAAAATGTTCTTCATTCAGTTGTTGTACAAGATGAATTTTGTACGGGTGAAATTTATGATGCTTCAATATTCGCTGAATAGTTCTTCTTTTGATGTCTGAAACAGTGGCCAATTTTCTCGTGCTCAAAGTTGGGTCAGCAGCAATTTGTCCTAAAACTTCAATCTCAGTAGTCTCATTTCTAACCTGAAATTCACGTTCAGGATCCCGTTTTTTTTGGCTACTGAACCACTTTGTCGAAACTTTGCAGCTAACTTCAAAATGTATTCTCTGTTAACATGTCTGCTCGGATGTCGTTCATTAAATAAATTTACGGTACGGTTGGCACAGGTATCGTTTTTGAAAAAAAGAGTAATTATTTCAACTCTTTCTTCTACAGAGTACACCATTGTGAAATTAATTTTCGGTAGTACCATCAAGTATCAAACCGACCGATAAACTGAAATAATAAACCGCATTTCTCTCATTCCGATAAGAAATGTTGTGATAGTCAATTTTTTGTTAACAAACGAACAAAACATTGACTATCAGCACAATTCTTATCGGAATGAGAAATGCGTTTTTGCATCTTCAACTGTGAATAATTTTTAAACGACTTGATAAAACTTCCAAAAAAATTATTGTGCTGAATTCACAAAAGAAAAAGCTTGCAAATGATGTAACACTCGACCCATGTTGCCTATTTAAAATATATGGGTTGTTAACACCACCCTTAAGGGGTTGATGTGACAAAGTTGAGTTTTATATCAAAACATGTCCCCCTCAATATTAAAATTGACATGTTTCGGCGTTTCTTAAAAAAATATTTCTCTGGACGCAAATCGGTCTGTTTCGTTTTCAATGCGCCAGCCTATATATATATATATATATATATATATATATATATATATATATATATATATATATATATATATATATATATACAGGGTCGCTGATAAGTCTGGAAACGGTCGATTATCCGGGAAAATATACAAGGTGTCGAAAAAAGTTTTATACAAAAGTTTTTGGGTTCTTCAATGTCTACTAGGCGGTGATAATTTTATTTATACAGGGTTGGTCATACAGGCGTGGCACACCAATATTAATTTTTTTTTAATGGAACACCCTATATATTATTCGATATTTCAATCCTTCTCTTAATTTTGAGCAACATTTATCAGAAGCATGATGTACATAAACTCAATCGTTTCCGGGTAAAAAAATAAAAAAAAATAAACGCTATTGTTTTTAAAATCTATTGGATGAAGAACAAAAATAAATGAAAAGTAGAATATCTCTTGAAAACAATCTGTGAGTGTGAAAAGAACCGGTTGCGATGTTTTTAACATTGTTTGAAATCCTATTTTATAAGATGTTCAAAGTGTTCTCCATTGAGCTCCTGACAATAATGAATTCGCTTAACAAAACATTGCACTGCATTTACAAGAGCGTTTTGAGGAATGTTATTAATTTCATGCACAATCCTTGCTTGCAACTCTTCAATATTCTGCGGTCTATTTTGGTAAATTAAATTTTTTACATGACCCCACAAAAAAAAGTTAAGCGGCGTCATGTCGGGAGACCTAGCTGGCCATTCAATAGTTCCCCTGCGCCCTATCCATCTGCCAGGAAAGGTTTGATTCAGATATTCCCGTACCTCAATTCCAAAATGAGGGGGTGCCCCATCCTGCTGAAACCATATTTCTTCCGCTGGTAGATTTGGGTCGTTATTGTTCGGAAATAATCGACTAACGTCTGGAACAATTGATTCTTGCAAAAGTGTCAAATATCGAGCAGAGTTCAAATTACCGTGTATAAAATAAGGTCCTATGATATGTCCACCAATAATAGCACACCAAACATTTACTTTTTGCGGTCTTTGGGTGTGAATTTGTTCCATCCAATGTGGGTTTTCGTCTGACCAGTACCTACAGTTGTGTCGGTTGACTTGTCCATTCAAACAAAATGTAGATTCGTCGGAAAACAAAATGTGGTTGGCAAAGTTAAAATTTTGGCGTAACTTCTCCATAATAAGTTCACAGAACTCGATTCTGCGATCAAAATCGTCTTCACTCAGTTCTTGCAATAAATGAATTTTATATGGACGGAACTTTTCCCGCTTCGTAATCTTTTGAATTGAATATCGACTCATATTGTGATTTAAAGCCAATTGCTGTGCCGAAGTTTTCGGATTTTCCACCACATCCAATATTACATTCAAAGAATTTTCTTCATTTGTAACGGTTACTGGCCTTCCAGTTCTAGGTTTATCCTTGATACCGCCAGTTTCGTGAAAACGATGCAAAGTTTTCGAAACTGTGGATTTGGAGATCGATTCCCGCTCAGGATGCAACTCATTGAACATAATCACCACTTGAGCAAAACTTCGTGTTCTATCACCGTACCCTATCATCATTAAAATTTCGATACGTTCGGTTTCACTTAAACTTGCCATTTTGCACAAAAACTGTTGACACTAAATTACTAATGTTTCAAAACTGTTGACACTGAATGAATGTTTGACATTCGTTGTCCTGGAAACATTTTAAAACAAAAGAATAATACTGCGTTTCTTATGGGCATCTTATCTTATCTTGGGATTCCAAACAATGTTAAAAACATCGCAACCGGTTCTTTTCACACTCACAGATTGTTTTCAAGAGATATTCTACTTTTCATTTATTTTTGTTCTTCATCCAATAGATTTTAAAAACAGTAGCGTTTATTTTTATTTATTTTTTTACCCGGAAACGATTGAGTTTAGGTACATTATGCTTCTCATAAATGTTGCTCAAAATTAAGAGAAGGATTGAAATATCGAATAATATATAGGGTGTTCCATTAAAAAAAAATTAATATTGGTGTGCCACGCCTGTATGACCAACCCTGTATAAATAAAATTATCACCGCCTAGTAGACATTGAAGAACCCAAAAACTTTTGTATAAAACTTTTTTCGACACCTTGTATATTTTCCCGGATAATCGACCGTTTCCAGACTTATCAGCGACCCTGTATATATATATATATATATATATATATATATATATATATATATATATATATATATATATATATATATATATATATATATATATATAACTGACCCCGGATATGGTTTCTAGGGGCCCAAAATCTGGCTCATTTGAAAATTTTTTGCAAAGTCTGACCAGCGATACCTCTTCGTTAGAGAATTTTTTAAAATAAAAATTCACTAAATTAAAATATATATATCTTCTATTTATTTTAACCATCTTCAATAAGTTTCAGCCAAAAAAACAAGAGATTTTAAAAAAGTAGGTGTGGTCATTATACTCTTTGAATGGCCCCATAGAAAGAAGTGTAAAGGCGTTAAATCCGGTGATCTAGGGGGCCACTCAATATCACCTCTACGCCCAATCCATTGTCCTGGAAACTCTCTGTTTAAAAACTCCCTAACACGTTGTTATATTTATTTTAAGCATCTTTAATAAGTTTCAGGTAAAAAAACAAGAGATTAAAAAAAGTAGGCGTGGTCATTAAAGGGTTAAGCCATTTTTAGGTTAAATCAACTTATCTTCACCGAAGGAATCGCTGTTATCATTTAAATACACCTTGTAGAACGCCCATGAAACAAGATACCAAAATGGTACATAGATTTTGAAACAGAAAATTAATGTGTTAATACTTATATCGTATGCCAGTTCTGTTCAATGTTCATGTCTTTGTATTTATTTCTATCAAGCATAATATGTATAGCATGTCATGTTTGATAAAAGCAAAAAAATACACGTGACTGGGAAATATACCGCAGCAAATACTATAGATATGTAGTATTAGATCGCAGCCTGTGAAATGTCAGATGTTATCGGAAATTATAAATAATTATAAGTAATGTTTAACTTTATAATAATAAATAATTGAGGCAGACCATGTACTTAAATAGTCCATACGTTTATTTCCTTTACGTTTACTTCAAGTTGACAGATAAATTCATAGTTTTGTACAAAAATATCATGATTTACGTCACGTTGAAATGCAAAAATTAGAATGATTTCCGTAAGGATAAGAGAATGTCAATGAAATATTTAATTTACGCCATCTATACGTGCACACCGCATATGTCAAATGACCAGGAATTCTTTTGGTTTATATAGAAAAAATAATCTGGACGCAGCAATTGCATTATGGTAGTGAATTTTCAAAAGAATGTTTTTAATAGCAAATAAGTTTTTTTTCCCATCAAATGCAAAAATGCATTATATGTCAGTTAAAAAAAAAGAAGAAAATTTTTATCACCCACGACTTATAGGGCAGCCTGTGACTGTAAAAATAATTTTATAAGACACCTTATAATTAGCGTATACAATTTCTTCTAGTATCTTGTATAATAACGGATATATTGAGCATTCTGCGTTTAAGGAGGCCTAGTACGCGCTCATTTGAAGAAATCTAATTCAAAAGTGGCGATCTCCTCAACAGCAAATTTTTTCTACGAACATTCGCTAAAAACTATAGACAATTAAACGATAAACTCTATAACTAAAACCACTGTCAAAGCATCAGGGAAAGGGTCTATTTGAAATTAATTTTTTGGAAATATTTAAATAAATGAAGTACAATGACGGTTGAAGCTGAAACTTAAGGGTACATATATTGTAAAGGGTCAATTTCGGGATAAGGTTATCTGTCCCTTGTATGGGGAGGTTTCCACGGGATAACCTTATCAATGCGGCTTTCCTACGGGATTTTCTCAGGTGCCAGCAGCAAGGGTTTAAAGGAAGTCGCTGCGCTCCCTCAGGACAATATCGCTGTTCTCGGTTGCTATTTACAGCTACTCAGACCCGGGGTAAACCACAGTGAAGACAAGGTTCACCTAAGTCCTCAGGCGAAGTCCCTCAGGACTTCTTAATTATAGCATGTATATGAGATATCAGAATGTTACGTATTATGTTGGGGTAGACTTGTTAGGAAGTGCTAAATGAAACACCGTATAAAACAAACAATCTATTTACAAACGCATTGGTGGCAAAATATTTACATAATATATACAAAGCAATATTTACACAAGGGGTTCTCGCGAAATACTACACGCTTAAGGGAAGTGCCTCCCAAGGGAGGTGGGAGTTTCCCATCAACAATACTTGAACAATGTCTCTGTGAAGTAACCGGGAGACCGGGTACCGCCAGACTGTTTCTATCGCCAGTAAGGGTGGAGACTTACTACAGCCCGAAATATCCCAGCTGTCATCCAGCACCAGGACCACGAGGGCTGCTCTACTGGAGACCACTTTGGATGATCTGGTCCTGACTAGACCGCCACGGGGTTAAGATAAACTTGCAGTCAGCTGCTTTGCTAGTGCCCCCACGCTCTCGGGAAGAGCCCAGCTCAGGAACGCAACCTTTTTGTATCTCCCAAAGAAAAATAAAGAAAATCTTTCCTACGAAGTTGGGAAACGGAAAAACCTTCAAACAATGTCGCTAGGACGGTCGGAACACCGGGTAGCGCCAGACTGTTTCGATCGCCAGTAAGGGTGGAGACCTACTGCATTCCGAAATATCCCAGCTGTCGTCCAGCACCAGGACCACGAGGGCTGCTCTACGGGTGACCACTTTGGGTGATCTGACCCTGAATAGACTGCCACGGGGTTCAGATCAACTCGCAGTCAGCCGCTTTGCTAGTGCCCCCACGCTCTCCGGGAAACTCCAGCTCAGGAACGTAACCCTTTTGTATCTCCCAAAGAAAAATAAAGAAAGTCTTTCCTACGAAGTTGGGAAACGGCAAAACCTTCAAACAATGCCGCTAGGACGGTCGGGACACCGGGTAGCGCCAGACTGTTTCGATCGCCAGTAAGGGTGGAGACCTACTGCAGTCCGAAATATCCCAGCTGTCGTCCAGCACCAGGACCACGAGGGCTGCTCTACGGGCGACCATTTTGGGTGATCTGACCCTGAATAGACTGCCACGGGGTTCAGATCAACTCGCAACCAGCCGCTTTGCTAGTGCCCTCATGCTCCCGGGGAGACTCCAGCTCAGAAACGCAACCCTAGCTCCCCCAAACCCACCGGCGAACTCCACGGAGTAAAACGGCTGTTCGCGGAAGACAAGGTTCCTGCACACTACGGTCCTGAATATTATTTCCTATCCGCGGTCTGACAGTAACACAATGTACACAGATATTCTCGTGGAAATTGCCCCATGTAGAAAGCATTCATAACTCTGGACAAACCTCACCTATGGAGGTGGAAATCACCAAGCGTCCCTCCCCAAACAATGCCCCCATGGCGACCAGGAGACCGGGTATCGCCGGACTGTTTTGATTTCCACCACTGTTGGAAATCTACCGCAGACCGAAGTACCCTTACTGCAGCCTGTCACTGAGACCACAGGAGCTGCTCCACAGGAGACCATCCGAAAGAAAACACAAAATTATCCCTGAAAAGTTAGGCCGATTTTCCTGGCTAACGAACCTATGCAAGTCACTTGTAAAAGGTAGGTACACACCAAATCTTATTAAAATCGGCTTATTATTTTTTGAGTTATCGGTGTGAAGTATCTATCTATCTATCTATCTATCTATCTATCTATCTATCTATCTATCTATCTATCTATCTATCTATATATATATATATATATATATATATATATATATATATATATATATATATATATATATATATATATATATATATATATATATATATATATATATTTAACTCAAGTTACCTCCATACTAAGTTGCACCCCTGAGAAGTTATAGGCCTTCAAAATGGGGTTTCTAATTTCAAAAAAATCAATATCTCAGTTATACTTGAACTTAGAAGAACTAAATTTGGTACACGTTTTGAGTATACCAAGAGCAATAAACGACAGTAGGAAGAATTCAATTTAAGCATTTTAAAGGGTTGATAAGGGATGATTCACCCTTAAAATGTGACAGATTTTTTAACCTATTGGCGGATTAAAAAAATATTTCATTTTATGGAGAATTTTATTCTAAAACTTTTATCAATCATTATTATTAATTTTCAAAAAACTTTGTCGTTTTCAACTAATTTCCGAATAACTAAATACACGTATTAGAGCTGCGTTATTTAAAATCATCGGAAATTCAAACGTAGGCTATGAAATTTCACGTCAGACTTGACAATCAGGAAAATAAGTAATTTTATTTTAGTAATATTTGCCGAGTGTTGTGAAAATGGCCAAGAAGTTTTGATTTATATATATATATATATATATATATATATATATATATATATATATATATATATATATATATATATATATACAGAATGTCCTGCGAACTTTGGCCGTTAGATGTATATCAGGATTTGATATTTGAAAATTTCCAGAAGTATGTTTTGAATAATTCACTGCTCAATGAAGATATCTATAGCTTTCGATAGTTTCTGGTTATACCGAAAGTGAACACCAACTTCCTTATTTCAAATAAAACACCCTATATAATATTACATTTTTATAGATCTTGTCAAATTATATTATGATTTTGTGTACCATACTTGAAGCTTATCTCTAATAGTTTAAAAAATATGGCGACCTGAAGACAAAAATTGACATCTGAAGAGGTTTAATAAAACTGTTTTTGTTAACTAAGTTTTACTGGGTTATGGTGATTTGGGTTCGCCAAGTGTGCTTATCAGTGGTCTTTACAGGTTCCAATCTTCACTTAATAAAAAATTGAATCAGACTTCGGTAAGGGGTCAGTTTTCTCTTCATAAACATATTGAATAATTATATCGAACGTAACCCTTTGATGAGACAATGTTACAACCCTCTTAGTAAACAATAGAAGTAACCTATTATAATAATGACAATCGACTAACGGTCACATAGCTCAACAATCAATCACCAGTCGATATATTACTTAGCAGTTGTGTTATCTACTTAAGAGTAATCATGCAAAAGGTTTAGTACTTGTCAGAATGATAGCGAGGCCTTAATGTACGGGCGTAATGAGTCGGGCGAGCGGGTGCCAAATGTGTCCAGTAACAACATCACTAACCTGTAATTAAAAATATACCTGAACACACCATTGCTCATCTAAAGCACAACCTAACATATATACGAGGGACATTCAATTATTAGTTTATCAATCATTTACCAATTCCACGCTCCACTTAGCGACTAGACATCAATAACTCAAAGCTCCACTGAGCAACCTAACATTAAGAGCAGTTTCGACACAACGCTCCACTGAGCAACTCCAACTTTAATAGCAGTTTCTACTCAAGGCTCCACTGAGCCACATTATAATCTCTCAACAGCGCACATCAGTGCCTCAGAACTGCTTCTCAACAATGTCTCTAAATGCTCAACCATTAGGTTCTCAAACAATAACTACTCAGACAATAATTACTCAAGTAGTTACTCACACGATAGTTACTAAAAGAATAATTACTCAAACAATAATTATTCAAATAATAGTTCTTAAAACAATAGTTTAGCCTGTGTGTTTTGTTGGGCGCTGTACCCGAACACTAGGTCCGTGCCGGCTTCCAGGTGTGCAATGAGGCACAGTTCAATACCTCACCTAGAGTGCTCGTATTGGCAGAGTTGAATAACGAGACGTGCAATGGACAAAATGGACTAGCTCAACACTGTGCCCTTCTCCGAGTACCTCAACTCCCCCACTGGGACTGACCGTGCAATGAGACAAACGGGTGAACTGGCCACAGTGTCTCGGACAAGCTACCAGATCGACAAATACAACAACGGTTCCCACACATGAATACTGAGAAAGTGCAATGGACACAAAGGGCGAACACAGCAATGTGCCCTTCTCCAATATCCACCGCATCGCCACGGGCGGGTGAAATGGATACTGCTGTACCCCCCACCATAATGTGACGATGCCACAAAAATCCACCGTGTTGTGGTTACGTAACCTGGGTCTAAACCCAAACGCCTCTACCAGTATGACGCCCTACTGGGTGAGCAAACAGCGAAGGTGTCCTTCACACCTTCCAAACTATCATCAATTTACTTTCAAACAGACTATAGTTTATTTACTCTAAACAAACTGACATAATTCAACTCTTACTTAGTTTATGAATATTGACTTAACCTCGTATAAGTAGCAGGCCTATTTTAAACTTGGCTAATCACTAAATTATTTCATAAATGTAAGATTGCTAGTTATTAAAAATAACAGTTTGGCATTCTTAGAAGCGCGCCGACACTGGTTGTGTGAATATTCAAATGTAGTTGGCGTATGGCTTAAGTAAACAGACTGAGTGACGATATGTAAGAAGGGCAAGGATGAAGGGGGATACCCGGCTGTACTGAAGATGAACATTTTCAATTAGATTATTATGAGTTGTTGAGTTGTTGGCATGTGATCTTTAGTAATTATATTAATTCTGAATAAACCAATTTTATTTGCGTTCTGTAGGAATAAAGGTAGATATGGTGGGGTTGGTATAATTCTAAGGGATGGTATCGCTTATCAAGCGAATGATATGATAAAGAGCATGTCTGTGGAGAATCATATTGAAATGGCTGCTATTAAATTAACAAAAGTAAAGTTGAATATATTGGCTGTGTACAGACCTCCATCTGGTAGTTTTGATATATTTATAGAGGGGTTCAATAAAAGTCTTGAATTAATAACAGACGACTCCTTTAGCAAGACTTGTATAGCGGGTGATTTTAACATTGATTTGTTGAAAGAGAGCAAGGAAAAACAAATGTTGTTAAATAGTGTGGAAAATTTTGGTTTGGCGCCTGCTTTCAGGCAGCCCAGTCGTATTGCAGATAATTCTATGTCCTGTATAGATAACATTTTCCTTAACATTGATGAGGCTTGTTACAGTGGAAAAACCCTAAACGTATGTCTATCAGACCACTGTCCTCAAATAGTGACCCTTTTTAATTATAGACCTATAACTAAAGTAAAGTATATTGACAAATTTGTGGTAAATAAAACAAATATTGCTGGGTTTAAACGTGAACTGTCAAAAATTGAGTGGACAAGCCTGCTGGAGGAAAATGCAGAAAAATCATTTGACAATATACATGACACAATTGAGCAGTGCTTCAAGCTTTCCTTTCCGAAGAAAAAAGTACCACTTGGCGACAAGAAAATTTTACTTACATCCCCAGAATTGAAAAAAGTCAAGATGCTGGTGGATTCAGCTCAAGTAATTCATAGGGTAATTAGAACTGAAAACTCAAGACAATTCTTGGCCACCCTTAAGAAGCAAATGAGAGAAACATACACAAGTGAAGTTAAAAGAAGGAATAATGAATATATTGATGCCGCAGACAATAAAGTTAAAGCTGTATGGACGATAATCAACAAAGAGAGAGGCAAACGACGCTGTTCAAGCTTGGAAACTGCTCTTAATGCGAATCAACTTAATAATCATTTTACAAGTGTCGGTATAAATGTGTCGAGTAGCCTTAATCACTCAGTAAATGAGGCTATGGGTATGCTGCATAATAAAAATAATAGAAATCTGCACACCATGTTTTTGTACCCAACAACCAATGAAGAACTGACCAACATTGTGAAAAATTTTAAAAATAAGCACTCATCTGATATATATGGAATGACAGTTCCATTGTTAAAGGAAGTATTTCCTATCATAGTTAGCTGTTTGTGTGAGGTGCTTAATCAGTGTATGATGCAAGGCAACTTTCCTAAAAAGTTAAAGCTGGGAAAAGTGATTGCAATACATAAAGGTGGCAGTTTGGATGATTGTGACAACTACCGGTCTATCTCGCTACTTCCGATTCTATCAAAGATATTTGAAGAGCTTCTTAAGAGGAGGTTGCTGGCATTTATTGAACGATACAAGATATTAGATCCCCGTCAGCATGGCTTTAGACCCAAACGTTCAACAGACACAGCCTTGACCGAAATTGTTATGAGTATTGCCGAGGGACTCGATGAAAAAAATCATGTTGAAGTCGTAGCTTGTGATCTTAGTAAGGCCTTTGATACAGTTTCAAAGTGTATTTTGTTGGGGAAGCTGGAACATTATGGTGTCAGAGATACAGCCCTCTCCCTCTTTGGGTCTTACCTGGAGGATAGGAGGCAGGTTGTGTATTGGGATAAACAGCTCTCTGATGAGATGCCAGTAGATTGTGGTGTTCCGCAGGGTTCCATTTTGGGCCCCCTACTCTTTATCATCTATATGAATGATCTGCCGGCCAACATTGCATCGGATGCGATCGGGCTTTATGCCGATGACACCAGCTTTGTTAACAGAGCAACAGCGGCGATTAATCTGAGCCTCCGTACTAGGACTCGCCTTGACCAAGCAGATGAGTGGTTTAGAGTAAACTCTCTAAAATTAAACTTAAATAAGACACAACGACTGGTGCTGGGTGCGGGACACAGCGGCGGGGCGAGGTTAAAGCTTATTGGTGTAATTCTGGAGGATGGCCTTGCCTGGTCTGCTCATGTCTCGTCCCTGCTTGGAAGGTTGTCTACGGCTATTTTTACAATGCGGCGAATGAAAGCTGTGGTGGGCCGGGAGGCCTGCAAGATGGCATATTTTTCCAACTTTCACCCTGTCGCTGGTTATGGTGTGCTTTTGTGGGGGTGCAGTCCAGGCTTGCAGCAAGTGCTCCTGAAGCAGAAAGAAGCCCTACGTGTCTTGTGCGACGTGTCTTGGAAGACTAGCTGCCGTGGGTTGTTCGAGCGCGAGCGTATACTTACCATAGTATCGGTATTCATTGTTGTCTGCTTAAAATATGTTCATCAAAATAAAGACTTATTTCTAGCCAATGAACAATTACATACCTGTGATACCAGAAAGCAGGCCAACTTTAGCATACCATATCACAGACTGGCTAGAACGCAATTGGGTGCAAATTATCTGGGTTTGAAGCTGTATAACAGACTGCCAAGTAATTTGAGGGAAATGCCTGAATCACAATTTGCCAGAGAGGTTAAGAGACTTCTGCTGCGGACGACACTGTATACAGTGGATGAGTATTTTGTGACTGGTTGGTAAGAGGCATCAAAACAGCTCCTTGGGGACTTTAAGTGTATTTTCTGTTGTTTAGTTTTCTATATATTTGGTACATAGATTGATTTGTTTGTTGTTTGTTCCTATTGTTTCTGTGGTGTTCTTTACAACTATTGTATTTTATCGATTTGACCATCTGTGTTTATGTGTATACATATTATTTACCTGACACACCATGTAATTTCTCGATGGCAAATAAATATTATTATTATTATTATTATTATTATTTGAAATATTTTAATTTCCAACATAAAGCCACTCTATTTGAATATGATAATTACTTATCAATTTATAACTTAGCCTCGTATAAATAATAAACGTAATTTGAAGTTAGCTATTACTTAAACTATTTCATTAGGCCCCTTTATTTGAATATGATAATTACTTCTCAATTTATAACTTAGCCTCGTATAAATAATAAACTCACTTTGAACTCTAGCTACAACTTATTTTATAGAAGCTATTTATTAAATGATTACCTAAAACCGCCCCTAATCATATACTTATTGAAAATACTCCTCAATGTATAACTTAAACAAATGAAAACATGTACAATAAACAAACAAGCCGTGTTCAATGAGAATTCACTCACCTTTTATGCGTGCATTGTGAATTTCACTAGTATCGAGTATATTTTAATGCAGCTCAGGTCATGGCTAACGCACAAATACGTAGGTATGGTTTACTTCAACCGATGCTAATGGGAATATAAAATGAACAGTGCGAGGCCATTGAGTCTAATAGGGCTGCATTATAACCACACACACCCCGCACGTCTATCTTTAAGTAAACATTTTTTAAAGGCTCATCGCTTGACACTTTAGATTTAATGGGAATACTCTTGACTAGTGAAACGTATTCACCCAAGAACGTGTCTGTTAAATACGTACAGATTATTTTCATAATAAAATGACGTTATGACCAGGGCTAGAAAATACATTCCTTACACTTCCCATGTGGGTTCTAGGGGTCTAGTTCGTGCTCATTTGAAGACATTTTTTCAAAAGTCTGGATCTCCTGATTAGTGGATTTTTTCTAGGAAAATTCACTAATAAATAATATAAGCATATTGTATGTTTTGAACCAATAAACAATAATAAAAATAATAATTACAATAATAATTTAGTATTTGTTACCGTCCTAGACTAGACAATCAATGCTTAGCATTCGACAACGCCAAACAAATAATGCAAATGATCAAATCTAATTCGCATTATTAGCGACGTATCTGATCTGTGTTAAAGGTTAGATTTGTTTTTATATCGATCCAATGAACCCACGGCTAACTCGATTCTATTTATATATCAATCAGGATGACTCATCAGGTTCTCCTTTATTAATTTCTTTGATTGTATCCGCCTCGTGTGTCAGACGTTGAGACTTAGTTAATTGAACTTACCGATTTATTTGAAATTTTAATCACGGGATATTGATTGAGTAAATATTAATTATTATTATAACTGTTATGGTATTCTTGGAAACACCATTCTTACTCTTAAGTACAAAGATATTTATAAACATACAGACATAAACTTGCTCAGTTTTTTATGTCTGGAAATTATATAATTTGTTGGACTTTGTAAAACATTGTTTGTTTCATTAATTGGAATATATCTATTACGGAAACTTTAAAGAACCTCGGTGGTTCAGGGGCAAGAACGTGTGCCTCTGAACCGAAGGGTACTGGGTTCGATCCCGGGGTTCTCCTTTCACTTTTTCAGTACATACTCTAACATTAAGATCAACCGAGGTTCTGGCATTGTATTTGAGCAAGTTGAATGTCTGCACGTTCCGCCCTTCGGAGGGGGCGTAAAGCCGTCGATCCCGTGTCCATGCGATGTTGGGCACGTTAAAGATCCCTACCCTCCTTACAGGAAGGCAGGTGTTTGGCAAAATTTCCAGGATAGTGAGGTGAAACTGCACCCTGGCGTCGGTGATTGGCCATAGTCGCGGAAATAGGCCGACGTTAAAGAAACAAAACACACACACACACACACTGAAACATTATTAGAGTATGTTACCACCAACATTGTCTAATAAGGCGGCGTAGCGATGTCGTTGCAACCATGGTCCTCTATTTTTCCAACAACTCATCGTTTGATTTCATTGTAGCTTCCTCACCACATCAACTCAGGTTTCCAGAAGACGTTCTCTTGATTTATCTTCTTAGCGAATTTTCATTCAGAAAAATTCGCTATTAGAGAGGTCACGATGGAAAACTTTTGAAAAAAATTATTCAGATGAGCGCGAATTTGGGTCCCTAGAAACCAAAACCAAGGTCCGTTAAAATTTATACAGTCTGTCCACGGATTGAGTGTGGGCAAGGTATAAGTGACAAAAAAATTTCGAATTAGATTATGATATTCTGGAAATCGCTCCTGCTTTGTCTTAAACTGAGATGTTAAGAAAATGAACAAAACCAATTAATATACAGGGTGATTTATAACTGATGTAATGGAATATATTAAGAGTAAACTACCTTCGTTTATGAAGATACCGCAAAAAGTTATTAACAAGACTTGTTTAGAATTAAAATGTATGACAGGCTGTCAATTTTCAGCTAGATCAGCCTACTTTGAAATTTCAAGTAAATTATTAACATTTTTTCCCTATCAACATGAAGCTTTTTACCTGTGGTTTTCTGAACGCAGGTGCGCAAAGTAAGTAACCATGCAATGTTAAATAATGATTTATTGGTGAAATACAAAACGCTTATTGCTAAAAAAAATCAAAACGAACAACGAAAAATAAACAAATTATTCAAATGTGCTGCCACCAACCGATACACATAACTCAGCCCGTTTAGTAAATGCTTTGTAGGCATTTTGAATATGTTGAATTGGAATACCGTCAATTGCCTCTCTCAACCTCAGTTTCAACAAATCAAGATCGTTGTTTAATGGAGCCGCGTAGACTTTCTGTTTGAGATAGCATCATAAATAAAAGTCCATTAAGGTAAGATCGGGACTTCTGGAAGGCCAAGGTATTGGCCCATATCGACCAATCCACCGCCCAGGAAATTCGCGATCTAACCATTCTCGAACGATTCCTGTTGCATGTGCTGGGTGGCCGTCATGCTGAAAGTATGCTCTTTGTCTATTTTCTAGTGACATGTTATGCAAATGGTCTTGAAGAATATTTTCCATCATTTCCAGATAACTGTACTGGTTCATATTCCGATCAAAAAAATATGGCCCAATTATCCCAGTGTAAGAAACAGCACACTACACATTTACTTTTTTATGGCATTGTCTTCTGCAATTAACTCTATAATTTGGATTCTCCATAGACCAATGCCGTGCATTTTGGGAATGTACTACCCCATTAGAGATGAAAGTGGATTCGTCCGAAAAAATAATACTTCTGCCAAAATTGTGATTTTGTAGATATTGCTCGCTGTACCATAAACAAAAATCTAATCGTTTTGACTCGTCATTTTCTTCCAAAGTGTGTATAATTTTTCACCTTGTTGGTACGATAAATTTGTTGCAAATGCGATTTGTTAATATTGCCAATCTCCAATGCCCTTCTTCTTAATGATATTTTCGGAAAACGCCTAACAGAATCCATAGCTAATGAAGCTGCAGAATTGTCTTCTTCATTTAGGTCGGATTTCGTCTTCTTAACATTTAAAACACCTCCAGTACGCATAAATTTTGTAACAACTTTTTTTTACACCAGTAGCGGAAACCGAATAATTTGGCCAGCGTTCGAGGAATTTTCTTAACACTCCCCGATAAGAATGTTTTTCACCCAAACCATAGCACTGCACAATAAACACTTTTTGTTCTGTTGTTAACATTTTTAAATACAGAAGCTTGCCGTTCGTGACAAATAAAATTGACATTTCAATTTTCCAAATAAGTAGTATCCCGGGAAACGAATAACAAGGCAGAGCTCAAGTAGCCATGCAACTCGCATTATTGCTTCGAATGTCCAATTGTGCGTTTCCTTTACTTTTTGTATTGGTTGAGATGAAAGCAAACCTACCCCAAGTTTAATTATGGTAAAGGCTTTTTTAATACAGTTTCAAGTATTTTTTAAAGTACACCTAATCACAGAAGCCGTCGAACGTCATTTAAATAAAGTCGCAGCTAAAAAAAATTCATAGTAGGCTGATCTGTTTGAAAATTGAGAGCCTGTCATAGATTTAAACTCTAAACAATTTTTGTTAATAACTTTTTCCGGTATCTTCATAAACGAAGGTAGTTTACTCTTAATACATTTCATTACATCAGTTATAAACCACCCTGTATATTAATTGGTTTTGTTCATTTTCTTAACATCTCAGTTTAAGACAAAGCAGGAGCGATTCGCGATTCCCAGAATATCATAATCTAATGCGAATTTTTTTGGTCACTTATACCTTACCCACACTCAATCCGTGAACACACTATATATATATATATATATATATATATATATATATATATATATATATATATATATATATATATATATATATATATATATATATATATATATATATATATATATATATATATATATAAATTTTAACGGACCTTGGTTTTTTCATAAATTCTGGACGGGTTTCAACCCGAGAACCAAGTATGTCTCCTTACAACCAAATTGTAAATTGTCAGCCTTGGACCATTTTTTTCGTAATACCGGGTCAAAGTTTGCGTCCAAAACCGCCAAATTTTAGTATACGAATGTATATTAATAAATAAAAAATTTAATGAAAGTGATTTGATATGTTTAAAAATCTCGGGACGCAGCAAGTGCGTTATGGTAGCGAATTTTCTTTAAAATATTTTTAGTAGCAAATGTCTTTCTTTGATGAAAGCAGGCATCAAACTTGGTTGCCTATATAGTAGAAACAATGTATCATATTTCATTGAAACAAATTTATTGTTTGAAAATATATAAACATTTTTCAAAAGTCTAGATGCAGCAAATGTGTTATGGAAGTGATTTTCCATAAAAATGTTTTTAATAGCAAATGCGAGTAGGCATCAATCTGATTACCGGTATAGCCTATGTGGTAGAAACAATGTACTATATTTTATCAAAATTACTTATGGTTTGAAAATATACAAAAATTTTCCGAAAATAAACTTAAATGTTGGTTTTCTATCCAACAAAGCTTACGTTAATAGCAAATTGAGTTATTGAAATTTGAAGGATTTAATGAAACTTTGGTAAATTTGCAGATTAGCGCCCGAACGCTTTTCAACAAATTGTTTTCAGAGACATTACTAGGACCTCACCTGCAGGTTTCTGAACAGTTTTTTGAAAAACGTTCGGGAGCTAAACTGCAAATTTACCGAAAATTTGCTACCAAAACGCACTTACTGCGTCCAGATTTTTTTCTTACAAACGCATCATATTTCGATAAAAAATGCAAAAATGCATTAACGAATTTGTTCTACGAAAATTAGTTTAAAAAAATTATACACCCCTACTCACTCCTGGTCCCGTAACTTCCTTGGGGAGTGTGAACAAGAATTTTTTTTTGGGGTTTGTGGATCCAGAGGGGTGGGGGCCTAGGCAGGTTTCTGAAAACAGTTTTTTGAAAAGCGTTCGGGAGCTAAACTGCAAATTTATCGAAAATTCGCTACCAAAACGCACTTACTGCGTCCAGATTTTTTTCTTGCAAACGCATCATATTTCGACAAAAAATGGAAAAATGCATTCACGAGTTTGTTCTACAAAAATTAGCTAAAAAAATTATGCACCCCTACTCACTCCTGGTCCCGTAACTTCCTTGGGGAGTGTGAACAACAAATTTTTCTTGGGGTTTGTGGATCCAGGGGGGGCTCTGGGCAGGTTTCTGAAAACAGTGTTTTGAAAAGCGTTCGGGAGCTTAACTGCAAATTTACCGAAAATTCGCAACCAAAACGCACTTACTGCGTCCAGATTTTTTTTAAGATAAACGCATCATATTTCGATAAAAAATGCAAAAATGCAATAACAAATTTGTTCCACGATAATTAGCTTAAAAAAATTATAGGCCGTTAAACCATAAATTTCACTAAACCTACAAATAAATATCCAAACAGCTACCAAACTTAACTAAACTGACAGCCAAAGCATCAGAGAAAGGGTCTATTTGAAATGGATTTCCTGTAAACGTTTTAGTAAAATGAAGGGCAATGCCGGTTGAATCTGAAACTTAAGGGTTTGCAGAACACTCTTCTTGCAACATTTTCTTTTCACAAACGGTATTTGTTTTACATTCTTTGCCTAAACATTGCCAATTTTGACGTTTAATATTGCGAGTTTGACGTTTTGAGGAAAACTCCTACATTTATTGCTTTAACTGCCCATAACTTCTTTGCCTTTAAAGCTATAGACTTAAATTTTGGTACAGAGTTCACTCTTTATAATACAAACACGCATACCAAATTTGGTTGCCCTTACTTTGTTATTTCCGGAGATATGAATTTTTTTATAAAGAAAACACAAAATTTTCCGGGAAAACCTGGTCAGATTTTCCTGGCTAACGAACTTATCCAAGCCACTTACAAAAGGAAGGTACTCTGCAAATTTTATCAAGATCGCTCTATTATTTTTTGAGTTATCGGTCGGATATATATATATATATATATATATATATATATATATATATATATATATATATATATATATATATATATATATATAAACACAGATCTCCCCATAAGCGAATTTTTTTAAAAAAAATTCGCTAAAAGCAATCTAGAACGACGTTTCATTATGTATAAATATTAAGTTTCCCATTCTTCGCGTTAACTGTATTTAAAATATTGTATGTAATACCTACCAGTGAATTCTATACAGAATTCACAGGTAGGTATTACGAAAGTGAAACAAAAATTATTTTAAGAAAAAATATACAATATACCTACCTCAACCTAATACAGTAAGTACTTATAATATCTAGGTAGGTACTACAAAGTACTCACATCCTTAGGTAAAATTATATAAACAGATGTTTAGGTTTAATTATTAAATTTTTAATTTCAAAATTTTGTATTTATTATATTCATTTCATTTTCAAAAAGTATGGAAACAGCAATAGTAAATAAGTGTTGAAAAGAGTTTAAGTGCGTTATGGTAGCGAATTTGAATAAACATATTTCAAATGGTGATAACCGAATTTCCCATTAAACTAGAATCTTCAGTTTTGATACATAGTAAAACCTATATGAAAGCAGCGTGGATACTAAATTTAAAAAATAACATAATGAGCTTCACAGATAATTACAAATTTGTTTTAAAAAAACCTCTTAATATAGAAAAATACTTACTTGCCACCTATAATTTCATAGATGCATTCCGTTTGTAAATAAAAATTAAATTTTCGGTAAATTTGCAGACTAGTACATGGGGGGTGTTTAGAAAACTCTTTTCAGAAATATTATATATTTAGCAGGTGGTAGTGGAATTTTCCTTTACGTAATAGTAAAGGATTATTTTCACGCCCGAGGAGGTACCACCCCATACATCAAGGGGCCGGTGAAGTCTCAACGGACGTTTCCGGTTCTGGTGTATGAGTCGGTTTCCCTTATAAACAAAAATGATGATGGCTCCTCCTTGTACAAAAGATTCCAGAGGCAAAATACCCCTCCATTTGGATCTCCGGGAGAGGGGTGTACAGGGGGCGCCAACATCGAAATTTAACATATCCCTTTCAAATATATGTGGCCTAAATTCTAACCTGAACTCTGTCCACCATTTCCTCCAGGCTAACAGGCCCCAACTCCTCTTCCTCACCGAAACCCAAATCAGTGCCAAAACAGCCACTAATCACCTTAATTTCCCGGGGTATGAGCTCCTTACTTCCTTTAGATTGCATGGAGGGTTGTGCGTATACGTCCGTAGTAATCTACCCTGCACCAGACTCCCCAATATAGAAGCTGGAAGAAAATACATACTATGGATAAAACTCTCTCTCAGGGCTGCAACTAAATTCATCTGTTGCATTTACCGGTCACCTTCTGACAACAACTTTGTCCAGCTCTTTGACTACCTTTCTGAAAAAACCGACTATCTGATTTCTGAATATCCTTCCTCCGAGGTCACTATTCTTGGTGACTTCAATGTCCATAATAGGGAATGGCTAGGATCTTCAAAAACCGATCCACAAGGGAGAGCAGCGGAGGCCTTTGCAATCAGCAATTCTTTAGCAAATATGGTTCAGCAACCTACTTACTTTCCTCGTATCCCAACACACAGCTCAAATCCCTTGGATCTCCTTCTTACTACAAAACCTGAGTGCTATAAAATATCAGTCACCGCCCCCCTTGGTCGCTCAGACCACGGAATGGTCACTGCTTCCTGCGCAATGCAACCTGAGGTCACACAGTCATCACACCCACGTATCGTTTGGCACTACAACTCTGCAAACTGGGACGAAATGCGGGATTACTTTTCCTCATTTCCATGGGCGTCTGTCTGCTTCTCGCATCCTGACCCCTCTGATATCTCACAAAACGTCACCGAAATTATCCAAGCTGGCATGGAATTATTTATTCCACGTACACAGAAAACCTCTTCAGCCACTCAGAAGCCCTGGTTCTCTAAATCCTGTGACAAGGCCAGACTTGAAAAGATCAAAGCTCACAAAACGCTTCTACACAATCCCAGTCAAGAAAATCGTCAAGCATTTAACGACGCAAGAGACCGCTATGTCCGCATTCTTACTGAGGCAAAAAAAACTCGGGACGCAGCAAGTGCGTTATGGTAGTGAATTTTTATTAAATGCTTCAAATTTAAATAACTCAATTTTCTATAAACTTAGAGAGTTTAATTTCAATACGTAGTTTTTCCTAAGGCAAGATATCCACAAAATTTCATTAAAATAACTTTGTAATTTTCGGAGAAAAAATTTTTTTTCGAAAGAAAATTTAAAATTTGAGTAACTCAATTTTCTCTAAACTTAGAAAGTTGAATTTTGGTACGTAGTAAGGTTGAGGCAACATATATAGTAAATTTCATTGAAACAGCTTTGTTACTTTCGGAGAAAAAAATTTTTTTCGAAAGAAAACTCAAAATTTTTCCGGAAAACCCCGTCTGATTTTTCTGGATAACGAACTCATCCAAGCCATTAATAAAAGACAGGCACTTGCCAAGTTTCATCGAGATACGGTTAATTATTTTTTGAGTTATCATATATATATATATATATATATATATATATATATATATATATATATATATATATATATATATATATATATATATATATATATATATACATATAAAAATTAAACCTATTTACAAATGAACTTTAATAAGATATTATGCTGTGACAATACCTCTCTCAAGCACCCTAAAATATAATCAAAATGTGGACAGTTATATATGTTTTATTTCTTTTTCCCTTGTCTTAATACACTACATATTTTATGACAATCGATTTAATTTACTTATTTGATTTCATAAATAGTCGGTTAATAGTGACTTGGAATGAAGTAGACACCACATCTTCAAACATATTAAGAGAATATGAGTAAATCAACAGCAACTGGGAATGAATTCGGTCAGTCGCCCAGCCACGTGGTTAAAAAACACTGTTTGTCTGAGTGGTTACAACTCTAGATCTAAATAAAAGGACTGTAACAGCGGCAGAAGCAGAAGTCAATGGAAGGTTGATGAATGAATCTCATGAGTCAATAAGAAAAGCATTGACTAACCAACAGCAACCACATACTTATGATTTAAACATGTTTCAAATTTGAATAGCTCAATTTTCTGTAACCCTAGAAAGCTGAATTTTGGCACATAGTTAGGTATTTCCCAAAGCAATATGTAGACCAAATTTTATCGAAATTTTCGGAGAAAAAATTTTTTTTTGAAAGAAAACTCAAAATTTTCCCGGAAAACCCCGTCCGATTTTCCTGGCCAACGAACTCATCCAAGCCATTAATAAAAGAAAGGCACTTGCCGAGTTTCATCTAAATCGGTTAATTATTTTTTGAGTTATCAGACGGATACATATATATATACATATATATATATATATATATATATATATATATATATATATATATATATATATATATATATATATATATATATATAAGCATATAAAAATTCAAACTGACCCCGGATATGGGTTCTAGGGGTCCTAATTCGCGCTCATTTGAAAGAATTTTTGCAAAGTCTCACCATCGATACCTCTCTATTAGTGAATTTTTTAAATAAAAATTCACTAAAACTCGTTTAATAACCACATCAAAAACAAAGTCCTCTCAAGCTCCAACGGCAGCAAACCCTTCTGGACTCTTGCTAAATCTATTGGGAATAATTTCTGCAAAAGCACGTTCCCACCCCTTGTCTCAGGGGATGAAATTGTTTCTACCGTCCTGGGCAAGGCTGAAGTTTTTGCTTCGTTGTTCGCCAGCAATTCTACTCTCAACCCAAATGTTCAACCACCAACAGTCCCCAATGTCGCACATAAAATGGCGGATATCATTTTCAAAACTAAAAAGGTACGAAAGATGCTCTCTTCTCTTAATACCAGGAAAGCCTCTGGCCTTGACGAGATTCCAGCAATTGTTCTCAAAAATTGCGCACCAGAACTTGCTCCTGTCCTGACTCGTCTGTTTCAGACATCTTACAATAAAGGCATATTCCCTAGTAACTGGAAAATTGCTCGAGTACAACCCATCCCCAAGAAAGGGTCCAAAGCGTTTCCTAGCAACTACAGGCCTATTTCTCTCCTTTCAGTCGTCTCTAAAGTGATGGAAAAGTATATAAACACCGAACTACTGAAATTTGTTGAAAAACGCAGTCTAATCCACGACAGGCAGTATGGATTCAGTCAGCGCAGATCAACTGCCGACCTCCTTTCCTTTGTCACCCATTCTTGGAACAAGTCTATGGAACTACACGGTGAATCTCAGATTGTTGCTCTAGACATATCCAAAGCATTCGACCAGGTCTGGCACGCAGCGCTGCTTAATAAACTTCCGGCCTATGGCCTACCACCAAAACTTTGTACCTGGACAGCAAATTTCCTCTCCAACAGGAACATTTCTGTTGTTGTGGATGGCCATTCCTCTAAACTGTATCCAATTAATGCAGGAGTTCCTCAAGGTTCAGCTTTAGCCCCTACTTTGTTTCTTCTCCACATCAATGACCTCCTCTCTAGCACATCCAACCCAGTTCACAGTTACGCGGACGACAGCACCCTCCACTCAAATATACAATATTCTAAGCCTGTCTCTTTAGCCCAATTAGATGAGGATCGCAGACTCATGGAGGGTTCTGTCTCCGTGGATCTCCAAAAAACATTAGACTGGGGAAGTAGAAATCTTGTACAATTCAACCCCACCTAATCTCAGTCTTGCTTTCTTTCTCATAAGAGATACACCAGCCCCAGACCCATCACAATGAACAACCAAGTTATTCAAAGTAATGAGTCCTTTTCTCTTGTTGGCATTTCTGTGGATCAAAATCTTAACTGGCACCAACATGTCACATCAATTGCAGAAGCGGCTGCTAAGAAATTAGGTTTCCTCTTCCGGGCTCGCAAATACTTTTCACCAGCTAATCTCTATACCTTATATACTTCACAAATAAGGCCAAACCTCGAATACTGCTCCCACATCTGGGGTGCAGCTGCCGCTTCTACACTCACTATCCTGGACTCAATTCAAAAGAGAGCTATACGTCTCATCGGTGACCCTACCCTCACCCAAAGGCTGCCATCCCTTGCCCACCGACGTGCCGTTGGTGACCTCTCTCTCTTTTATAGATATCTGCACGGGCACTGCTCAGAGGAGCTTTCCTCCATAGTTCCCCCACCTGCTGACCCCAACAGATCTACCAGGGGAACAGAGCGAATGCACTCTTTTACTGTCCAGGTCACCAGACATAGAACATCTTGTTATGCCCGCTCTTTTGTCCCGAGGACTTCCAAGTTGTGGCATTCTTTGCCGGCACATGTTTTTCCTTCTGCTCCGAACCTCCAAACCTTCAAGTCCAGAATTAACAAGTTGCCTCTTTCCTCCTTGTCAACACCCACGGTACGATAGTATTTAGGCTGTAAGCCCTCGTGGTGTGTTATTAAAATTATTAAAATTATTCCTAGAACCCCTTTTGTATGCTCAAACCACAAGAAGAATTTCTTGCAAATAGCCCACAAGAAAGTTGCGGGACCAAGAGTGAATAGGGGTGCTGGGCGGAGAAGAATATAAAAAGTAAGTGTGAGCGGAAAGTGCGAAAGAAACAGCTTAGTTAGACCCCTTTAAGCTGTCTTTATCCCATTTTGCAGCTATACCACAGCATAATCAACATTGTGCTGTGGCTATACCTCCTTAGAATCCTGTTTACCGCGCGCAGAACCTCTATATATCACCACAGGTCCCATAACTTTCTTATGGGTTGCTCCAAAGGAATTTTTCTTGTTTACATTGTGATTGTTTATGCATCGAGGGTGATTGTATGCATGCAGATGGGGAAGGAGAACCCCCGCGACAAAGCAGCGAACCAAGATTTTCAATTTATGTTTAAATTGTTATCTCATTTCATTTTTAAATTTTATTTTTCCAAAAATGATTTTGAAGTTGCCATGTTTGTTTGTCTTACATAGTAAGCTGCTATATTTTATCATTTTCAAAAGGTATGGATACAGCAACCGTAAATTAGTGTTGGAAAGGGTCTGGGTGCAGCAAGTATGTTATGGTAGAAAACTTTCGTAAAAATATTTTAAATTCGGTAGCTCAATAAATTTCCCATTAAGCTATAATCTTCAAACTTGAACCATAGTAACACCTATGTAAACGCACCGTGGGTACTAAATCAAAGAAAAATAACATAATGAACTTCGCGGATAACTACAAATTTGTTTTAAAAACCCTTTTTTGTTGTTTATTGTTTGCAAAAATTGGATGGGTTGACTAAAACAAAACCATCCAAGCAACTAATAAGGAAAAATACCTGCCACATTTATAATTTGACAGGTACATTCCCTTTGTTAATAATTAATTTTTTTCTGAAAAATTTTTGTAGCTTTAATGAAATTTATAACACCAATTTTTAGTGAATTTTCTTTAAAAAAATTCACTAATGAGGAGATCCCGACTTTTGAATTTTGAAAAAATTTCTTCAAATGAGCGCTAATTAGGCCCCCCAGAACCCATATCCGGGGTCAGTTTCAATTTTTATATGTTTATATATATATATATATATATATATATATATATATATATATATATATATATATATATATATATATATATATATATATATATATATATATATATGTATGTATCACACCGATAACTCAAAAAATAATGGGCCGATTTGGATCAAATTTGGTCAATACCTTCCTTTTGTAAATGGCTTGGATAAGTTCGTTAGTCAGGAAAATCGGCCCAGGTTTTCCAGGAAAAATTTGGGTTTTCCTTCAAAAAAAAATTATATCTCAGGAATTAACAAAGTAAGGGCAA
This sequence comes from Tillus elongatus, assembly GCA_964006375.1. Taxonomy (NCBI): domain Eukaryota; kingdom Metazoa; phylum Arthropoda; class Insecta; order Coleoptera; family Cleridae; genus Tillus; species Tillus elongatus. Next base: position 8,718,823 of record OZ023270.1, on the reverse strand, counting down.
CCAAATTTGGTGCGCTGATTTACGTCATTATAGGTGAGGCGTCTACCAAAATTTAGCTCTGTAGGTGAAAAGACAAAAAAGTTATGGGCATTTAAAGAAAAATAAATTGGGGTTTTCCTCAAAACGTCAAAGTGACAATTGAAAACGTCAAAATTCGCAACATTTAGGCAAAGAACTTGAATCTAATACGGACTATGGAAAGAAAATGTCTTAAGAAGAATGTTTTACAAACCCTGAAGTCTTAGTTTCAACCGTCATCGTCCTTCATTTTACTAAAATATTTCCAGAAAATTCATTTCAAATAGACCCTTTCTCTAATGCTTGGCAGTCGCCTTAGCTATAGAATTTATCGTTTAATGGTATATAATTTTTGTAGAATTTTCATAAAATATCAATAAAGCTCAATATATCCGTTATTATATAAGATATGAAAAAATATTGTATACATTAATTATACGGTGTCTTGAGCTACACCTTAAAAAATTATTGCTACCATCACAGGCTGGCCCATAAGTCGTTGGTGATACAAATAATATTTTTTTTTGTGGAAAACGCCTTATGTTTTTGCATTTTCCATCGAAATATAATGCATGTTTGTAAGTTAAGAAATTCTGGACGCAGCAAGTGCGTTATGGTAGCGAATTTTGATTAAATGCTTCATATTTGAAAAGCTCAATTTGCTATTAACCTATAAGGTTGACCAAGAAACGGATTTTTTCGGTTACATTTTAAGTTTACTTTCGGAAATTTCTGTACGTTTTCAAACAATAAAGTTATTTTGATGAAACATGGCACATTGTTTTTACTATATAGGTTATACTGGTAACCAAATTTGATGCCTGCTTTCTGAAAAAAAAACACATATTTGCTATTAAAAACATTTTTATGAAAATTCACTACCATAACGCACTTTTTTAAAGGCACTTGCAGTACTTACATATTATATCTAAGACCAAATTTTAATTTTTTAGCTCCATATAAATAATTTTTTTTTCAAATAATTGCTAACCGGGACCCGATCTCCAAGGTCCATTTAAATTTAAGGAATTAATTTTAATAATATATCTTACTAATAGTGTACAATTCTTATGAAAATTCACTACTGTAATGCACTTGCTCCGTCCAGAACTTTTTTGAATTTGGTCTAGCGTAGAGGATGGACAAAAATTTAATGTGCTTGGTGGCTGGAGCAGCTTTTTTATAAAATAGTCGGTGGCATTCCAATACTGGAAGTTGAACATTGAGAGTCTCAGACTTGTTTTATAGGCATGTTGTACGATTTATGATAATAAATGATGATAATAATAACACACTTCATGCGTCCAGGTGTTTTTATTATGTCGATGAGTTCGAAAATCACTTGAGGTCATCATGTAGTAGTAGTTGTAGCAGCAGAGGTGGGGAGGCCAACGCCAAGCAAGTAGGCCACAATGGGCCCTTTTTGCCAACCCCAGCAACCATGCTCTACTCTTCCTCTGTTCCGTCGCCAAACCGCCTCGACCTCATAATGACGGCCGTGACGGTCTTCAATTGGACGGTACTTACCTGATTCCTCTGCAGAGTCTTCGATCCGAACAATTATGCTCGAAGACTCCCGAAAGCCTCGCATTCACACAGGTAGTGATAGTACGTTTCTTCATCCTCGCCGCATTCCTGGCAAATAGGAACCCTCTCTACACCTATCAGTGTGAGGTGTCTTCTAAGGGCGAAGTGGCCAGTCAGCACCCCAAGGATGCGGCGAAGCGTAGGTCGACTCCTTCGGAGTAGCCAGACAGTTTTATCTCTGTCCGGCTCCTCCACGAAGTCCCTCGCTGCCTGCAGCCACCAACCGACCCCCAGTGCCTCTCCATTGCTTCCTCGGTCCATCTGTCTAAGGCGATAGAGACCGTCTTCCTACTTATGCCTATCGCAGGCTCCGGGCCACAGAACGGCCTCCGGGAACCAAGCCTTGCGAGATTATTCGCCACCTCATTCCCCGCTACGCCACAGTGTCCCCGAACGCATACCAGTTGTACCTCCTTTGTCCTGGCTAGTCCTCTGAGGGCGTCAGCGCACTCCTGAACCAGTGTTGATCTGATTCAGGCCGCGCAGACTGTCCGGAGGACCGCCTGGCTATCCGAGCAGATGTACACACATTTCTCGGGACTCCTCTTCACATCCTGTCCATTGGCCACAGACAGGATAGCATACACCTCTGTTTCGAATGCCGTGGTATATGCGCCAAGAGCATAGCTCTCGCGCACCCACAGGCCCTCGATGTGTATTCCTGCCCCGGAGGATTATTGGTCCTCCAGCCGCGATCCGCCTGTGAAACAGACCAGGCTTGCGGGTTGGAATGCAACTTCATTTTCCCTCCACTGATCCCTACTGGGGATCCTGAGGGTGTATGGCCTAGTTAACCTAATGTCGTCCTCAGCATCCCGCACCTTTATGGAGAAAATCGGAATTTCCTTTCCCACCTCCTTGGCGACTCTTGCATGCCCTATTACTGCCCCCTCCCCGCACCAGTTTCCCGAGTCTCACATTCTAAGATGCGACGCCATAGCCTCCCTTCTGATGCAGATGGGAGGCGTTGGCAGCATCAACAGGACATTTAGCGCGGCTGAGGGTGTCGTCCTCATAGCGCCTGTGATACCCAGGATTGCCAGCCTTTGGAGTTTGGCCAGCTTCCTGCCGGTAGCTTGGTTCATACCCCACCACCAGATCAACGCCCCATAGAGGATTCTCGGCCTCACGATCGCAGTGTAGATCCAATGAAGGATCCGAGGATTAAGTCCCCAGGTTCTCCCTATCACTCAACTGCCAGAGGGTTGCTACTCCCTTCCTCACTACTCGTTCTATTTGCGACCTCCATGTTATTTTGGGGTCCAGGATCACCACCAGATATTTGACCTCCCGCACTAAAGCTAAAGGTTTTCCAAACATGAAGGTCATCATAGTTGTGATGCCTCTTATATTTAGTCTTTTTGGTATCTTATTTCACAGTGATATATAGTGTATGACTCTTTGTATTTATGTGAATGTTTTGTACATTATTTTACTCATTGATTCTTATGTTTTTATAATTTTATTGACGTGTCTATTTGAAACATTATATCAGCTCATGACAAATGAATCTATATATCTATCTATCTATTAATACATTATCGATTTTCAAACAACATTAAACATCCTGAATGACTCACATACGATTCCTTCTTCTTCTTGTAATGGTTAACGTTACAAAAAACTAAAGCTACAGCGCCAGGACATCAATAGACTCCCACTGATTGGATCTAATCAGTCAGTCAATTGATCAATCAATCAATCTGTCCCGGCAGAGTGTTTTTGAAGCAGACGTGTATCAATTATACTTTTTAGTGAATTTTTATTAAAAAAATTCACTAATAGAGAGGTATCGATGGTGAGACTTTGCAAAAATTCTTTCAAATGAGCGCGAATTAGGACCCCTAGAACCCATATCCGGGGTCAGTTTGAATTTTTATATGCTTATATATATATATATATATATATATATATATATATATATATATATATATATATATATATATATATATATATATATAAATTTATATATATATATATATATATATATATATATATATATATATATATATATATATATATATGTATCCGTCTGATAACTCAAAAAATAATTAACCGATTTAGATGAAACTCGGCAAGTGCCTTTCTTTTATTAATGGCTTGGATGAGTTCGTTGGCCAGGAAAATCGAACGGGTTTTTCCGGGAAAATTTTGAGTTTTCTTTCAAAAAAAATTTTTTTTTCCGAAAATTTCGATAAAATTTGGTCTACATATTGCTTTGGGAAATACCTAACTATGTGCCAAAATTCAGCTTTCTAGGGTTACAGAAAATTGAGCTATTCAAATTTGAAACATGTTTAAATCATAAGTAAGTGGTTGCTGTTGGTTAGTCAATGCTTTTCTTATTGACTCATGAGATTCATTCATCAACCTTCCATTGACTTCTGCTTCTGCCGCTGTTACAGTCCTTTTATTTAGATCTAGAGTTGTAAAGTTTTCTGTATCATTTGGGATATAATTTGTTTGCTTTTGTTACTGACCAACAAAAGATATGATAAAATTGGACAAAGAAAGGGAATATGATATATTAACAAGGCTATTTTTGGCTCAACAGCATTTATTAGTTTTCGTAATTGTTTTTTTATCGGGTTTTGTTACTTTGACTAGACATATTTTTATTATGATTGGTACTACTAAAAGTAATTAAAGTTTGTCTCATTCAATATTAAATTTATTTTAGTGTTAAAATAGAAGACGATGTGATATGATCCAAAATCTGATTGATATTTTGTTGGTATGTACTGTAAAAAAGCAAATTGCAGTTCAAAAAAGTTCATTTGTAAATAGGTTTAATTTTTATATGTTTATATATATATATATATATATATATATATATATATATATATATATATATATATATATATATATATTGTTGCGTTTTCTCCGGGTTCTGGATAAGTGAGACTTTTAATTTTAACAAAACAACTTTATTTACACTCTAAATATGGATACAATAAAATTTCTAGAATGTCTCTCTCACAAAACACTTCATTTACTGGCCTTACAATTACTACTCTCAACAAAAGTCACTAATCTGGTACTACAGTCACTACTCTCTTAACACTTTACACTGCTTCTTCAAGTCACTACCACATTATCTTACTGAACTGAACTATCTCGGGCTGGCTTGCTTTCGCTTTTATATACTCGCCGTACCTTCCCCTCCTTTCTAGAGAGTTCCATTCCAGAACGTTCCAGGACCTTCTTTTACTAGAAGGTTCTGTGAATACAGATCGGTCCCGTGTGTATACAGGGGGATGTATATACAGGATGATCCAAATGTGGTCACCACTCCTATGTTACACAAGAGGTGTTTCTCGAACTATAAGATCTCTCTGCGTATACAGGGTGTAAGGGTTCTCTGCGTATACAGGGTGTATATACAGGGTGTTCGGAATGTGCAGACCTCAGTTATCCGTTCCGACGGGGTACAAGTTGGTAACTTCGTTATTTCTGGTCCTAGAGGGTTGAGACTTCGCCTGAGGGGGGTCACCCCAGGCACCCCCAGGGGGGTGGGGAGGCGGTGTTGCCAGACTGTGCAAAAATTCCCAGATGTTGGGGAAATTCTGGAGATGTGGCAACACCGCACCTACGTCTATTGAAGTGCTTTGTAACACTGCCCCCCCTCCTTAAGACTGTTCGTCCCGAACAGTATTTACCGGCCGCCAACTTGGGGGTTCGTTGCCCCGATAGGGACTCAACCTCTCTATGTGAAGAACTTTGGGTTTAGTTCTTGGAGACAGCTGGATTCTGTAGACTAGGTCATTAATTTTCTTAGTCACCAAGTATGGCCCTTCCCATGGTTTCTGAAGTTTGGGACTGAGGCCCTTTCTCCTTGTTGGTTGGTACAGCCACACTGCATCACCTTCCTTGAATGTATGGGGTGTTGCTCTGCGATCCAGGCGCATCTTCATCCGGTCACTGCTTAAGAGGAGCCTATCTCTGACACATCTGTGTATAGTGCGCAGTTTTCCTTCTAGGTCGGCGACATACTCAGGTAACGTAGCTAGGTCCGCTATGTCCTCGTTCGGTGGTGGGCTCGTCATGTCGATTGGTAACCGCATCTCTCTGCCGGTCAACATCATGGATGGAGTGTAGCCGGTAGATTCATGCTGAGAGCTTCTGTAAGCTAGGAGGAACAGAGGTATCAGCTTGTCCCAGGTTCTCTGATTCTCGTCGACAAACATAGCAAGATACTGATTGATGGTCCTGTTATGCCGTTCTACCATGCCGTCTGATTTAGGGTGGAGTGGCGTTGTTCTCGTTTTCTTTATGCCTAGCAAGTCCATTAGGCTTTTCCAGACCTCTGATTCGAAATTCCGGCCCTGGTCGGTGTGAATCTCCAAGGGTACGCCATGCCGTGATATGACATTTTCCATCAGGGCTTCTGCTACGGTCGTTGCCTCTTGGTTGGGGATCGGCGCAACTTCAGGCCATTTCGAGAAGTAGTCCATCGCCACCATTATGTATCTGTTCCCAGACTCTGTGATGGGAAAAGGTCCTGCGATGTCTACGGCAACTCTCTCCCACGGTGTACCTGAGATGTACTGCATCATTTTTCCTCTGGATCGGGTCTTTGGTCCTTTCTTTGAAGCACATTGGTCACACCTTTTGCACCATTCTTCCACGCTTCTTCGGCAGTTTATCCAATAGAAGCGGTCTCTCACTCTGGCAAGAGTCCTGTTGACCCCAAAGTGGCCTCCACTTCTACTATTGTGTAACTCTTGAAGAACACTGCTTATGCACTCACTTGGCACAACGGTCTGGTATATACAGTCTCTACCATCGGCAGTTTCCCATTTTCGAGTGATCATGTCATTCTTTAGACACAATGAGTCCCATTCTAGCCAGTAGCCTTTAACCTCCGCCCCAAACCGGGACACATCGCGCCACTCAGGTCTTTTCCCCTTTTGTAGCCATTCTCTAATATTTTTCAAGTCTGGATCTGTCTTCTGTGCGTCTCTGATGTATTCAAGATTTACGTCTAGATCGGTGTTATTCTCCTGTCCTGCCACCAGTTGTTTGATCTGATGAGTTACTTTGTCGATCTCTTTGTTCTCTTGTCGCTCGCAAAATTTGCATTCATGCACTGAACATGGTCTTCTTGACAGGCTGTCTGCATTGGCGTGACTTCTTCCTCTTCGATGTTGAATCCGGAAGTCGTAGCTCTGCAGTTTCTCTATCCATCGTGCTATCTGTCCTTCGGGATTTCTAAAGTTCAGAAGCCATTGCAGAGCAGAGTGATCTGACCTCACGCGGAATGTTCTTCCGTACAGGAAGCTGTGGAAATGTTCGATGGATCTTACAACTGCCAGCAGTTCTTTCCGGGTTACACAGTAATTTCTTTCTGCTTTTCCGAACGTTTTGCTGAAGTAGCCTATCACAACTTCTTCTCCGGCTTGGAGCTGTGAGAGTACTGCCCCAATGCCATACTGGGAAGCATCGGTGTCCAGTATAAACAGTCCTTCGTCCTGAGGATAAGCCAGCACAGGAGCAGTGAGAAGACGATGTTTGAGCTCTCTAAAAGACTCTTGGCAATCTGGTGACCAGATGAACTCGGCCTTATTTTCAGTCAGGCTATGCAGAGGTTTCGCAATGCTGCTGAAGTACTTTACAAAGCGTCGGTAGTAGCTGCAAAGTCCCAGAAAACTTCTGACCTCATGTTTGTTCTTCGGCACAGGCCAGTCTCTTACTGCCTTTATTTTCTCTGGATCAGTTTCTATCCCTTTCTCAGAAACGACATGTCCGAGGAAACTCACTTTCTTCTGGAAGAGGACGCATTTCTTGGGATTGAGTTGCAGATTGGCACCTCTCAGCCTGGAGAAAACCTGCTTCAGATTCGACAGGTGTTCATCGAAAGTCCTTCCAATCACCATGACATCGTCGAGATACACCAGGCATGTTTCCCATGTAAGTCCTCTCAGCACTAACTCCATTAGTCGCTCGAAGGTGGCAGGAGCATTACATAAGCCGAATGGCATGACCTTGAATTGGTACAACCCATTCCCGGTTGAAAAAGCAGTCTTCTCCTTATCGTCTTTATGGAGTTCTACTTGCCAGTAGCCACTTTTCAGGTCTAATGTAGAGAACCACTTTGATCCGGCCAAAGTGTTCAAAGTGTCGTCGATCCGGGGCAGGGGATAACTGTCTTTCTTGGTGACATCATTCAGCTTCCTATAGTCCACGCAAAATCTCATAGTGCCGTCTTTCTTGGTGACCAAAACTACTGGGGACGACCAAGGACTATTAGACTCCTCGATCACACCATCTTCCAGCATTTCGTTAACCATCGCCTTGATTTCTGATTGCTTGGCAAAAGGCAGTCTTCTCGGCGGCTGTCTAATTGGTCTTGCGTCGCCAGTATTAATTCTGTGTTGCACTAGACTCGTACGACCTGTGATTTTATCTTGAGCGAAAATATCGGCCTCCTCCAATATGAACTTCACTGCCATCTCCATCTCCATATTGTTCAATTGGCCCCATGAATTCTTGAACCGCTCTACTAATTCTACTGGCAGTCTTCTGTCTAATGCAGTGGGTGTCACGTTTTTGGACAACGTCACTCGGTCAATGGGTTCGCAAGTGGCGATAACCTCACCTTTCTTCAATGTGACCCTGTTAGTTTGTACGTTAGCCACTCTTATGGGTATTGTCCTCTTCGGGTCTACTAAGCATCGTGCGACGAGGGCACCATCATGTCTATCTTTTAGGGGCTCCGCTATGAGAGCAGACATACCATCAAGTTTCTTCTCTAGCCTGGCTCTGACAATCTTCTCACTGTTACCAGGAATCCGTGTATCTTCGTCGACAATAAGTCTCACCCTGGGACTAGCTTCGCCTGCTGTTGGAGATAAATACAACTCTTCGTTACCGATTTTCAAGATCTTATTCTGGAAGTCTACTGATAGGACATCGAACTCTTCCATTAAATCCAGGCCCAGAATAAATTCGTCGACGATTTCTGCGACGACAGCCCTTACCTGTAGCTCAGTACTGCCCAGCCTAATGTAAACAGTGGCCTCTCCATGCACGGGTATTCTATCTCCTTTTGCCGTCTCCAACACAGGCTGTTTGTTGGTAGTTAGTGCCGACATATTTGGCAACATGTCTGGGCGTACAACGGATGTAGTGGCGCCAGTATCGATGGTAAAACTGCATTGTCTTCCGTCTATGCTGCCAGGTATGACGAGGCTCTCGCGGCAGCGTCGGATAGTGGAGACCCTGACTTTGGGGCATTGGGTCTCGCATGCCACGTGTCGCCCACCTACACTGGCGTCAGGTCGTTTTCCCTGATGGCGCTCCCTGTTGGTGTATTCTTGTCTTCTGCATGCCACCTGTTGGGTTTGTGAGCACTGCCTACTTATGTGCCCTTTCCTACCACACTTGTAGCATTCTATGTGGGACCAATCTGCTTTCGTCTTACGTGCTCCAACCGTTGCAGTGAGCTTGCTTATGGCTTCCTTCATCAACTTGATTTCTCGCCTTAGTTCCTCTGTCGTGTCTGCATGGTCCTCTATCTCCTTCACTTCGCGCAGCCTGTTGCGGCGAGGTTGAGATGCATTCTTCGCTGCTTCAAATTGCAAGCCATAGATGACGCAGTCTGTAAGTGTTTTGAATCTTCCGAGCCTTAAAGCTTGTTGCATCTCGTTGTCAAGTACCCCATCGATGAAGGTCTGGACGGTGATCTGGTTGACAAATTCTTCTGGGGCTTGGGGATATGCCAGTCGCACAAGTTTCTCCACTTCGGCACTGAATTCTTGCAGAGTCTCATTTGGCTTCTGGACCCTTGTCTTTAGTTGTGTCTGGTAGACCTGGCTCATGTACTTGTTACCATATCTCAAGTCTAGGGCCTGTATCACTGTTAAGTAGTTTTGCTGTTTCGACTCCGGGATGTTCTGGAGGATTTCTAGGGCTTTACCTCGAAGCGAGAGAATCAGAGCAGTTGCTGCCTGTTGTTCGCTCCATCCATTGCTGAGAGCTGCCGCCTCAAACTGCCTCCTGTACATGGGCCACGATGTTTCTCCGTCAAAGGTCGGCGGCTTCAAGGTTCCATGAGGCTGCTGCACGGCTGGTACATCCGCCTCCGGGCGATTTTGAACTGGGGCCATTCCAGTAACTCCTCTTGGTTGAGTTCTATCAGTTTGGCCCATCACCTGTTCTGTCAGTTCTCTATGTCTGACTTCTGTGCCTTTCATCATCATCTTCATTTGTTCTTTCAACCCTTCAACTTCTTCCCATCGTTTATTCAAATCCTCTGTTACATTATCTACTTTCCTGTCCACATTTTCTATTTGTTCGTTGATCTGTTCAATTTCTTCTTTTACATCGACTCTCATATCATGGAACATACTTCGGATGTCTTCTTTGTCTTCAAGACGCCTCTGTTCCTCCTCTTGTCGTCTTCTCTCTTCTTCTTCGCGCCGCCTTCTTTCATCTTCTTGTCGCCGTTGTTCGTCTTCTTCACGTTGCCTCTTGAGGTCTTCTTTATCTTCTTGTCGCCCTTTTTCGTCTTCTTCGCGTTGCTTCTTGAGTTCTTCTTTATCTTCAAGGCGCCTCTGTTCTTCCTCTTGTCGTCTTCTCTCGTCTTCTTCGCGCCGTCTTCTTTCATCTTCTTGTCGTCGTTGTTCGTCTTCTTCGCGTTGCCTCTTGAGGTCTTCTTTATCTTCTTGCCGCCGTCGTTCGTCTTCTTCGCGCCGTCTTCTTTCTACTTCTTGCCGTCGTTGTTCGTCTTCTTCGCGTTGCTTTTTCAGTAAGTCCATCAACTCTTTGATTTCAGCCATCTTGTCGTAGTCAGTCGATCTGGTGTTTACCATTTACAGCTAGCTTGTTTGTTCACTTCTTCACTCACTTATCCCACACTTCTGACACCAAATTGTTGCGTTTTCTCCGGGTTCTGGATAAGTGAGACTTTTAATTTTAACAAAACAACTTTATTTACACTCTAAATATGGATACAATAAAATTTCTAGAATGTCTCTCTCACAAAACACTTCATTTACTGGCCTTACAATTACTACTCTCAACAAAAGTCACTAATCTGGTACTACAGTCACTACTCTCTTAACACTTTACACTGCTTCTTCAAGTCACTACCACATTATCTTACTGAACTGAACTATCTCGGGCTGGCTTGCTTTCGCTTTTATATACTCGCCGTACCTTCCCCTCCTTTCTAGAGAGTTCCATTCCAGAACGTTCCAGGACCTTCTTTTACTAGAAGGTTCTGTGAATACAGATCGGTCCCGTGTGTATACAGGGGGATGTATATACAGGATGATCCAAATGTGGTCACCACTCCTATGTTACACAAGAGGTGTTTCTCGAACTATAAGATCTCTCTGCGTATACAGGGTGTAAGGGTTCTCTGCGTATACAGGGTGTATATACAGGGTGTTCGGAATGTGCAGACCTCAGTTATCCGTTCCGACGGGGTACAAGTTGGTAACTTCGTTATTTCTGGTCCTAGAGGGTTGAGACTTCGCCTGAGGGGGGTCACCCCAGGCACCCCCAGGGGGGTGGGGAGGCGGTGTTGCCAGACTGTGCAAAAATTCCCAGATGTTGGGGAAATTCTGGAGATGTGGCAACACCGCACCTACGTCTATTGAAGTGCTTTGTAACAATATGATAACTCAAAAAATAATTAACCGATTTCGATGAAACTTGGCAACTGCCTGTCTTTTATTAATGGCTTGGATGAGTTCGTTATCCAGAAAAATCAGACGGGGTTTTCCGGAAAAATTTTGAGTTTTCTTTCGAAAAAATTTTTTTCTCCGAAAGTAACAAAGCTGTTTCAATGAAATTTACTATATATGTTGCCTCAACCTTACTACGTACCAAAATTCAACTTTCTAAGTTTAGAGAAAATTGAGTTACTCAAATTTTAAATTTTCTTTCGAAAAAAATTTTTTTCTCCGAAAATTACAAAGTTATTTTAATGAAATTTTGTGGATATCTTGCCTTCGGGAAAACCTTTTTTTTTTTTTTTTGTTCCCTCAGGGCTCGTCCGCGGCCTTGCCGCCCCGATAGCACCGCAACCCTTGGTTGATTGTGCATACCCCTAGTCTTACTCCACCCATTCCAAAATCACTGTGCCTTGAACTAGTCTGCACAGCGATTGGTAGGGTGAAGTTTTATATTGCTCTGTCTCCGGTCTAGAGTGACCGTAGATCAGTTGTCTTTTCCGGTCCAGAGCTATACACTCGCACAAGATGTGCTGGGCTGATTCCTCCCCCTCGCCGCAGAGTCTGCATGCGAGGTCCCCTTCGAACCGCCCCATTTTATGTAGGTGTTTCTTGACGGCCATGTGTCCCGTCAAGAGACCTGTTGTGTTTCTGAGCTGTCCTCTGCTAAGGTTTAGCAGCTCCACAGCTCTCTTTGAACTGGGTCCGTCAATTATTGACTTCCCATGTCTGAGCCCTGGACAGTCCGCCCAGTACACCTTGTGTTGGTTTCTGACCCAGGACTTAATGGCTCCCCTGGCAGTGCTCTTTGACACGCCCAGAGCCGGTTCTGGTCCCATAAATGGTTCTGCTGACCCCCTCTTTGCGAGACTGTCAGCTTCTTCATTGCCTTTGACCCCCGAGTGACCCGGCACCCAGATGAGGGTCACCTCATTCTGCCCAGCCAGGTCGCTCGTCTCGTCTCGGCACTCACTCACCAGCCAGGAATTTACCCGTGGGCTACTTAGTGCCTTAAGGGCTGCCTGGCTGTCTGTGGCTATGAGGATCCGCTTGTTGGTGTAGCCCCTCCTCTTGTTCTCCCGCACACAGTGCAGGATGGCGTACATCTCGGCCTGAAACACCGTTGCATGGGCTCCGAGGGAAATACTGTGACTTACCCTCGGTCCTTCCGAGTAAACACCTGCCCCCGTCCCACGCTCCCCGCCAGATCCGTCCGTGAACCAGACGAGCGCGTCCCGTGGTATGCCCGGTGTCTCCTCCCGCCATGCCCCGCGATCAGGGATTTCCACTGTGAAGTTGTTTTCCCTGCACATTCGCGGGCTCGCGAAGTCTGACCTCATTTCAAGCATGGGTTCCTTCACGATCTCCTGAATTTTGCAGTGGCCCCTGAAGCCTGGGTTGATCTTCAGTCTACCATTGCAGGCTAGTCTGTATAGTCCTAGCCTGGCCTCTCCCATAATAACGAAGTGTAGGGGGGGTAGATCCAGCAACACCTCCATGGCGGCTGTTGGGGTTGAAGACATGGCCCCTGTGATGCCTAGGCAAGCCATCCTTTGGATCTTGCCTAGTTTTTGTTTGGCACTGGATTGTGTCACCTTAGGCCACCAGACCAGTGCCGCATATGTTAACGATGGTCTGACCACCCTTGTGTACAGCCAGTGGGCCATACTAGGTCTTAGTCCCCACGTTTTTCCATATAGCCGCCTAGTGACGGCTAAGGTCATGACTGCCTTACGCAGTATTTTTCCAATGTGACCATTCCAGGTTAGCTTAGAGTCCAATACGACCCCAAGATATTTTACCTCCCTGGCCATTGGAACGCTCCTACCGTATAGAGTGAGAGTTCTGTGGCTTTCACACTTCCTCCTCCTCGTAAACGGCACGACGGTTGCTTTCTCGGGGCTCACCCCGAGCCCTTGATCAACCGTCCACCCTTCCACCACTTTCAGTGCAGTCTGCATACGCTCCCACACTGCCTGTGTGACCTTTCCTCGGACTATGATGACAATGTCGTCCGCATAGCCCTGTACCTCATACCCCCCTCCCGAGAGCCTCCCCAGCAGGCCGTCCACGACTAGACACCAGAGCAAGGGAGACAGAACGCTCCCCTGCGGACACCCCGCCGCGACCCCCGCCAGCAGAGTCCCTCCCGCGAGTGAGGTGAACACCGCCCTGTCCCTGAGCATGGAACCGATCCACCTGCAGCAGGTCTCCTCTATTCCACGCTCCCGGGCAGCTGCCAGAACCGATCCGAACGAGGTGTTGCTAAAGGCCCCCTCTATGTCTAGGAAGGCCCCCAGCGCCACCTCCTTGTTCTCCAGCGTATTCTCCAGTTTCAGCACCAGTTGGTGCAGTGCTGTTTCTGTTGAGAATCCTGCTCTGTATGCATATTGTCCGCAGTGTAGAGGATATGCTTCCAGTACACCGCCCCTAATGTGCCGGTCGAGCAGTTTTTCCACTGTTTTCAGCAAGAAGGACATGAGACTTATTGGCCTCAGGGACTTTGCCTGGTCTGTTGGACGCCCAGGTTTAGGAATAAATACAACCCTGGCCAGTCTCCATGCCCTCGGAATGTACCCCAGAGCCAGGCTGGCCCTCATAATGAGGGTAAGCACCGGCGCCAGTATATCTATCCCCTGTTGGAGCATGATGGGCATTATTCCATCAAATCCCGGCGATTTGTATGGCTTAAAGCTGTTAATGGCCCATCTGATTTTGCTCCAGGTAACCACCTCTTTGGCGACTGTCCAGTCTACTCTAGATGCCCGCCTATAAGGCGCCTCTATTTCTGAGTGTTCCCAGTCCGGAGGTGATTGGTTTATTATGTTACAGCCGGGGAAGTGCGTCTGGAGTAAAATTTCCATAGTTTCCTCCCCCGAGCTTGTAAAGCCTCCCGTGGGTGTTCTAAGGGAGCCTATGTTAGTCTGAGGGCCCTTAGACAGGATCTTGTGTAGTCGAGCACTCTCGGACGTGTTTTCCACTTCTTCGCAGTGCCTCCTCCACGACTCCTTCTTGGCGTCCCTCAGTCTTTTGTTATAGGTCGATAGGGCCTGTCTATATTCATCCCATGCTCCCGACCTTTTGGCCGCGTTAAACAGCTTACGAACCTGCGTCCTCCTTTGCCTGAGGTCCTCGTTCCACCATGGGACGTTCCTGGTGGACACCCTCATTTTCAGGGGGCAGTTGGCGTTATAGGTCGAGGTAATTGCGTCTCGCAATTGGACTGCTGCAATCTCGAGGTCTATTGAATCCCTTATGGCCCTCTCAACCCCCCGCAGTTCCACAGCTAGGTCTGCCCTGTAGGCTTCCCAGTCCGCCTTGCGGGGGTCCCGGTACCATACCGTTTCTCTTTCGACTTTGGCGATTTCAAACCGGATGTATCTGTGGTCTGAGCTACTCACTTCCCCAGACACAGCCCAGCTTTTAACAAAGTCACCCAGAAACTGGGTGGAAACTGTTAGGTCTAAAACTTCCTCACGCCGTGTTGTGACGAATGTCGGTTTATTACCTCTATTCAATATGTCTAAATTAAATTTCATAAAGAATTGTAAAAGTGCCTCACCCCTAGAGTTTGTGTCCGAGCTACCCCACAGCTCATGGTGCGCATTCGCATCCATGCCGATGATGGTCTGCCATCCACCTGCTCTGCTACCCACCATCAGCTGCTCCAATTCGTTGGGTGGAGGAGGGTCCGTGCTGTCCCCTGGCAGATAGGCTGACGCGACAGTAATGTCCCTCAGCCCATCCGCTCCTCCACATCGGATTTTGATCGTTGCCAGGTCCCTGGAACAGAAATTCATTAGAGGGAGAAACTCTATCCCTTCCCTGACAAAAATGCAGGCCCTCGGATTCTCGCTGGACCTGCTGTAGATGAGCTTTCCATTAGCTCCGCCGAGTCCCTTGATCTCTCCTTTGTAGGAGTACGGTTCCTGGATGAGGGCCACATCCGTGTTCCTCAGAGCCATTAGTAGTCCGGCCGTGGCTGCCCTACTGTGTTGGAGGTTGACCTGAAGGAACCTAAGTCCCATTAACCCTTAATTGCTTCCCCAGTGGGCGGAAGCTAACCCTTCCCATGCCCCAGAATGCCTTGAAGGAGGTTCCTTCAAGGGCTCTGTAAGATGTCGGGTCGATCGAGAAGGCGAGCGTCTGTCCTTTCTCCTCTGCCTTCCTGCTTAAAACCGACCAGTGTTGCGTCCCCAGTTCAGGGTTCTGGATCTTAAGTCTGCTGATCACCGTCTCCTGCGGGACGGTGTCAGGGATCCGTACGAGGACCTTGCGTCTCTTTGGGAGTTCCTTCGGCTCGACGGCTGTCAAGTCCGCCCCCTCCCAAATCTGACCGAGGCCCCCGATCGTTTTCCGCAGCCAGTCCCGCGACTGCGGGCCGGCACAGGTTATCCAGAGGATGCCCCCCGTCAGGCGCGTCCGGTGGAACTGAGGCGGGCTCTCCCCTTCCTGAAGAGAGTCCACTGCAGCTACCACCGCAGCCTGGATCAGGTCCGCCTTTCCCTGGTCTAGCGTGACCTCAGGATGGCGTCTGTCAATCACCGCCATCCCGAGGCCCTCCGCAGCCTCCCTGTAAGAGCCAGTCTGCGCCGGTGTTCCGGCCTTAGTTCCTTTGGGAGGTCTGTCTGTAGTAGGCGTGCTAGAGCCAGAGCGCGGCGTCTTCCGACTCGCACTCTCCTCTTGCGCCTTTACAGGCACCCTGGCCCTTTTGGAACGTCTGTCTGTAGTGGGCGTGCTAGAGTTCGAGCGCGTCCTCTTCTGACCCGCACTCCCCTCTTGCGCCTTTACAGGTTTCTCGACCGTCCAGGTCCCGGCCGCCATTTTTTGCGCCCTCCGGAGCTTCTTTCTTTGCGCCCCGGAAAGACGCTTGGACTGCCGGGGCAGTCCCTCTACTCTAACAGTAGAGTCCTCACTGGTGGAGGGGCCCCCGGAGTCCGCGGAGCTCGCCGCCCTCCGGTGGGACCCAGCCTCCAGCTTGGGTGTCGGGGACAGGTCTCTGGCCGAAGCTACCCCCTGATCCCCCGTATCTACGCCGGTCGTGGGACCTCCAGAGTCCGCTGCCGCACCCTGGCTTGTCTCCGTTTCCGGGATAGACTCAAGGCTCAAGTCTGTAGCCGGAGCCACTCCTCGAGCCTCATTGGTTTTGGTTTTATATGTATTTATAATCTTCATGTTGTTCCCACGAGAATGGGGGAAATACTGTCCACACCATCAGAACCCCCTGTGTGGTGCAAGGCGGGTTACTCTGGAGGGTTGCCTGGTACTCCAGAGGTTCCGTTCACGACACCATCGCCCTGGTGCCATCCATCCATAGGCACGGGTCACGTGACACCGTAGATTGGGGGAGTTTAGTTCGACCTCCTTGTCTAGATCCGTCATGTTTAGTTATTAGCAGGGTCACCTCGTGCAGGATGCGGATTTTTACCGCGCATGACGGTCTTGGGGAAAGCTTCATCGGGAGTTTATGTTGTTATTTCCACTTCCTCAGCTTGCCCCCTGGAGTCCTTTGGCCCGCGACTCCTTAACCCCTCGGGAAAACCTTACTACGTATTGAAATTAAACTCTCTAAGTTTATAGAAAATTGAGTTATTTAAATTTGAAGCATTTAATAAAAATTCACTACCATAACGCACTTGCTGCGTCCCGAGTTTTTTTTTTTTTTTTTTATCACTTTCGACAGAAAAATAACTTAATTAGAATTCAAACTTATGCACAATCGAAGTGTATCAAGGTTATTTCATGATATTTATGAGTTCAAACACTTTTAAACTAATCGTCTTGAATAAGAAACTAGGCTATCCAATTAGAGCTTGTTATACATTTATTGCAACTGTCACCCGCTTGTGTTTATTGAACAATAAACAGAAGCAGCATGTTCGTAGACACGTGCTCAGAAATATACAGTGAGGTTGGTAGCTTGGAATAAATTTAGTTGAATAGAGTAAGTTGGATTTCTGCAATAGTTCTTCGATTAATCTGAATTTATTCATGCGGTTGCAACTGGTAATTTTAACTTGTTGTTGCAGGGTTTTTCTTAGTTCTGGTTTACTAATTTTATTCTATGTGTATTTTTTTTATTTTTATTTATTTCAACAACACACCATGAGGGCTTACAGCCTAAATACTATCGTACCGTGGGTGTCGACAAGGAGGAAAGAGGCAACTTGTTCATTATGGACTTCTTCTGGTTTGGAGGTTCGGAGAATAAGGAAAAAAATGTGCCGGCAAGGAATTCCATAACTTGGAAGTCCTCGGGACAAAAGAGCGGGCATAACAAGATGTTCTATGTCTGGTGACCTGGATAGTAAAAGTGTGCATTCGCTCTGTTCCCCTGGTGGATCTGTTGGGAGCAGCAGGTGGAGGGACTATGGAAGAAAGCTCCTCTGAGCACTGCCCGTGCAAATATCTATAAAAGAGAGAGAGGTCACCAACGGCACGTCGGTGGGCAAGGGATGGCAGCCTTTGGGTGAGGGTACGGTCACCGATGAGACATATAGCTCTCTTCTGAATGAAGTCCAGGATAGCGAGTGTAGAAGCGGCAGCAGCACCCCAGATGTGGGAGCAGTATTCGATGTTAGGTCTTATTTGTGAAGTATATAAAGTATAGAGATTAGCTGGTGAAAAGTATTTGCGAGCTCGGAAGAGGAAACCCAATTTCTTAGCAGCCACTTCTGCAATTGATGTGCCAATTGAGATTTCGATCCACAGAAATGCCAACAAGTGAAAATGACTCATTACTTTGTATAACTTGGTTGTTCATTGTGATGGTTCTAGGGCTGGTGTATCTTTTATGAGAAAGAAAGCAAGACTGAGATTTGGTGGGGTTCAATTGTACAAGATTTTTACTTCCCCAGTCTAATGCTTTTTGGAGATCCACGGAGACAGAACCCTCCATGTGTCTGCGATCCTCATCTAGTTGGGCCAAAGAGACAGGCTTAGAATATTGTATATTTAAGTGGAAGGTGGTGTCGTCCGCGTAACTGTGAACTGGGTTGGATGTGCTAGAGAGGAGGTGATTGATGTGGAGAAGAAAAAAAGTAGGGGCTAAAGCTGAACCTCGAGGAACTCCTGCATTAATTGGATATAGTTTAGAGGAATGGCCATCACCGTGTATTTCCATAGACTTGTTCCAAGAATGGGTGACAAAGGAAAGGAGGTCGGCAGTTGATCTGCGCTGACGGAATCCATACTGCCTGTCGTGGATTAGACTGTGTTTTTCAAGAAATTTTAGTAATTCGGTGTTTATATACTTTTCCATCACTTTAGAGATGACTGAAAGGAGAGAAATAGGCCTGTAGTTGCTAGGAAGCGCTTTGGATCCTTTCTTAGAGACGGGTTGTACTCGAGCAGTTTTCCAGTTACTAGGGAATATGCCTCTATTGTAAGATGTCTGAAACAAACGAGTCAGGACAGGAGCAAGTTCTGTCGCGTATTTTTTGAGAACAATTGCTGGGATCTCGTCAAGGCCAGAGGCTTTCCTGGTATTAAGAGAAGAGATCATCTTTTGTACCTTTTTAGTTTTGAAAATGATACCCGTCATTTTATGCGCGACATTGAGGACTGTTGGTGGTTAAACATTTGTAGGTGGGTTGAGAGTAGAATTGCCGGCGAACAAGGAAGCAAAAAGTTCAGCCTTGCCCAGGGCGGTAGAAAAGATTTCATCCCCTGAGACAAGGGGTGGGAACGTGCTCTTGCAGAAATTATTCCCAATAGATTTAGCAAGATTCCAGAAGGGTTTACTGCCCTTAGAGCTCAAGAGGAGTTTGTTTTTGATGTGGTTATTAAACGAGTTTTCTGCCTCAGAAAGAATGCGGATATAGCGGTTTCTTGCGTCGTTAAATGCTTGACGGTTTTCCTGACTGGGATTGTGTAGAAGTGTTTTGTGAGCTTTGACCTTTTCAAGTCTGGCCTTTAAATCACAAGATTTAGAGAACCAGGGCCTTTGAGTGGCTAAAGAGGTTTTCTGTGTACGTGGTATAAATAATTCCATGCCAGCTTGGATAATTTCTGTGGCGTTTTGTGAGATATCTGAGGGGTCAGGATGAGAGAAGCAGACAGACGACCATGGAAATGAGGAAAATTAATCTCGCATTTCGTCCAAGTTCGCGGTGTTGTAGTGCCAAACGATACGTGGGTGTGATGTCTGTGTGACCTCGGGTTGCATTGCGCAGGAAGCGGTGACCATGCCATGGTCTGAGCGACCAAGGGGGGCGGTGACTGATATCTTATAGCATTCAGGTTTTGTAGTAAGAAGGAGATCCAAGGGATTTGAGCTGTGTGTTGGGATGCGAGGAAAGTAAGTAGGTTGCTGAACCATATTGGCTAAAGGATTGCCATGTTTCCTCCTTATTTGTACAGAGTCTAAAGGTTGCAGTGCTATCGGGGCGGCAAGGCCGCGGACGAGCCCTGAGGGGAAAAAACATCAACCGAGTCCGTGGCATTGTATTTGAGCAAGTTGAACGTCTGCATGTTCGGCCCTTCGGAGGGGGCGCAAATCCGCCAGTCCCGTGTCCATGCGATGTTGGGCACGTTAAATATCCCTACCCTCCTTCCAGAAAGGCAGGGGGTCGGCAAAATTTCCAGGATAGTGAGGTGAAACTGCTCCCTGGCGTCGGTGATTGGCCACAGTCGCGGAAATAGGCCGACGTTAAAGAAACAAAACACGCACAGAGTAAATTTATTCGATGAGCATATTTTTTTATTTTATTTGGAAACTGGTGCAAAATCTGTATCTCTGGGAACTGAGTTGAGTTTGGTTAAATGGAATATTTTAATCAAAGGAATCTACTGTTGGAACCTCGGTGGTTCAGGGGTAAGAACGTGTGCCTCTGAACCGAAGGGTACTGGGTTCGATCCCAGGGTTCTCCTTTCACTTTTTCAGTACAAACTGTAACATTAACATCAATCGAGGTTCTGGCATTGTATTTGAGCAAGTTGAATGTCTGCACGTTCCGCCCTTCGGAGGGGGCGTATAGCCGTCGGTCCCGTGTCCATGCGATGTTGGGCAGGTTAAAGATCCCTACCCTCCTTACAGAAAGGCAGGGGGTCGGCAAAATTTCCAGGATAGTGAGGTGAAACTGCTCCCTGGCGTCGGTAATTGGCCACAGTCGTGGAAATAGGCCGACGCTAAAGAAACAAAACACGCACAAAGTAATTTTATTCGATGAGCATATTTTTTATTTTATTTGGAAACTAGTGTAATCTGTACCTCTTAGAACTGAGTTGAGTTTGGTTAAATCGAATATTTTAATCAAAGGAATCTACTGTTACTTGGTATGCCATTACTTTTTGACCAGCGTATATTAAAACCAGTTAATTTATATTTATCCACCAGCCAGGTGATTGAAATGTAATTTTTACAGCTCATTTATTTCAGCAGCAATTCCTGTTCCTTGATTTCGCAGGGGGTTTCTTTGTTTATAAGAGATACATACGTAGATACTTTCATCCTTATTAGTACATGAATCTGGTGCCAAGGTTGGCGAGCATGTAAATAAACTATCACTTGCAAAAAAATATGTCTGGTATGTTTATTAGCGAACGCTTTATAATGGAAAATAGTGCAGGGTTTAAGTTACGATCGATAACGCAAATAAATCAATTTACATTTATAATTGCCAATTAGGTTTTTCAAATAAAGATTACACAGCAAATTTTTTGTGGTTTCAACATTAAATGAATGTATAACATAAAGCAAATATAGATACTTAACTTTTAAACTTATAAATTAATATACTCACATGGTTTTAATCTATGTACCGAAGAGTCAAAAGTAGTAACATTTACAAGGCATAGAATGCCAAATATTCAGAGTATACAGTTAGGTGATCTCACATTTCCTATTGAATTATCCGACAATTACCTTGGTCTTTTTCTAGATCAAAAACTAGAAAGCCTGGACGCAGCAAATGCGTTATGGTAGTGAATTTTCATAGAAATGATCAAGGGCGTACCCAGGATCAAAACTAGGGAGGGGGGGCAAGCCATGGTCGTTCAGGTTGTAACATCTTATCGCGGAAAAGGCGAATGAAACCAAAATTTTAAGAAAATTATGTATAATTATAGCAGTGCTTTATCGACTAAGTTATTACAATTAATTGCTTGAAAAAAAAATTCTAGTTACATGTCTTATAGTAGTATAATTTTTCTTGGATTTGTACAAAACTTGTTCAAAACTTTCGTTTCAATCCAGTCCTGATTTTCCTTGAAGAATTTCCAATGGACGCTCATCAAACACAACCCAGTCAGTCTGTCTTCTCCCATTGTACTTCTCAGCCAGGTATTTACCCTTCGAAGGGTACTGAAAGATCGTTCAACAGTAGCCGTAGTTGATGGGAAAGCACTTAAAATGAGGAATGCATGCCTGGTTGCGGGGGAAAAAATATTAGCCTCCTCCAAAAGTGCAGCCACTTCAATATCCTTTAATTTGTCTCCTGCTAAATCCTTCTTTTTCCACAGATTATACCACAAATCTAATTCTGCAGAGATATCACCCAACTCATAAAACTCCATGAAAGATTTGGCATTTTTCTCCAAATCTTTTGAAGTCATTTTTAGCATGTATGAAGGATGAAGATGGGATAAGGCATAAGCAGGTGTATTTTCGTGTGAGAATCTAACATTCAATGATAAAGTTAAAGAGTCAAGATAAGGGATGATCAACGACCGTCTCCAATATTCAGTCGCAGCTTCAGATGGCGGATTACTTCTGTGTATTTGCTTTTGAACAATTCGTGGGACTGTTAACTCAACGCCGACTTTCTCCGCGATATCATGTGATTTTTCAAGTAATTCATCAGAGACATGTTCAATTTCTTGTCGATCCTTCTTGATGACATCAGGGATTGCACAAATATGTTTCCTCACCATAATCAAATCCATATTTTTACTTTGTAGAACGTTCACAACGGGTTCCAAAATCGCAGAGTACTTTGCAATCATGACTAAACCTACGATGAAAATTGGTTTAGTAACTGCACAGTGTAATTGATAGGCAAATTTTCTAGTAGCATAGTTTCCTTGGACCGAGAGATGTTCTAGCGCATTGACGATTTCATGGAAACTGCCTGAAAACTTTCTAATGCTCTTGTATTTCTCAGACCATCTGGTCTCACTGAGCCTTGATAGATTAGGAGCAGAATTCCTGCGGGCTGGCGACTCACGAAATAAATATATTGTATCCTTAACTGTTGCAATTAAGTTTCTTATTTCCGGTAGTTTGCTAGCATCATTGACCACAAGATTTAGTTTGTGGCTTGAGCAATGAAAAAAATAAAGATTTATTGTACTTTTTCTTCAAAATGGCCTGTACACCACCTTCTTTTCCAGCCATCGTAGAACACCAGTCAAATCCAAATCCAACACAATTCTCTGCTGAAAGATTCTGATCAACTAAAAAACTCTGAATTGTGCTAGCGATTGTAGGGGCATCTTGAGATTTCAGCTCAACATATCCTACAAATTCCTCTCTGATTTTTTCCCGATTCTCATCATAAAACTGCAATCCGATAGAAAGCTGTTCTTTTCCAGCGATATCTCCTGTTTCATCGGCCATTACAGCGAAAGCTTTTGCTTGTTTACAATCTTTAATAATTCTTTCTTTGACAACTTCACCACATAATCTTATAATCTCATTTTGAATTTTTCGTGAAGTGTAGACTGCATTTTTTCGACATGTATCCAAATGATTCTTTAGCTTCACATCACCACAGTCAATTCTCAAATTTAAAAGGTCAAAGAAAACCCCCTCATCTCCTTTCTTTCCTCTAAGTGGCAAATCATGAGATCCACAAAATATGATACAAGAAATAATTGATGACAATATTTGTTTGTTTTCTTCATTCATCTTCTGGTGACCACTTTGCAACTGTGCATCAACTGGAACATTTTCAAGGAACGCTTTTGCAGCAGCTGTTGAAGTTTTGTGGTAGTGACTGCCGACGCGTTTTCTACAATCTTCATGTATATCTTTAAACTTCACGTATGACCTTACCATGAATGACCCCAAAACTCCTTTAACTGTAGCAATACTAGGAGGAAAAAGAACACAGTGCATACATAGAGCACCTTACAAACGACTTGAGTACACCAACCAAGGAGTATATTGATCTAACCAGCGGCGATTAAATTTTCTTTTCAAATGGCTGGAATCAGAACCAAAATCGTAATTTGATGGTGGAACCCAGGGATTTGTAGGCAAATCCTTCCTTTTTTCTGATGGTAACTTAAGGGCATGACCAACATAACGACCAATGTCATTTTCATGGTAGCCATCGTATTCTTCAATCGTTTTAGATGTCCCAGGAACGTGTAGAGGTGAAGAATTACTAGACCCTTGTTCCATAATAGACACAGAATCCGATGGTTCGGTCAGTTTAGTTCCATCTTCATCACCATCACTGCTTCCACTTCCACTACTGTCATCTTGATCTTATTAAGGAAGTATTTTTTTACCCAGTATATGTGTAAACACACAAAAAACTGACTCCGGGGTTCTAGTTCGCGCTCATTTGAAGAAGTCTTTTTAGAATCCATAAGTCGCGGTCTTCTCAAATATATTTCTTAAATAGAGACTATTTAACCATAAACTGTATAGCTGAAACTACTGCCAAAGCATCAAACCGAGCGTCTATTTAAAATTGATTTTCAGAAAACATTTTAGTAAAATGAACGGCTATGACGGTTAAAGCTGAAACTTAAGGCTTTTAAAAACACACATTACAACGTTTCTTGTACATAATGCCTATTTGTTTCAGATTGGTTGTCTGAAAATCTCAAATTTTGATGTTTCAAATCGCGATTTTGACGTTTTAAGAAGAAAAATTATAATTTGTTTTTCTGCTACTTCTTAACCTTTTTGCGCCAAGAAAACTTAACTGTTGTATCTAATATTTAATTGGTCTTGTTAGTCACACAATATTTTGTTCTTGTGCTTTCCTCTGATCACCAGTGGCACGATTTTTTCTCTTTAAATGTCTATAACTTTTTTTTCTTTTAACTTAGAGACCTGAGTCATGGAGGGTAAGTTTGATAGTAGAAATGCATATGGCAAATTTGGTTGTCATAGCTCTGTTATTTTCGGAGATACAAAAATTTTCCGAAAGAAAAACCAAATTTTTCCCGGAAAAACTGGTTCGATTTCCCTGTCTAACGAACTTATCCAAGCCACTTGGAAAAGCAAGGCACCTACCAAATTATATATATATATATATATATATATATATATATATATATATATATATATATATATATATATATATATATATATATATATATATATATATATATATATATATGTACGTTGCGTTCAGAGAAATTTTTTTCAAGAAACGCTGAAGATGGGTCAAGTGTTACATCATTTGATTGCTCTTTTTAATTTAAAAATTATTTACAGTTGAAGATGCAAAAACGCATTTCACTCATTCCGATAAGAAAAAATCACTATCAGAACATTTCTTATTGGAATGAGAGAAATGCGGTTTATTATTTCAGTTTATCGGTCGGTTTGATACTTGATAGTACTACGGAAAATTAAATTCACAATGGTGTATTCTGTAGAAGAAAGAGTTGAAATAATTATTCTTTTTTTCAAAAACGATGACTGTGCCAACTGTACCGCAAATTTGTTTAATGAACGACATCCGAACAGACATGTTAACATAAAATACATTTTGGAGTTAGTTGCAAAGTTTCGACAAAGTGGTTCAGTAGCCAACAAAAAACGGGATCCTGAACGTGAATTTCCGGTTAGAAATGAGACTACTGAGATTGAAGTTTTAGGACAAATTGCTGCAGAGCCAACTTTGAGCACGAGAAATTGGCCACTGTTTCAAACATCGAAAGAAGAACTATTCATCGAATATTGAAGCATCATAAATTTCACCCATATAAAATTCATGTTGTACAACAACTGAATGAAGATGATTTTGATCGGCGGCTGGAGTTTTGTGAAGTTATGACTGCAGGAATAGCTGATAACGGGAACTTTTTGTTTAATATCTGTTTTTCAGACAAGTGTGCGTTTTTATTAAACTCTACAGTCAATCGTCATAATTGTCGTTATTGAGCAGATAATAATCCAAGAAATTTTCACGAAGTCCACACATAAACTCCACGGAAATTGAATGTCTGGATTGGCATTTTTGGAGACCGTTTAATCGGACCAATTTTTTTTTGATGGCAATTTGAGTGGCGAAACGTATTTGGAGTTACTAGAAGATATCGTTTATCCTCTACTAACTGACATTGTTCGAAATGATTATCGCTATCAACAAGACCTAGCTCCTCCGCATTTTTCACAACGTGTTAGTGAGTTTTTGAACAGAAAGTTTCCAGGAAAATGGATTGGGCGTAGAGTTGCTATTAAGTGTCCCCCTACATCACCGGATTTAACTCCTTTAGACTTCTTTCTATGGGGCCATTTAAGGAGTAGAATTTTCGCAACAGAACCGGAGTTTCTGGAAGAATTAGGACGACGAATTGTTGAAGAATGCCGTCTAATAGCTCCACAAATGCTCCAGAATGTCAGAGATCGTTTTGAACAAAATTAGTACTTTTGTATGGAAGCTGGTGGTCAACAATTTGAACACTTACTTAACTGAATAAACATTTTTGAACGCTTGGTTTCGATTTTTAGTTTTTTTCAACGAAAAATTGGTTAATTAGTGGATTTTTATCACAATGAATGAAATACGTTCTTGCTACTCCAACTGTGAAAAATTTTAAACGAGTTGATAAAACTTCCAAAAAAATTAGTGTGCTGAATTCAGAAAAGAAAGAGCTGTCAAATAATGTAACACTCGACCCATGTTCCCTATTTAAAATATAAGGGTTGTTATCACCACCCTTAAGGGGTTGATGTGACAACGTTGAGTTTAATGACAAAACATGTCCCCTTCGATATTCAAATTGAAGTGTTTCAGCGTTTCTTAAAAAAAATTATCTGGGCGCAAATCGGTTTGTTTCGTTTTCAATGCGCCACCCTATATATATATATATATATATATATATATATATATATATATATATATATATATATATATAAATATAGATCTCCTCATTAGTGAATTTTTCGTTTTACGAAAAATTCGTTAAAATGGGATTTTCCTCTTAAAACGTCAAAATTGGCAACATTTAGGCAAATAACTTAGAACTAATACGGGTTATTTAAAGAAAATTTCACAAGAGGAGTGGTTTAAAAACTCTCAAGTTTTAACTTCAACCGTTATTGTCCTTCATTTTACTAATATATTTTCTGAAAATTCATTCAAATAGACCCTTTCTTTGACGCTTTGGCAGTAGTTTTAGTTAAAGAGTTTATGGCTTAATAGTCTATAATTATATTTTGCGAATTTTCGTCGAAAAATTCACTAATAAGGAGACTCTGACTTTTGAATCCTAGGCCCTAGGTCCTAGGCCCCCTAGAACTCATGTCCGGGGTTAGTTTGAGTTTTTATCTGTTTACATATATACAGGGTGACGCATTTCTACGGTAAAAGCTTAATGTATCCGTTATTATACAAGATACGGGCAAAATGGAATACGTTAATGTGTGGTGTCTTGAGCTGCATCTTATAAAATTATTTTGACGTTTTCTATATTTTCCGAACACACTTAGATTATATAATTTTTGCATTTTTCGTCGAGTTATAATGCATGTTTGTAGGGAAAAAATTGATAGCGTTCATCGTTTTTGAGTTATTTCAATTGTTTTGCAACTTTTCACATTTTGGGCACATATAAAAAATTATGACACGGCGTTTGTACCAATAAATAGGAGAGTCTCATGAAAGTAACGCATTCAGAGAGGTTTTCGTTTATATTATTCGTCAAAAAAATTGAGAATAAGGGGTGATTTGGTTAAAATTGACATTTTTTCAATAAAAATATAACCTTTCAAAACTTTATGGGTACATGAATACAAATATTTTCTTTGTGGTCAAGTCATGTGCCCTAAATTGATTCCGTGAGAACGTATTTCTGTAGCGAATAAATCATTACAGCTATGTGCAAGTTATGATTCAATTTGCAGCACTATTTTGATGCCCTAGAGCCTCGATTTTTCAGGGGCAAGAACGTATGCCTCTGAACCGAAGGGTACTGGGTTTGATCCCAGCGTTCTCCTTTCATTTTTTCAGTACAAACTCTAACATTAACATCAACCGAGGTTCTGGCATTGTATTTGAGCAAGTTGAATGTCTGCACGTTCCGCCCTTCGGAGGGGGCGTAAAGCCGTCGGTTCCGTGTCCATGCGATGTTGGGCAGGTTAGAGATCCCTACACACCTTACAGAAAGGCAGGAGTTCGGCAAAATTTCCAGGATAGTGAGGTAAAACTGCTACCTGGCGTCGGTGATTGGCCATAGTCGCTAAAATAGGCCGACGTTAAAGACACAAAACACACAATTTTGATGCCAATAATCTACATGTGTTGGTATGTACTATGTTCATCTCCGTTATTATATAACCATTTCCATGATACGGTAGGTGGATTCCAAGAAGTACACTTTGCATTTTCAAGCTGTAATAACAGTTCTTCTAAATGTTATTATTGTTTTGTTTGTAATCGGATTGCATTTTATGCTTCAGTACAGTTATGGGCGTTCATTCTTTCAGCTGACTCATGAAAATCTCATAAAAAAAACTGACGATTTACCGGATTTTTTACACCCAAGCGACGACCTTCATCTTTTATACAACGTTCCAGTTGTTTTCCTTTACAGAAGAAACTGTTGCTCATTATTTATTGCTTTATTATTAAGATTTAATAAAAACTATCGTTTTGGCGCGACATTGGAACCTGTAAATTATATAAATACGTATTTTATTCTGAGTTAGTTTTATAGTGTTTAGCTAATGAATGTATTTGAGCGATATCTCCAATAATGTGTTCTACAAAACTTCCTTATTCGTGCAACTTTAATTTAAATAAAGTTTCTTTGCAATTTTCAAGTGAGCCTCCACAAATTGCAAAATTATATACATATATATGTGAAATCGCAACACTGTATTCCAGCAAATTATATTTATTCGCTTATTTTGACAACACATTTAATGATGACCTCTAATAACCACTTATAAGAACTCAATTAGTTAACTTTTCTCCCGATGAACTTCTGAGACTATCTCCCCTTTTTTTAGAGGCACCGTTACTCCCACTCTACTATCTGTCCTTCGCCGCATACAGACATACTGGTCGTCACGCGGGGAACACCCAGCTTTCGGTAGAGGCCCTATGTAGGTACTGTATTCGGCCAACCTGACAGTCGAACGCCTCGGCTAACACAGAAGGAATTGCCAGGTCAGATACCTGAGGCAAGAGTCCGTCCGATACGGGAAAAGCTTAAGGATGTTAGGTCAGACACCTAGAAGAAGGAATTGCTAGGTCAGATACCTGAGGCAACAGTCCAGGTCAGATACCAGACAAGCTGAAGGATGTTAGGTCAGAACCTAACATTGCGAGGTCAGATACTTAAGGCAAGCGCTCGAGGAAGTTAGAACAGACACCTAACAGAAAGGATGGCCAGTAGGTCAGATACCTAAGGCAAAGGTTAAGGAACGTATGTTAGACACCTAACATACGGGATTGCCAGTAGGTCAGATACCTAAGGCAAGAGCTTGAGGAAGTTAGGTCAGACACCTAACACAAGGAATTGCCATGAGGTCAGATACCTAAGTCAAGAATCCAGGTCAGATACCGGACAAGCATAAGAAGGTAAGGTCAGACACCAAACAGAAGGGATTGCCAGTAGGTCAGATACCTAGGGCAAAAGCTTAAAGAAGTTAGGCCAGCCACCTAACAGAAGGGATTGCTATTAGTTCAGAAACATAAGGCCAAAGCTTAAGGAAGTTAGGTCAGACACCTAACAGAAGGGATTGCCATTAGGTCAGGCACCTAAAGCAAGAGCTTAAGGAAGGTAGGTCAGACAACTAACAAGTGATTGCCAGTAGGTCAGACACCTAAGGCATGAGCGTAAGGAAGTTAGGTCAGACACCTAACAGAAGGGGTTGCCATTAGGTCAGACACCCAAGGCAAGAACTTAAGGAAGTTATGTCAGACACATAACAGAAGGGATTGCCATTAGGCCAGTCACCTAAGGTAAGAGCTTAAGGAAGTTGCTCAGACACCTAACAGAAGTGATTGCTAGTAGGTCAGACACCTAAGGCAAGAGCGTAAGGAAGTTAGGTCAGGCACCTAACAGAAGGGATTGCCATTATGTCAGACACCTAAGACAAGAGCTTAGTGAAGTTAGGTCAGATACCTAACAGAAGGGATTACCATTAGGTCAGATACATAAGGCAAGAGCTTAAGGAAGTTAGGTCAGGCACCTAACAGAAGTGACTGCCAGTAGGTCAGACACCTAAGGCAAGAGCGTAAAGAAGTTAGGTCAGACACTAACTGAAGGGATTGCCATGCGGTCAGACACCTAAGGCAAGAGCTTAAGGAAGTTAGGTCAGACACCTAACAGGAGGGATTGTCATTAGGTCAGACACCTAAGGCAAGAGTTTAAGGAAGTTAGGTCAGACACCTAACAGAAGTGATTGCCATTAGGGCAGATATCTAAGGCAAGAGTTCTGCTCGCTATTGGTAAAGCTCACAGAACACGTGTTAACTGCAATTTGTTTAATGATTACCGATTGATGGATATGAATTGCACGCTGGCTCTAGTTAGGTACATACTAATGGGCGTTATAATTAAGTATTTCAGTCAATGCATGCACGTAATTATGCTGTAGATTAAATTCCGAAAAACAAACAAAAGGTCATAATTAAGAAAAATAGAGCAAGATTTGAATTTTGTTACATTCCATATATTTGCTACACAACTTACCACGTGTAGAAGACTAGGTGACTGTGACTTACGGTCGTTAGCCTTTTGTTTTTGCTGTCAGTGCTTTCGGCTGTTTCTTGTACTAAAAGAGGAAGTATAGCAAGATGACTGAAGACGTCGACGCTGTAGACGTCGTCGGCTTTTAAGACCGGGAGGATGGTGATCATGTGCTGCTTCTCCGTAAGTTCGGCATGTTTGAAAGAAAACAAAATTCTTCTGGTACACTACCACTTCTAATATGAAATCACTTATTTTGACAACATACTTAATGATAACTTAAAATAACCACCTATAAGAACTCAATTAGCTAACTCTACTCTCGTTGAACTCCTATCCCTTTTTCCAGAGGCATCGCTACTCCCATCATGGTATTATGTAGTTTTATTTACCTCAAATTTTCCATATACCACATGAAGAGTAAATTATAATGAAAATTCACTAAAAACTAAAAGTAAACAGTAAGTCCCTTATTCCAAAATTCTAAGGTAATAGCTGGGTCTTATTATTTGTTTATGAAGTCTGTAAACAAAGAAGAAGAAGATAACCTCTAATTCGTCTCACCCCCCTACTGCCAGTTTGCAAAATAATAGCTAAGTGGCGTTGTCAGATTTAACTAGGAGATGGCGATGGGTTTTAAATACCTTGAAGAATGGGAAGCTTAATATTTATACATAATAAAACGTTGTTAAACAAATTGAATATCTTTCATTAAAAAATTTATGTATTACTATCTATTCTTCTGATATCCAGGGGCGGCTCCTCAATAAGTGCGCCCGTGCGCGCGCACTACCGCCTGCCGAGGAAAAATAATATTTTTGCTATGCTATATTTTAATAAATTTTTATTTTTTTTCTTCTGCATTCTACACAAAGAAAATTAGTATATTGAGGATCGCATAGTCGGCGGCCATAATACAGAATCAGAAGAAGTATAGTGTGTTAATGGTTTCCGACCTTATATATCTCCATATACACAGTCCTGCGTCGTTGTGTATATTTCGGCGCTCTACCTAAATGGGAAACTTCAATACGAAATGATCGACTATCTTCGTCGAAAACGACCGAATAAGTAATCCCGTTGTGCGATTTAAAATTGCACACTTGCAGCACAGCCTAATAAGACCCAGCACTGAATCTTGTAGGGCGGCCCTTTGATGTGAGAATAGAATATTTGACCTTGCCCACATCGCTCCAGCTTAACGGACCAGGGTGGGACTCGGCATACAGTTATGCTGTTCTCGAATCACAGGCGTAATCGCTCATTTTATCGCCCGGACCGTATTATCTTTCTTAAAGCAATGTTGTTATTGATTTGTATACAGCAAAATATTGCGTAATTGAAACAACGATAATTAAATATAGTCTAAAATATAGTGTTAGTAGAATGAATATAACTACGATAGATTAGATCCTCGTGAATAGCATCTCACATTTAGACATTTTAAAGTATATTAAATTGTTTACTCAAAATTTATTATAAGTTTGCGTCTATCAAGTACAGCATTCTGGCGTATTTTCATAAAATTCATTCAATCTTAAAATTCAAGTTAAAAAAAGTATATATATATATATATATATATATATATATATATATATATATATATATATATATATATATAGTAAAATTGAAAAGATATGTGCAGTATAAAACGACAAAGATCACATATTGTCATGTTTTTATGTCAAACAAAACATTTGAAATTATATAATGCTAACCTACATAGGCGTTTATAAATATATAAATTAATAGACGAGTAAATCAACATATAAATAAATATAATACAATTGAAAAGATACGTGAAGTGTAAATTGACAAAAATTCAATATTGTCATGTCTTTATATCAAACAACACATTTAAAATTATATAGTTAGTTAGTAATTAATAAAGGAAATGACTTTTTAACTACTATAACGTATAACTAACTAGAGGAAAACTTGGTAAGTAGCTAATAATTATTAAGTTTAGTAAGTAGGTTTTTTATAATACATTTTCGGGGAAAAAGTGGGGAGCCCTTCATTTTTTTTTCTTGCACACCCCCAATGCATTAAGGCACGAGCCGCTACTGCTGATATCTTCCAATTCAGACGACAGTTTTGGCAAATGGCAACCCCGCTCATTGTTTATTGTGACATATTTTTCTAACCTGTTCGTTTGAAGTTTAATTTGGAGCATTTGTTTGCAATAGCAGCGTAACCCTGATTTATCTGTCTGACTTTGTCTAACGTTATAGGCACCCATTCAGAGGTAATTTCAGGTTATAAATTATATATTTTTTATTTGGTTATAACTCAGAATTTACTTAACCGATTAAGTTCAAATTTGGTAGAGAGGATCACTGATACGATATCTTCTTCTTCTTCTTCTTCAAGTGCCGTCTCCTCTTAGAAGGTTGACTATCATCATGGCGACTCTCCCTTTTGATGCTGCAGCTCTGAACAACTCAACGGAACTACAGTTGTACCATTTTCTCAGGTTATTTAGCCAGGAAATGTGTCTTCTTTCTCTGCTTTTCTTTTCCCGTATCTTTCCCTGCATAATATTCTGCAACAATACATATTTCTCTCCTCTCATCACGTGGCCCAGATATTGCAGCTTCCTTATTTTAATTGTGTTCAATATTTCTTTTTCTTTTCTCATTCTTCCCAGTACCTGCTCATTTGTTACCATGTCTACCCAACTTATCCTCAAGATCCTTCTATATGACCACATCTCAAATGCCTCCAGTCGATCACTTATATTTTTCTTTAACGTCCATAATTCCATCCCATATAGCAACACCGAGAAAGCGTAGCGTCTCAATATTCTGACTCTAAGTTGTAAGTTAAGATCTCTACTGCATAACACGCTTCTCATTCTGTTAAATATGGTTCTGGCTAGTCCAATTCTTGATTTAATTTGTTCAGTGTACTCATTATTTTCATTGAAAGTTGTTCCCAGGTACCTGTACTTACTGACTTTCTCTACTAGTTCTCTGTTGATCCATAGGTTTTCCTGTTCCTGAACTGATTTTGTAATGGTCATAAACTTGGTCTTTTTGATATTTAAGGTAAGTCCGCTCTCCTCGCTACTCGTCACTACTTGATCTACTAAGCTCTGTAAATATTCTCTTGTTTCGGTAATGAGTATGGTGTCGTCTGCATACCGGATATTGTTAATGGGTTGAATTTCATTATATAATTGTTCTATTTCTTCTTCACTCTTATCGGAAGTGGGGGCGTATACTTGAATGATGTTAAGTATTCTTTGGGTTGTTGTTGTTGCTCTTATCATCATTACTCTATCTGAGATGGGGATGAAGCCAGTTATAGCTTGACAAAAGTTACCTTCCACCACAATCGCTACTCCGTTTCGGTGATTTGCGTCGTTGTTACCCGAGTAGTAAATCTTTGATTGATTAATCTTAATTTCGCCTGAATTAGGCCATCTAGTTTCACCGAGTCCCATTATGTTCACATTGAGTCGTTGCATTTCTTGAAGCACGTTGTGAATTTTACCTGCTTCGAACATGGATCTGATGTTCCATGTACCGATCCTTATGTCTCTTTCCCTTTTTTTAGCTGCATTCAAAACTGACCCCCCCCCCCACCCCCGGAGACCCGAATAGGGGACTAGAAATTCCGGAATTTTTCGCCTTGAACTTAGCCATGTTGGTTAACTAGGGATATCCATTTGGATCTTTACTATCTATATCTACGTGCGTGTAAAGTTTTAGTTTCATATTTTAGCCATTTAAAAGATATTGCGTTTTCAAACAGTTTTTCACATTTTTTTCTGAAAGTATGTTAGTGTCAAAACTGTCTCACCAACTCATCCAAGCTATTAATAAAAAACTGACCTTAGATTTTGGTTCTAGGGACCCTGATTCGCGATCATTTGAAGACATTCTCCAAAAATCTTGCCCTCGATACCTCTGTATTAGTGAATTTTCTTAATGAAAATTCAGTAATACTAAAATCAAGCGGTTTTCTGTGAAAGTGTGATACTTTTACAGAAATTACCATTTATCAATAAAACATCTAATGATAATTTATTACCCTAAGCATCACACCATTAAACTCCATTACTTAGGTAATTTTTTAAATATTAGATTTATCTGGATATATCGATTCCCAAATTTTCACGTGTCTATTTATTTTTGCTGCCAGTAAAAATGAAAAATAATGTTTTCGTTGGCATAACCACACACGTTCGGTGAACCTCATCGAATGAGAGATGCTTTATTAACTGCAAAAGCCATTAATCATCCACCACTTTAGTACAATCAACCTGTGTGATGCACAAGGTTGATTTTGTTAATTTTAAAACAGTTCTATTGAGAAATATAGATATTTATAAATTGGATTAGGCGATAGAGACATCTATAATTTATATTAATTTTACTTCCACATCGTTACAACGTGTGGAGATATCGCATCGGCCACAAAAATTTCAAAAATTTTTTTCGCTTAAATGACGTAAAAGTGTAAGGATCAAGTTTTTTTCCACATATACACACATACATACACACACACACACACACACACATATATATATATATATATATATATATATATATATATATATATATATATATATATATATATATATATATATATATATATATATATACACATATATATTGAATAATAGTAAACGCAACCCTTCGATGACACAAGGTCACAACCCTCTTAGTAAACAATAGAAGTAACCTATTATAATAATAACAATCGACTAACGGTCACATAATATAATTACATAGCTCAACAATCAATCACCAGTCGATATATTACTTAGCAGTTGTGTTATCTACTTAAGAGTAATCATGCAAAAGGCAAAAGGTTTATTACTCAGAATGATGGCGAAGCCTTAATGTACGGGCGTAATGAGTCGGGCGAGCGGGTGCCAAATGTGTCCAGTAACAATATCACTAACCTGTAATTAAAAATATACCTGAACACACCATTGTTCATCTAAAGCACGACCTAACATATATACGAGGGGAATTCAATTATTAGTTCATTAATCAATTACCAATTACACGCTCCACTGAGCGACTCAACATCAATGACTATTTATACTCAAAGCCCCTTTGAGCAAGCTAATTTTAAGAGCAGTTTGGACATAACGCTCCACTGAGCAACTTCAACATAAACAGCAGTTCCTACTCAATGCTCCACTGAGCAACATTATAAACTCTTAACAACGCACATCAGTGCCTCAGAACTGCTTCTCAACAATGTCTCTAAGTGCTCAAATCATAGCTTCTCAAACAATAATTACTCAGACAATAATTACTTAAAAAATATTTACTCATATAATAGTTTCTCAGACAATATCTAAACAATAGTCAGTCAGACAGTAATCTAAACAATAGTTACTCAGATAATATTTAGACAATAGTTACTTAGATAATAATTAGACAATAGTTCAACCTGTGTGTTTAGTTGGGTGCTGTACCCGGCACTGGGTCCGCGCCGGCTTCCAGGAGTGCAATGAGGCAGCAATTGCCTCACCTAGAGTGCTCGCCTACAGCCAGAGTCAAATACTGAGAGGTGTAATAGGCACAAAGGGCCCGGCCAAACAATGTGGCCCTCCCCAATATCCACTCCTACACTGGTCCTGACTGTGCAATGAGACAACGATGCCTCGGTCTAGCCACCAGATCGGCTCTCAAACGCAACCACTTAGTTGCCTCCGTGAATACTGAGAACTGCAATAATAATAATAATATAATAATAATATTTATTTGCTCACTCCTCTGTACAAAATAGTAAAGATATCACAAAACAACTTTTTAGACTAAGCATACATCAGAAAATGGACAAATAAATAAATTACAAAACTGTGCTAAGTCTGTGACTTGTGCACACATTAAACAAAGAACACATTAAAACAAAACAAAAAACTACGCGTGATGCGAAGAAATTATGCCATATATACACACACATATAAAACCAGACGCATAATCCTGGCATGTAGTATAGTCCCCGGGATTGAAGGTCTTATAAAGCAATGCTTGTATGCCCCCCATCCCCAGGACCACAATTCACCTTTCTCCCTCTCTTTCTTGCGAGACAGTCGCCTACACTGCCCCAAGACTAGCGAACCACAGTTTATCACCACCAAAAGGACGTATTAAGCCTAATTCCAAACTTATTACTACAAGACTAATACATGTTATAAATTAACATCCCGAACACACATCCATACGTATATACTCACCCATATACTTGCACGCCTCACTTACTCTCTCACAAACACGCCCGCGCACGCAAGCATACACACACATCCACAAACGCATTCACTCGCCCAATTGTATACTTATATTCCACACACTAATATACACACACACGATCAGTCATATTCACCGGCCATTCACACACATATATTCAAATACTGACGCTTAATCATTTATTAACCGTACGCAAACTGATTTTCCCAATAAAATACACCAATATATCTATTTTTCCTGAGAATAGTAAACATTTTTTATATCTATGATACTGTGAATCTCCATTCTGGATTTAGCCTTGATCCACTCTGTGATTTTTGCCTTAAACAAGTTAATTCCATTTATTCTCTTATATTCGCTCGGTATTGTATTATATATCTTTGGGCCAAGATAAGAAAACGCTCGTTGACATAGCGTCTTCCTGACTCTAGGCACACAAACCGCCTGAAGACTTCCTCTAGTAAAATACTCATGGCTTATACCTAATCTTTGATTTGCGTTTCTATGCTGCCAACTTAAAAGCGAAAAGCAAAACAACTGTCTAATATCGAACACACTGGACTCAGTATATAAACTCTCCGTTGGATATGTAATATTCTTTTTAAGTATTATTTTGAGGATCCATTTTTGCACCTTTTCCAGCATGCATATATAATTGTTTGTAGCACCACCCCAAAGAAGTATCCCATATGTTAAATGTGGTTTAACCAGAGCGTTATACAAAAGAAACAGCTGTTGTACAGAAAATATCTGGCGAAAGCTCTTGAACCTCCAGGTCAGGAATCGTACCTTCTTTGTCAAATTATATATTTGACTATCCCATCTTAAATGCTGATCCAAGTATATACCCAAGTATTTATATGTAGTTGTCATCTTTATTTTTGTCTTTTGACACTGACAATTATTCTCCACTCTTAGTTCACAGTAATCTGGCATACTATTAGTATACGACGCAAATGGTAAGAAATATGTTTCTTCAATGTTTACAGTCAACCTCCTGTCAGCAAAAAAATGCATTATTTTAGAAAGTTCCTTTTCTACTTTAGTTTTTAAACTTGACCAAGTATTGTCCTTAAAAAATATAGCTGTATCATCAGCAAAACTTATAATAATACCATCAAGGTCAAGCAGAAGCAATTCGTTTAGATAAATAATGAATAACAGGGGCCCTAACACAGTACCTTGCGGAACGCCAAAACTCACAGATTTATACTCGCTAAACGCATCACCGATCCGCACCCTTTGTGTTCTGTCATACAGGTAGTCCCTCAATAATTCGTATGGAATGCCTCGAATGCCTATTGCATCCAGACAGTCTAGCAGCATTGAGTGATCCACGGTATCGAATGCTTTTTTTAGATCTATAAAGACACCCATGCATGGTTCCCGGTTATCTATCGCGTTATATATATGCTGAGTCAGGGTAGCCATGGCATTCTCAGCTGACCTACCTTCTCTGAATCCAAACTGACTGTCCGACAAAACGCTGTATTTAGTCAAGTAATCTGTTAACCTTTTCTTTATAATTTTTTCAATTATTTTTGCGAAATTTGTTGTTAATGATAAAGGCCTATAATTGGTCAGTTCGAGTATATCACCACTCTTGAATAATGGCTTTATGATTGTTTCTTTAAATATCTTTGGGAAGGTACCAACTTCAAAGGACTTATTGACAATATACGTTAGCGGGTAAGCTATATATACTGCTATTTCCTTCAATAATTCTCCTGTTATTTGATCGTAACCTGGCGCCTTACCATTCCTGAGTTGCATTATTACCTGGACTACCTCCTCCTCATTTGTCTGCTGCAGAAAAAATGAATTTCGTGAAATCTTCATCCTACGGTACCCGTTTACCATGTTACATTTGTTAATCTGTTTAGCTAGATTACCACCTATATTAGTGAAAAAGTTTACAAAAGCATTCGAGACCCCTTCACCATCCGTCAGTATTACGCCCTGTTCACTTCTAATTTCTTTGATTTCAGCACTTTTGTCTTCCGAATATATATCTCTCAAACTATTCCACATGGCCTTCGAATTGTTTATGTTATTATTTATCTTCTCTTGGTAATAATTGTATTTACATCTTTTAATCATCGTATTTAAAAGGTTTCTATGTTTTCTATAATTTGCTGTGTTATAATCTGTGGGATCATGTTTCATAGTTCTGTATAGTTGATTTTTTGTTTGAATCGATCTAATTATGCCTGCTGTAACCCACTTTGTCTTTTTTAAGCTTATTTTGTCTTGTTTAATTGTGTATGTGCTCTCACTTATATACTCTTTCAAAATTTCTACAAAAGTTTGTGCCGCGTCGTTAACATCACTCTGATTATAGACACCGTACCATCCCTCCACCCGAAGTTTGTTGACTAACTTGTGTTTATTTAGTACAGGCTTTCTTATCTTAATATACTTTTTACTTTCTTCTTCAAGGAAAGCAACCTGTAAAATTTGTGAGTAATGATCAGTTATGTCTGTTTCGATTATAAAAGGGTTGATTTTACTCATAATATTCGGTCTTATATTAACAAATATGTGATCAATGCAACTTCCCGAGTTGCCACTTACCCTAGTATTTCCATGAATCACGGGCATAAAACCCGCTTGGCTCATTACATTCAGGTACTCTTCACACACATTATTATTGGAAAGAATATCTATATTTATATCACCCGCTATTATATGAATATCACTATTTTTCTCGCAATCTTTTAGATATCTTGCCAATGTTAAACTAAAATCATCTGCGCATGTTGATGGGGATCTATAAATGCCTGTCACCATAATAGTTTTACCCAAATGCTTTATTTGAACCTGTATCGCTTTCATAGGTTTCAATTCAATAATTTTGAACGTATATTTAAACTCAGATTTTATGTACCAATGGACACAACGTTGAAGCTACGCTATATCCCTCTCCAATATCCACGCCTACACTGGTCCTGGCTGTGCAATGAGGCAACAACCTCAGCCTAGCTACCATTTCGGCAAATACAACGCCTACACTGGTCCTGACTGTGCAATGAGGAAACGACCTCAGTCTAGCTACCATTTCGGATATCAATGCAACAACCGTGGTGCTGTTACGTAACCTGGGTCTAAGCCCAACGCCCATCAGCATGATACCCTACTGGGTGAACAAACAGCGAAAGTATCCCGCACACCTTTCAAACTATCATCACTTTACTTACAAACATACTTTACTTTATTTGCTTATTGCAAACTGACATACTCAACAATTTATTAACTTATTAATATTGGCCTAACCTCGTATAAATAACAAATTCAATTTCAACTTAGCTAATTATCAAATTATTTCATAAAGCCCCTTTATTTGAATAAGATAATTGCTTCTCAATTTATAACTTATCTTCGTATAAATAATAAACGTAATCTAACTTAGCTATTTCTCAAATTATTTCATAAAGCTCCTTTATTTGAATATGATAATTACTTCTCAATCTATAACTTAAACAAATAAGAACAGGTACAATAAACAAACAACAAGTCATGTTCAATGAGCAATAACTCACCTGAATAAATGTATATATAACGTGCACTGTAAACTGCAAACTTCACTAATATCGAGCATATTTTAATGCAGCCCTGGTCATGGCTAACGTACAAATGTTAAACTAGATGGATGACAAAAACGTCCCCCAGAATGTTTCTTCGAACTATTTCTCAAGTGTACAGATAACTGCAGCATGAATAGGACGAGGCCCTTCAATCTAAGAGAGATAGTATTAAGACGCTATCTGAACTACATTGCAACCCCAAAGCATGTGTTTCGTTCCGTAAACAATTTTTAAGCGCGTCTGGCTCAAGTAACACTTTAGTTTTAAAGGAACCACATAAAACTTAACGTGAAACTTGTTCACATATTGCTGGGTCTATTTAATACCTACAGAGAATTTTCATAATAAAATAGCCTTATGAGCAGGGTGAGAAAATACATTCCTTACAAAAGGTATCAAAACTTATGGAAAACATGATTTGGGAACAAACATTTTCTTGTCTCTAGGTCTGTCGGTCTGTATGTCTGTCTGTTTGTAGCCACGATAACTTTAGAATGAATTGATAAGACAAAGATAATCGTCGTACAAAAAATTATCAAGACATTAAATTTTCCATATTAAAAAGATGTCGTGCGTGTATTCAGGCCAATGGAGGCATTTTTTTAAATTTTTTTTTATATTAATAATAGGTGCCTCGACAATAAAAGCCATTGGCACAGACAAAAAATAAAAATAAATCTGAAACAGAAGTTATAAACATAAACACTCGTCTAACTTAGTATAACATAAATGTGGAATCTTAAGTTACAATGTGTTGTAAACATTAGTAGTTTTCAAGAAATAAATTAGTCTCGATAAATCATTGGTTCCGGAGAAACTGAGGATATCACTGATGTTTTCCTTAAGATCCAGATACGACTGTTGTTCACTATATCCCGGGCACTCAGTCAGAATGTGGTTTACTGTGAGTTGAGTACTACAATGGCTGCATAAAGGAGGTTCACTTTTTTCTAGTAGGTGTTTGTGTGTAAGCATAGTATGACCAATCCTTAACCTTCTGATAATGATAAGTTCTCGTCTGTTTAGATTGGTTATTTTTGTTATCTGAGTGGTGGATTCTATGTTTCTGAGTTTATTTTGAGCACTAAACCATAAATGTTGCCATTCCTCGTGAACAGTGTGTTTTAAGTGAGTTTGAAGGTCTGTATGTATAATAAACTCATGATCTGGATTAATTTTTTCACAAGCCTTCCTAGCTAAGTTGTCTGCCTCTATGTTGCCTCCTATACCAGAGTGAGATGGCACCCATATTATTACAGTCGATTTTCCACACTGGGATATTTCCCTTGCCGTTTTATGTATGTCTGCAACAATAGGATGTTTGTTATAAAGTGTTCCTATGGCATTGACAGCTGATAATGAGTCGCAGCAGATAATCGATCTGGTATGGGAAGATTTAAGGAAAGTTTCTAGACAGAAATGTACGGCTGTGAGCTCTGCTGTATACACACTGCAAACATCCGAGAGTCGTAGACTCAGTTTTATATCCGCTCCGAAAACGGAGCAACCAGTGGTTAAGCCGCATCTAGATGCATCAGTGTAATATATTGCGTCATATGGGTACTGGCTGAGAACCCCATAGAAATCTGCTCTTAGAGAGGGGGCAGGTGTTGTTTGTTTGTTGTAAATACTCAAGGTTGTGTTGATAATAAGGTGGTTTTACAACCATGGAGGATCTTGGACAACATTCTTTCGGACGTAGTGGATATCTCTTGAGCTTAAATTATTGTGTATATCTAAATATATGTTAGCAAGGCGTGAATAGTTTTGAAATACCCTGTTCATAACAATCGAGTGTGCAGGGTTGCATGTATCCGATCTAATCTTCGCAGCATATGACAGCGATAAATGTTTCCTCCTTAGCCACAAAGGTATCTCTCCAGTTTCCCTTAGTATACTTAAAGTAGGACTGGTCCTAAAAGCTCCTGTTGCTAGTCTTAATGCTGTATTTTGGATAACATTTAGTTGCTTAAGAGTTGACTTACTAGCTGATGAATATAAAATAGAACCATAGTCAAGTCTTGATCTAATAAGGCATCGATATATTGTAAGGAGCACAGTTTCGCTAGCTCCCCAATTTTGATTTGCCAGTACTTTTAGGATATTAATTTTCTTAAGACATTCCATTTTAATATAATTAATATGAGATTTCCATGTTACTTTGGTATCTAATATCATCCCAAGGAATCTATGTTCATCTTTCATGGCTAAATCACTGTTGTATAGTTGTAGAGGAGTGATGGTGCTGACGTGCCTTCTTTGAGAGAAGATCATCACTTCTGATTTCTCTACGGAAAAGGTAAAACCTAATATATATATATATATATATATATAACCTATATATATATATATATATATATATGTATATATATATATATATATATATATATATATATATATATATATATATATATATATATATATATATATATATATATATATATATATATATATATTTACCAGGTACCCTTAATAAAGTTACTGCTGATCGAGACAGACCACGAAGTGCACGAAATCCTGTGCTATACAGGCTATACGGTAGGTCGATTTTACTGGGTGTCAAAAATTATAGCCAATTGAATGCAAGCCATGTCTTACAGGTGGCGCCGCCTGCCAGCAGTGTTATTACCAATAACATATTTAAATTTCTTGCCCTCGAAAACCCCCACATGCCAATTTTCTCGTCAAAATTTTAATTTGACTCGGACTTATTCGTGAAAAACTGACAAAAACAAATAACTTTAACACGCTGTAATTTAAAAAAGTAAGCATTTGAGGACCCATGTTTATCTGAAAAAATAGTCTTATTTTTTTGTGCTGAATGTGCACCTGTAACATAGACCATCATTTTTGAAACACGCTGTATATATATATATATATATATATATATATATATATATATATATATATATATATATATATATATATATATATATATATATTGCGAAATATAGTTACAACAAAAAATGTATGCACGTTTCTCCACCCCTCGATTACTAGTCGCCTGATCGATTGCTTTGTAAAATAAAAACGTTTTAACACGTCCTAGAGATAATATAAGACTACAGATATTTCCGCCAAACGAAACTATGTTAACTTAGTTGTCGTTGAACCTTCCCAAAATTATTAGAGATCTACACTTTTTAGATAAGGTAATAAAGACAGTTTAAAGACCTCGTTTGACGATAAAAATACAATACACTGCAGAATTTGCCTGCGACTAGTTCCCCTCTAGGTTCCGTTTCTTTACCTAAGATCTGCTATATAAGGTGATGTTAGTTTTTAAAGTAGTTGGAATTTTTAATCCTCTGATGACGCAAACTTGGTTAGTGAAACGGTCGTTAGGTGTTTTACTTACTTTTCTTTTAAAAAATTCACTAATAAGGAGATCTCGACTTTTAAATTGTGAAAACATTTCTTCAAATGAGCGTTATTTAGGACCGTTGGAACCCAAATCCGAGGTCGGTTTCAGACTTTATATATATATATATATATATATATATATATATATATATATATATATATATATATATATATATATATATTTGTGTCACACCTATAACTTAAAAAATAGTAGCCGGATTTTGATAAAACTTGGTGAGTACCTTCCTTTCGCAAGTGACTTCGATAAATTCGTTAGCCAGGAAAATCCGCCGAGGTTTTCCCGGAAAATTTTGTGTTTTCTTTCGAAAAAAAAATATATCTTAGGAATTAACAAAGTAAGGGCGACCAAATTTGATACGCGGGTTTATATAATTACTGGTAACCTACCAAAATTTAGCTCTGTAGGTAAAAGGACAAAAAAGTAACAGGCATTTAAAGAAAGATAAATTTGGGTTTTCCTCAAAACGGCAAAGTCGCGAATTAAAACGTCAAAATTGGTAATATTTAGGCAATGAACCTGAAACTAATATGAGCTATGGAACGAAAATGTCTCAAGAAGAATGTTTTACAAAGCCTGAAGTCTTAGTTTCAATCGTCATTGTCCTTCATTTTACTAAAATATTCCCAGAAAATTCATTTCAAATAGACCCTTTCTGTGATGCTTTGGCAGTAGTATTGGCTATAGAGTTTGTCGGTTAATGGTATATCATTTTTGTCAAATTTTCGTAAAAATTCATTAAAACTCAATATATCCGTTATTATGCAAGATGCAAAAAAATATATTTATTAGTTATAGGGTGTCTTGAGCTATATCTTAAAAAATACTTCTACAATCACAGGATGGTCCATAAGTCGTTGGTGATACAAATTTGCTTTTTTTTTAATCGAACATGCCTTATGTTATTGCATTTTTGCATTTTCCATCAAAATATAATACATATTTGTAAGAAAAGAAATTCGGGACGTAGCAAGTGCGTTATGGTAGCGAATTTTCATTAAATGCTTCAAATTTGAATAGCTCAATTTATTGTTAACCTATAAGATTGACCAAGAAACCAGTTTTTTCGGGAACACCTTAAGTTTACTTTCGGAAAATTTTGTACATTTTCAAACAATAAAGTTATTTTGATGAAACATAGCACATTGTTTTTACTATATAGGTTATACTGGTAACCAAATTTGATGCCTGCTTTCTTAAAAAACACACATATTTGCGTTAAAAATGTTTTTATGAA
Organism: Tillus elongatus; assembly: GCA_964006375.1. Taxonomy (NCBI): domain Eukaryota; kingdom Metazoa; phylum Arthropoda; class Insecta; order Coleoptera; family Cleridae; genus Tillus; species Tillus elongatus. The sequence goes on along the minus strand of OZ023270.1, from coordinate 8,674,292 downwards.
AATTCACTAGCATAACGCACTTGCTGCGTCCAGACTTTTCTTGCTTCCTAACGTTATGAACTTTTCGAGATATTATACAGTATAGAGTTTAATGGTGTAACAAATATGTATAAAGAAGTGGATGGCGGGTTTTTTCCAGTTTCCGATTACTACAGCCTGCAATATTTTAGTCTGGAACGCACCCTTTTCCCACTACATGTTTCCCAGAAAATATCAGCTATTTTCCAAATCACCATCATAATTTTTGATTAATTCCCCGGTAAATTCCAGTTTTTCTAATTAGACGGCCATAAATTTCATCATTTTGAATAACAATGTTTAATTTTCTGGTGTAATCAGTGTCTTTGAAGTGTGAGAAGTAGGAGTGCCACAGAGTGATAAGGCATCATTGGCCAATAGTTATCGACTATTTATAACTTAGTCGGTTGTATGTGTCAATAGAGAATGGAAAATAATGAACGGTTTGTTCGTTTGTTGGCTCAAGTCCACGAGTTCGACCGGCCTCATGTTTGAAGAATTTTCAACTTGAAACTCAGTCAAACGCACGAGCATGCATGCGGTAGAGCTTGGTCCGTTTAGTGCGGTCTATCCTGCGCTTCTCTTCTGTGAAAATGTCAGACTCTGAGGTTTTGTTGTTTGTTTCTGTGTTTAAGCAAGTGGAAGTTCTACCTGCTAGTTGACGTTATTGAGTTTGCTTCTTGTAAGAAGTAGTTTTATTGGTGGTGGTTTAGCAAAGTGCTTTCATGTGAAGGTGAGTTTTGTTTTTAGTTTTAAAAGCATTGAAAAAAAGTCTGGACGCAGCAAGTTCGTTATGGAAGTGAATTTTTATAAAAATGCTTTGAATAGCAAATACGTCTTTTTAATGCAAGCAGTCATCAATTTGGTTACTGGTATAACCTATATAGTAGAAACAATGTGCCATATTTTATCAAAATAACTTATTGTTTGAAAATGTACAAAAAAATTCCGACAATAAACTTTAAATGTTGGTTTCTTAGCCAACAAACCTTAGGTTAATAGCAAGTTGAGTTATTGAAATTTGAAGCATTTAATGAAAATTTGCTACCAAAAGGCACTTACTGCGTCTCGATTTTTTTCTTACAAACATATTTCGATAAAAAATGCAATAAAGTAAGGGTGTTCGAAAAAAATTGTAGGGATCACCAACGACTTATGAGCCAGCCTGTGATTGTGAAAATAATTTTATAAGATGCAGTTCAAGACACCCTATAATTAACCTATACAATTTTTTCTCGTCTCTTGTATAATAATAATTATATTGAGCTTTACCGTAGAAATGCGTCTGCCTGTATATATGTAAACAGATAAAAACTGAAAGTAAACCCGGATATAGATTCTAGGGGGCCTAGTTTGCGCTCATTTGAAGAAATCTTTTTAAATTTCTAGAATCGCGCTCTCCTCATTGACGAATTTGTTGTACGAAAATTAGCTGAAAATTATGGACCGTTAAACCACCAACTTAACTAAAACTACCGCCAAAGCATCAGAGAGAAAATAACCTATTGCATATCAGCCCTTTTGTAAAACTTCGATCCTTTATATGTGTTGACAAAACATAACAAACACTGTTTAGTCCACCCACTAACATTAATAAAATCTTAAAGGAACAATTTGCACTTGTATATAAAAATTCCCATATAACACAAATAATTTGTGATAAACAATCTAATAACATATACCATAGGATAAACGTCACTTATAGCGTCTAACAGACCTGCGCAATAATATCAAATGATCCGTTACCAGGCACCCACTCAGACATACTAGATCTCATATACCAAGCCAGGCTTGCCACTGTCAATGAAACGCGGTGATATTAAAAAAAAATCGGGACGCAGCAAGTGCGTTATGGTAGTGAATTTTTATTAAATGCTTCAAATTTGAATAACTCAATTTTCTATAAACTTAGAAAGTTTAATTTTGGTACGTACTAAGGTCTTTCCTAGGCCAAGATATCTTCCGAATTTCATTAGAGGAACTGTGTAATTTTCGGAGAAAAAATTTTTTTTCGAAATTTTTTTTAAATTTGAATAACTCAATTTTCTATAAACTTAGAAAGTTGAATTTTGGTTCGTGGTAAGGTCTCTCCCAAGCCAACATATATAGTAAATTTTTCTTGAAAGAAAACTCAAAATTTTCCCAGAAAACCTCATCAGATTTTCCTTCAAAATTTTTCCGGAAAACCCCGTCCGATTTTTCTGGATAACGAACTCATCCAAGCCATTACTAAAAGAAAGGCACTTGCTGAGTTTCATTGAAATCGGTTAATTATTTTTTGAGTTATCAGACGGATACATACATTCACATATATATATATATATATATATATATATATATATATATATATATATATATATATATATATATATATATATATATATATATATATATATAAATAAATAAACATATAAAAATTGAAACTGGCCCCGGATATGAGTTCTAGGGGACCTAGTTCGCGCTCATTTGCAAAAATGTTTGCAAAGTCTCACCATGGATACCTCTCTATTAGCGAATTTTTTAAAATAAAAATTCACTAATAAATGCTTCAAATTTTAATAGCTCCATTTTCTGTAAACCTAGAAAGCTGAATTTTGGTACATAGTTAGGCCTTGCCCAAAGCAGCATGCATACCAAATTTCATTGAAATAGCTTTGTCATTTTCGGAGGAAAAATTTTTTTCGCAAGGAAACTCAAAATTTTCCCGGAAAACATTGTCCGATTTTCCTGGCTACCGAACTCGTCCAAGCTATTATTAAAAGAAAGACATTTGCCCAGTCTCATCAAAATCGGTAAATTATTTTTTGAGTTATGGGTTGGATACATATATATATATATATATATATATATATATATATATATATATATATATATATATATATATATATATATATATAAACATATAAAAATCGAAACTGACCCCGGATATGGGTTTCTAAAAAATTTAAAAGTCGGGATCTCCTCGTTAGTTTATTTTTTAAAGAAAATTCACTAAAAATGGCCGTGGCCCAAATTTGAAAACATTTTTGCAAAGTCTCACCATCGATACCTCTCTATTAGTGAATTTTTTAAAATAAAAATTCACTAAAAATGTAAAGCATATGCAGGAAGAAGACATCGATGAAATTATATTTGTCGGAAGTCGGCAACTTAAGTGTTAAAGTCACTTCAAGACCATTGTATATTGTACTATTACCGAATTTTTGTTACAAAAAATGTTTTTTTAGGAGATCGCGTAGGGTGGGGTCCGCTACTTCCTCGTGGGAGTTTTCCTTTCCATTCTACATGCCTGCCTTCAATGCATAACCGACATGAAAAATTTTCTTCAGAACAACCTCCAAGAAAAGTACGGGACTTGCGGCGAATGCGGTGTATACAGGGTTTAAAGGAGACATGTCTGCAAAATGCGAAAAAGGCAGCTCTTAGAGGTCCGACTAAACTGGTTTTTACGCATTTTCCAGTCATGTTTCTTTTTTGTCTTCCCCGCCCAGCACCCCTATTCACTCCTGGTCTCGTAACTTCCTTGGGGGTTGCTGGCAAGAAATTTTGTGTTCTAAGCATGTTTCTGAAAAAAAATTAACAACCCCCTGGGAGGTAATTTGGATATAGATATATATATATATATATATATATATATATATATATATATATATATATATATATATATATATATATATATATATATATATATATATATAGTGTGTCCCAAAAGTCTTAAATCAAACGTCACACGAAGATAGGCTAGCTCAAGCCCTTTCAGAAAAATCCTATATGGTCTTATCAAAAAGTTTACGGTTTTCAAGATATTGACAATTTTATGAAAAAAATGAAGGATGTCAAATTTTAAGGTATTTTGCCCCCCACATGCAGAAAAAACATTTCCGGAATGTGATTTTTGCGCCTGCTCATCCTCGATAATAGCGTTATCGAACCAATCTGGAATATTTTGTATTATTATTCACGATATCTGAAGAAGAAAAATAAAAGTCGGACTTTTCTTCCCCAATTTTTTTTAAATTTGGAATAAACCTCTGTACTGAAAAAAATATTCATGTAACACATTGCTTGTACATGCTGACTCGCCACCCCATAAAACTTTATCGAAGAAATTGGGATCTAGTATGATTTTTCTTAACATAATTTCTCAAAATCGCTTGCGCCTTGCGTATTCACGCAGTTCCAAAAGTTGGACCGTCTGAATATGGTACGCATACCTTTTTAAAATTCTATGAGACATCAGTTCGTCTCTGTACTTTCCGCGTAGAGATAGGGAGACGGTTAAATTAGCAATGTTTTGTAAAATTTCATGCTCGTTCCAAATATGACTTGTATTTTGACCTGCCTCTTTTCGTTTCCGAAATATTTTGAAAAAAAAAAAATTCATCGATTTATGTTTTCTTCAATATCTAAGTAGGCGTTGATCTGACATGTCTAAGACTTGCACATTATCAGGATACTTTTTACAGAGTCATATTTTTGTGCTATTCTCAACATTGGATTGTCATTTGTTTTTAAGCTACATGTATCAACGTGTGTTTTTATTATGACAGACATATTGGATTTTTAATCATGTGATAGCCTGTGAAAAGAGCTTTCCAATGATGTACAACATGCTTGATAAATCTTGTAATTGCACTGACAATTTTGAGAAAAGGCGTTTTGAAGATAGTAGGCTATGAAATCTAATACCAGAAAACACATGACAAAAAAAGTGTACAAAAAGCAGTAGGCCATGGAGTCTAACAATATACTTCTACTTATAACATAATTTTCCGTAATGATTCACGATAAAAAAATAGGAACTTTGAGCACACCAATGAATCGGCCCATTATTGCCAATGATATTTTACATTACAACATTATCCTAAAAAATTGTTATAATTTAATTAAATAGGTAAACCTAGTAAATAACTGAATTTGCTAACAGAACTCAATAAAGATTAATGATTTACGAAGACGCCTTTGGAAATTGTTACATTTTTAAACGTAAGTCAACTGAAAAACAAGAGAAGAAAGGTTGCTGTGGTACTATCGCGACAATTAAGATACTGTCATTCTTAACTATCTGGTGTATTTAACACGTTGCTTAAAATTTTGTACTAAATAATTTGTTTCCTGTTTATTTTAAATATTATTCAACAATATGTTCAGCAATGAAGAATATTTTGACATGTTGGAATGTTATATTCGTTCTAACCAAAATGTTGGGGCAGCTGAAAATTCAGGTCAAAACAACTACCCAGAAAGACGACAACCAAATACCAAAATATTTCGCAGGATAGTGACCAATCTATTGAACGACGGCAGCTTCCACGCAAAGAAACTACCAATGCCTAAAAATGAAGAAAGAAATAATGCCGTCTTACAGGTTTCAAACGAAAACCCTCCGCAATCTGTTCGGTTTTATGGTGAACAAATTTACTTTCCAAAAAGTACGGCACACCGTGTATTAAAACAAAGTCATTACCATCCATACAAACCTACAATCGTACAAGGCTTAAATGCTGACGTTTACCCTAAGCGACTTCAATTCTGCAGATGGTATCAAGGACAATGTCAGCAAGATGAAAATTTTCATTTGAAAATAATATGGACTGATGAATCTAGATTTATAAATTGTGGTGTATATAATCGCCATAATAGGCATTATTGGGCAAATGAAAATCCCCATCTTAAGGAAGAAAGACGATTGCAAGACAGATTTGGTATTAATGTTTGGTGCGGCCTATTAGGTAAAAAACTGTTATTTCTGTTTGTAGATTAGAGAGTTAATTTTTAAAAATTTCAGGTAACTTCATTGTTGGTCCGTTCTTTTTTGAAAATTATTTAATTGGGGAATGGTGTCTTAATCTATTGAGAAATGATATTTTACCAACAATTAGAAGAGTTCATGATAATTTAGACGAGATGTGGTACCAACAAGACGGTTGTTTTGTACCAAAATTTTAATAATCGTGTCATATGTAACAATGGGCCGGTTCATTGGTGTGCTCGAAGTCCTGATATAACACCCATGTATCTTTATTTTTGGGGTACTCTGAAGAATGATGTATATAAATTCGATCCACCACAAAATATCAATGAATTACGAAACAGAATCACGAAAGCTATAAATCATATTAACCAAAACACCCTCACCAGAGTTTGCAGGCATCTTTTAAAAAGGTGTATAAAGTGCATTGAACAAAACGGTGGCTATATAGAACAATTTTCTATGTAGTATATTTTTAAGTTTCTATTTTATTATTTGTTGACTTCCGTTTCTAATTGTGTTGTTTTGTGGAGTTTAAGTTTCTATTTGTTATTGCCGGGTTTCGTTATTAAACTGTTTCACATAATCTTACCTAGCATTATTACCTAATTAAGTATTGTAAATTATATCACAATATTTTTTTATCGTGAAACATCACGGAAAGTTATGTTAAAAGTAGAAGTCTATTGTTAGAATCCATGGCCTACTGCTTTTTGATCACTTTTTTTCTTGTCATTTGTTTCCTGGTATTGGATTTCATAGCCTACTATCCTCAAAACGGTTTTTCTCAAAATTGTCAGTGCAATTACAAGATTTCTCAAGCATGTTGTACATCATTGGAAAGCTCTCTTCACGGGATATCACATGAGCAAAAAATCCAATATGGCTGTCATAATAAAAACAGGCGTTGATACTTGTAGCTCAAAAACAAATGACAAGCCAAAGTTGAGAATAGCACAAAAAGATTACTCTGTAAAAAGTGTCCTGATAATGTGCAAGTCTTAGACATGTCAGATCAACGCCTACTTAGGTACTGAAGAAAAAAGAAATCGATATTTTTTTTTTCAAAATAACTCGAAAACGAAAAGAGGCAGGGCAAAATATAAGTCATATTTGAAACGAACATGAAATTATACAAAACATTGCTAATTTAGCCGTCTCCCTATCTCTAATAATAACGGAGATAGCAATACATTCCCATAATATACTTTTTATGACATAAACCTGTGTAACAAATTTGGTTGCCATAGTTTCGTTATTTTCGGAGATACAACCGTTTTGCGAAAGAAAAATCAAAATTTTCTCCGAAAAACTAGTAATATATATATATATATATATATATATATATATATATATATATATATATATATATATATATATATATATATATATATATATATATGAATCATACTTGGTTCTCGGGGTGAACCGCGTCGGTCCTGTTTTGAATCCATTGGAGATCTCTCTTGGGCCTAGAGACTATGATAATGATATAAACTGGATTACCAAATTTCGTTGCCCTTACCTTGTTAATTCCGGATATAATTTTTTTTCGAAAGAAAACACAAAATTTTTCGGGAAAACCTGGGCCGATTTTCCTGGATAACGAACTTATCCAAGTCACTTGCAAAAGGAAGGTACTGTTGCGTTTTCTCCGGGTTCTGGATAAGTGAGACTTTTAATTTTAACAAAACAACTTTATTTACTCTCTAAATATGGATACAATAAAAGTTCTAGAATGCCTCTCTTACAAAACACTTACTTTATCTGGCCTTACAATCACTAATTTGTACAAAAGTCACTAATACACTGAAACTACAGTCGCTACTTTATAACACTTCACACTAGTTACTGCTCCTTCGAGTCACTACAACATTCTCTAACTAACTGTCTGGCTTGCTCTCGCGTTTATATACTCGCCGTACCTTCCACCACTTTCTGGAGCGTTCCATTCCAGAATTTTCCAGGACCTTCTTTTACTAGAAGGTTCTGTGAATACAGATCGGTCCCGTGTGTATACAGGGGGATGCATATACAGGTTGATCCAAATGTGGTCATCACTCCTATGTTACACAAGAGGTGTTTCTCGTAATATAAGATCTCTCTGCGTATACAGGGTGTAAGGGTTCTCTGCGCATACAGGGTGTGTATACAGGGTGTTCGGAATGTTCAGACCTCAGTTATCCGTTCCGACGGGGTACAAGTTGGTAACTTCGTTATTTTTGGTCCTAGAGGGTTGAGACTTCGCCTGTGGGGGGTCACCCCAGGCACCCCCAGGGGGAGGCGATGTTGCCAGATTGTGCAAAAATGCCCAGATGTTGGGGAAGTTCTGGAGATGTGGCAACACCGCACCTACGTGTATTGAAGTGCTTTGTAACAGTACTCACTAAATCTCATCAAAATCGGCTCATTATTTTTTGAGTTATCGGTGTGATTATATATATATATATATATATATATATATATATATATATATATATATATATATATATATATATATATATATATATATATATATATGACCCCGGATATGTGTTCTAGGGGGCCTAATTAGCGTTCATTGGAAAAAATTGTTTCAAAATTCAAAAGTCGGGATCGCCTCATTAGTGAATTTTTTCTACGAACATTCACTAAAATGAAAAATTAGGAATTTTTTGCCCTAAAAATACAATTTCCAACGGTAATGGGGCTTATGGTTCACTAGGGCTACAGTCTTTTTATAAATCCTTGATTTGTTGGAAACTCATATAAAACAGTTACTAGGTTTTTCCATTGCACGGGAGCGCGAATCACTCTGTAGGTATACCTTCCTTGTACTAGTTTATATTCTTCTCATCACACACAGCAGTTACAGAAAAGTGAAAGTATTGACCTGCATCGGCTCCACTTATCACTGAAGATGTTTCTAGAACTAACTCACGCATTTCGTGATGATTATTGAGATCAAGACGTAATTTGTAATAACATAAATGAAGACGAGGGATAATTTACTAGGTGAAAAACATCCAGTAGATCCGGTAGTTGATGTCGAGTCTTGTAATAGAATGTACATTGTTTCTTAAACCCGGTTATGTATACCTACAGTAAGTGACCAAATAAAAAAAAAATGATGAAATTCTTCGTTATGTATTATTTGAAAGTGTAAAGGTTGGATCTATTCATAACTGTTGGTAATGTCTCCTCATTAGTTAATGATGGACGAGTGAACGTATTAACTGGCACTTGTAGGCAACTGCATTTTTGTTTGGCATTTATTTTAAAGAATGCATGTATAGAAACCGCAGTCGATACATTATTTAATTTCATTACAATATTTTTTTCAATATTTCACCTCGTGAATTTACTCATTCGGTTATTAAACATTTTTATTTAGCAGTGTGCAGAAACACATTCACAAAGAATACAAGAACTACAAAAAGTTTAGTTAGACCCCTGTGGGTCCGAGGACTAACTAAAAGAATAGGCCCATGGTAACTCCTGCCTGTCGTACGAGTAGACTAATCAGAGTCAAGCGGGTGGTAGTGGAATTTTCCTTTACGTGATAGTAAAGGGTTTTTCACGCCCGAGGAGGTACCACCCCATACATCAAGGAGCCGGTGAAGTCCCAACGGACGTTTCCAGTTCTAGTGTATGAGTCGGTTTTCCTTATAAGCAAAAATGATGATGGCTCCTCCTTGTACAAAAGTTTCCGGAGGTAAAATACCCCTCCATTCGGATCTCCGGGAGAGGGGTGTACAGGGGGCGCCAGCATCAAGATCTAACATATCCTTCTCCAATATATGTGACCTAAATTCTAATCTGAACTCTGTCAACTATTTCCTCCAAGCTAATAGGCCCCAACTCCTCTTCCTCACCGAAACCCAAATCAGTGCCAAAACAGCCACTAATCACCTTAATTTCTCAGGGTATGAGCTCCTTACTTCCTTTAGATTGCATGGAGGCGTGTGCGCATACGTCCGCAGCAATCTACCCTGCACCAGACTCCCCAATTTAGAAGCTGGAATAAAAGACATACTATGGATAAAACTCTCTCTCAGGGCTGCAACTAAATTTATCTGTTGCATTTACCGGTCACCTTCTGACAACAACTTTGTCCAGGTCTTTGACTACCTTTCTGAAAAAAACCGACCATCTGATTTCTGAATATCCTTCCTCCGTGGTCACTATTCTTGGTGACTTCAATGTCCATAATAAGGAATGGCTAGGATCTTAAAAAACCGAATCACAAGGGAGAGCAGCGAAGGCCTTTGCAGTCAGCAACTCTTATATGGTTCAGCAACCTACTTACTTTCCTCGCATCCCAACACACAGCTCAAATCCCTTGGATCTCTTTCTTACTACAAAACCTGAATGCTATAGGATATTAGTCACCGCTCAGACCACGGCATGGTCACTGCTTTCTGCGCAATGCAACCCGAGGTTACACATTCCTCACACCCACGTATCGTTTGGCACTACAACTCCGCGAACTGGGACGAAAGGCAGGATTACTTTTCCTTATTTCCATGGGCGTCTGCCTGCTTCTCTCATCCTGACCCCTCAGATATCTCACAAATCGCCATCGTAATTATCGAAGCTGGCATGGAATTAATTATTCCACGTACACAGAAAACCTCTTCAGCCACTCAAAAGACCTGGTTCTCTAAATCATGTGAGAAGGCCAGACTTGAAAAGGTCAAAGCTCACAAAACGCTTCTACAAAATCCTAGTCAAGAAAACCGTCAGGCGTTTAACGACGCAAGAAACTGCTACGTCCCCATTCTTTCTTAGAAAAAAATTCGTTTAATAACCATATCAAAAACAAGGTCCTCTTAAGCTCCAACGACAGCAAACTATTGTGGACTCCTGCTAAATTGATTGGAAATAATTTCTGCAAGAGCACGTTTCCACCTCTTGTCTCAGGGGATGAAATTGTTTCTACCGCCCTGACCAAGGCTGAAGTTTTTGCCTCGTTGTTCGCCGGTAATTTTACTCTCAACCCACCTCCAAATGTTCAACCACCAACAGTCCCCAATGTCGCGCATAAAATGACGGATATCATTTTCAAAACTAAAAAGGTACGAAAGATGCTCTCTTCTCTTAATACCAGGAAAGCCTCTGGCCTTGACGAGATCCCAGCAATTGTTCTCAAAAAATGCGCACCAGAACTTGCTCCTGTCCTCACTCGTCTGTTTCAGACATCTTACAACAGAGGCATATTCCCTAGTAACTGGACAACCCGTCCCCAAGAAAGGATCCAAAGCGCTTCCTAGTAACTACAGGCCTATTTCTCTCCTTTCAGTAGTCCCTGAAGTGATGGAAAAGTATATAAACACCGAATTACTAAAATTTCTTGAAAAACGCAGTCTAATCCACGACAGGCAGTATGGATTCCGTCAGCGCAGATCAACTGCCGACCTCCTTTCCTTTGTCATCCGTTCTTGGAACAAGTCTATGGAACTACACGGTGAATCCCAGATTATCGCTCTAGACATATCCAAAGCACTCGACCTGGTCTGGCACGCAGCGCTGCTTAATAAAGTACCGGCCTATGGCCTACCACCAAAACTATGTACCTGGACAGCGAACTTCCTCTAAAACCGGAGCATTTCGGTTGTGCATGGTCATTCCTCTAAACTGTATCCAATTAATGCAGGAGTTCCTCAAGGTTCAGGTTTATCCCCTACTTTGTTCCTTCTCCACATCAATGACCTCCTCTCTACCACATCCAACCCAGTTCGCAGTTACGCGGACGACAGCACCCTGCACTCAAATATACATTATTCTAAGCCCGTCTCTTTAGCTCAATTAGATGAGGATCGCAGACTCATGAAGGGTTCTGTGTCCGTGGATCTCCAAAAAATATTAGACTGGGGAAGTAGAAATCTTGTACAATTCAACCCCACCAAATCTCAGTCTTGCTTTCTTTCTCATAAGAGATACACCAGCCCTAGACCCATCGCAATGAACAACCAAGTTATTCAAAGTAATGAGTCCTTGTCACTTGTTGGCATTTCTGTTGATCGAAATCTCAATTGACACCAACATGTTACATCAATTGCAGAATTGGCTGCTAAGAAATTAAGTTTCCTCTTCCGGGCTCGCAAATACTTTTCATCAGCTAATCTCTATACCTTATATAGTTTACAAATAAGGCCAAACCTCGAATACTGCTCCCACATCTGGGGTGCCGGTACCGCTTCTACACTCGCTATCCTGGATTCCATTAAGAAGAGAGTTATGCGTATCATCGGTGACCCTACCCCCACCCAAAGGCTGATATCCCTTGCCCACCGACGTGCCGTTGGTGACATCTCTCTCTTTTAAAGATATCTGCACGGGCACTGCGCAGAGAAGCTTTCTTCCATAGTTCATCCACCTGTTGCCCCCAACAGATCTACCAGGGGAACAGAGAGAATGCACCATTCTACTGTCCAGATCACCAGACATAGAACATCTTGTTATGCCCGCTCTTTTATCCCGAGGACTTCCAAGTTGTGGAGTTTCTTACCGGCACATGTTTTTCCTTCTCCTTCGAACCACCAAACCTTCAACTCCAGAATTAAGAAGTTGCCTCTTTCCCCCTTGTCGACACCCACGGTACGATAGTATTTAGGCTGTAAGCCCTCGTGGCGTGTTGTGAAATATGAAAAAAGGGGAATAGAATGTACACAAAGTAAAGATACAGAAACTGCAAAAGTTTAGTGAACTTATTTATATATATATTTTATATTATATCAATAAGTCCACTAGAAACCAAAATTTTAATCAAATTAGAATAGTTAAGGGATTGCGAGAGAAATATTTTTTTTATGTTAAAGCAGATAAAGGTAATAATGTTGTGAGTCTGGACAAAAACGAGTATGAAGATAGTTTATAATGCCATAGAGACAGGGCCCTGTAAAAATCCAAATAAAAACCCGCTACCAAAAATGATTTGGGACGTTAAAAATAGTCTAAAGAGTTGTCACAACATTATATCAAAAGACTTTGGAAGAAAGTTACAAGTTGCATCTCCTGAAGTCCCCCCAAAAAGTCGTATCTCCCAGAAATCCATAAACCGGGAAAATCAATGAGTCCTATTGTTTCGTTTCGGCTATAGTTTACTAAGTGAAGATTGGAACCTGTGATGAACACTGTATAGTTTCGCCGACATATAATTTAGCAAAGTGGTTGACAAATGAGTTTAAAAGCTTGCCCGTCAAACAAAAACGTTTTTCAGTAACAAATTCACTTGAATTTACTAATAAAATTAAAGAGGTTAAATTGATTGAAGGCGCGGTTGTAATTTCATTCGATGTAACTACATTGTTTCCTAGCGTTCTCACGAAGCAAGCGTTAACGTATTTAGAAGAGTTGTTAAAGATGAATAACATAAATGAAAATGTCTGCAAAGAGTATTTAACTTTAACAAACCTTTGTACTACACAAAATATTTTTCAATTCAACAATGAGTTTTTTGAACAAACCCAAGGCACGGCAATGGGCAACCCGCTGTCGCCATTTATTGCAGACCTTTTCATCGGTAGATTTGAAACAGGTCTTGAAAGTGAAAGTGAATATTTTCCTAGAGTGTGATTTCGTTACGTGGACGATATTTTCGCAGTGTTTCACACAAACATTTGTAGACTAGGAGATTTTATTTCCAAATTAAACATAGATACTAATAGTATAAAAGCAAGTTTGCAGTTTAGAAACACCTGTGTTAACTGAGTGGTGCTCGAGAGGCTTAGAAATTTTCGGACTTTTTTCAGTTTTTGGCTTATACCTTCTAAAAGATGCCTCCTACGGAAAAGGTCATCCGGCACAGTTTTAATGTAGATAATATTTAATATAATTTGAATGAGCCCGCAGCTCCGTAGGTTTAATAGATCCCGAGATACAGCACCTCAAAAATTGCCCACTTTTTCCAAAAAGTTCAAAATTGTTCAGTAAGTGAAGATTCGAACCTGTGATGAGCACTGATAAGTACGCTTGGAGAATCCAAATAACTCCAACACATCTTTTTAAAGACCTGACGATCATTTCACTAACAAAGTTAGCATCAGCAGAGGATGAAAAATTCTAAACTACTTACTGCTAAACATCACCTTTTATACTGAGTCGTAGGTAAAGACCGATACCGAGAGAGAGACTAGATCGCAGGCAAATTTTCAGTGTATTGTATTTTAAGTGCCGAACGGGGTTTTTTAACTTCCTTTTTCACTTTAGATGACAGGTTTTGGAACGTTTGTCTGCATCAAAGACAATGCGCAAACAGAAGACTACTAATCAGTGGCGGAGCCTGGTTAAGAAACTTTTGTATTTTATTGCCTTAGAAATATAAATACTTTCGTACGCATCCAGCTCTGCCGGCGGTCTAACATTTTTGATAAGTTTCAGATTTGCTTTATCAATGTGGTGGTTATTATCTCCAATATGTTGTGGCACGCATGACTTGTCTACACTACCGTATATCAGCTGTGCCAGATGTTCACGAAATCTAGTCTCAATGGTTCTCTTGGTCTGCCCAACGTATTTAAGATTACAGTCTCATAGATGCCCGACATTTCACTGGCTTTATCTGTATCTCTCGTATGACCTAACAAATCTCTTAAACTATTTTTTGTCGAAAAAGTTAGCAGCAAATCGGTTTTCTTAAAAATGCTCTCTACGAAAATTCGTTAATATTATAAATAGAAAAATGCATTACCAACAATTTGATTATTATGTACAAATATGTAAATATTTGTGTTTATTGATGTATTGCTGTTACCGATAGCAAGATTACAATAATAAAATCAAATAATTACATTATCAGTAAACAATACAAGTATCTCAGGCGTTCTAACTGGATATATCCGGATAGCCTACGCCTCCTGTCTAAATAAATCCTCTAATCTGGCAATCTACCAGGTTCACATTAAAAACCGGCTGCACTGTGATTCTTATACGGATGAATTCACAATAGAAATAGAATTATTATGTAGGACAGAACACAAGATGAAGATTACGATACACATAAAATAAATGGTGCACTAGAAAACATATACAATGTGATGATAAAGTTTGGAACATAATTCAAACATGCGTTATTTAAAATTTTCAAGAAAAATGCTCGGACAGGTCAATGTTAGCGAATTTTTCTTAAAACTAAAAGTTCACTAATGAGGAGACCTGTGTGGAAAATTGGATTAGTTGTGGGCTTTCTTGCAGCTTAGAAACACCTGTGATAACTGGGTGGTTCTCGAGAGGCCACGACATTTTCGGACTTGTTTCAGTTTTTGGCTTATACCTTCCAAAAGATGCATACTACAGAAAAAGTCATCCTGCACACTTTTAAAGTAGATAAAATTATATATATATATATATATATATATATATATATATATATATATATATATATATATATATATATATATATATATATATATATATATAAGGTCAAAACTCACAAAACGCTTCTACGCAATCCCAGTCAAGAAAACCGTCAAGCATTTAACGACGCAAGAAACCGCTATGTCTGCATTCTTTCTGAGGTAAAAAACTCGTTTAATAACCACATCAAAAACAATGTCCTCTCAAGCTTCAATGACAGCAAACCCTTCTGGACTCTTGCTAAATCTAATGGGAATAATTTCTTTAAGAGCACGTTCCTACCTCAATGGCCACCAGAACTTGCTCCTGTCCTGACTCGTCTGTTTCAGACATCTTACAGTAGAGGCATATTCCCTAGTAACTGAAAAACTGCTCAAGTACAACCGGTCCCCAAGAAAGGACCCAAAGCGCTTCCTAGCAACTACAGGCCTATTTCTCTCCCTTCTGTCGTCTCTAAAGTGATGAAAATGTATATAAACACCGAATTACTAAACTTTCTTGAAAAACACAGTCTAATCCACGACAGGCAGTATGGATTCCGTCAGCGCAGATCAACTTCCGACCTCATTTCCTTTGTCACCCATTCTTGGAGCAAGTCTATGGAACTACACGGTGAATCCCAGATTGTCGCTCTAGACATATCCAAAACATTCGACCAGGTCTGGCTCGCAGCGCTGCTTAATAAACTTCCGGCATATGGCCTACCACCAAAACTCTGTACCTGGACAGCAAATTTCCTCTCCAACCGGATGATTTATGTTGTCGTGGATGGCCATTCCTCTAAACTGTATCCAATTAATGCAGGAGTCCCTCAAGGTTCAGCTTTAGCCCCTACTTTGTTTCTTCTCCACATCAATGACATCCTCTCTATCACATCCAACCCAGTTCACAGTTACGCGGATGACAGCACCCTCCATTCAAATATACCATATTCTAAGCCTGTCTCTTTAGCCCAATTAGATGAGGATCGCAGACTCATTGAGGCTTCTGTCTCCGTGGATCTCCAAAAAATATTAGACTGGGGAAGTAGAAATCTTGTACAATTCAACCCCACCAAATCTCAGTCTTGCTTTGTTTCTCATAAGAAATACACCAGCACTAGACCCGTCACAATGAACAACCAAGTTATTCAAAGTAATGAGTCCTTTTCACTTGTTGGAATTTCTGTGGATCGAAATCTCAATTGGCATCAACATGTCACATCAATTGCAGATGCGGCTGCTAAGAAATTAGGTTTCCTTTTCCGGGCTCGCAAATACTTTTCACCAGCTAGTCTCTATACCTTATATACTTCACAAATAAGGCCAAACCTCGAATACTGCTCCCACAACTGGGGTGCCGCTGTCGCTTCTACACTCGCTATCCTGGACTCCATTCTGAAGAAAGCTATATGCCTCATCAGTGACCCTACCCTCTCCCAAAGGCTGCAGGCTGCCATCCCTTCCCACCGACGTGCCGTTGGTGACCTCTATCTCTCTCCTTTATATATATCTCAACGGGCACTGCTCAGAGGAGCTTTCTTCCATAGTTCCTCCATCTGCTGCCCCCAACAGATCTACCAGGGGTACAGAGCGAATGCACCCTTTTACTGTCTAGGTCACCAGACATAGAACATCTTGTCAGCCCGCTCTTTTGTCCCGAGGACTTCCAAGTTGTGGAATTCCTTGGCAGCACATGTTTTTCCTTCTCCTCCGAACCTCCAAACCTTCAAGTCCAGAATTAACAAGTTGCCTCTTTCCTCCCTGTCGACACCCACGGTACGATGTGTTGTTGAAATAATAATAATTATAATAATAATAATAATAATAATAATTTTGGTAAATAGTTCACTCATTATAATACAAACACGTGTACCAAATTTGGTTGCCCGTACTTTGTTATTTCTGGAGATGTTTTTCCGAAAGAAAACACAAAATTTTCCGAGAAACCCTGGGCCGATTTTCCTAGCTTAGGAACTTAAAAATTGAAACTGTCTCTGGATATGGGTTCTAGGGGGCCTAGTTTGCGCTCATTACTGATTTTTTTCCAGAAAATTCACTCAAAATGCTTCTGATGACAGAAAATTATAGTTTAGACACTAGGGGCCACATCGCCTTTAGATTATGATGTTGGTGTGTAAATGCAACAACAAAAAATGAATGTAATAATAGAAATGGCGAAAAGGTAAAAATAAATATGATACTTGGATAAAGGAAAGAAATAAGGAACATTTGTTTGAAATTATGACAGCAATGTTTTGATACATTAGTTTAGTCAGAGTTTCGTATTTTTAATATTTTGTGGAAAACATGTCTTTCAAGACTGCCCACAGTTTCGGCATTGCGATACATTTGAAACGTACAAATTTTGACGCACATTATATTATGGTAACATATTTTCATGAGAATTTTAATCAAAGGAAATAAACTTTAGCAAATGAAACGAATAAAAGTCACCACGCAGTAAGTGCATTATGGTAGCGAATTTTGAAATCTTTTGAATCTCCCTATCTTTAATTTCCCTCAAAGGTTATAAACTTCAAATTTGGTGGGTGATATAGTCTATATACAGGTGATCCAAAAATTATGGTATACAGGTATGAAAATATAACGATTTAGCAAGATATGTTATAATAATAAATTGAATTTAGATTTTTCTTGGTCACAAATAACTAAAAGTCTGGACGCAGCAAGTGCGTTATGGTAGTGAATTTTCATTAAAATGTTTTTATTGCAAATATGTGTGTTTTTATTTAAGAAAGCAGGCATCAATTTTGGTTACCAGTATAACCTATATAGTAAAAACAATGTGCCATGTTTCATAAAAATAACTTTATTGTGTGAAAATGTACAAAAATTTCCAAAAGTAAACTTAAAGTGTTCCCGAAAAAACACGTTTCTTGGTCAACCTTACAGGTTAATAGCAAATTGAGCTATTCAAATATGAAGCATTTGATCAAAATTCGCATCCATAACGCACTTGTTGCATCCAGAATTTCTTTTCTTACAAACCTGCATTATATTTCGATGGAAAATGCAAAAATGCAATAACATAAGGCGTGTTTGATTTGAAAAAAAGAAAATTTGTATCACCAACGACTTATGAGCCATCCTGTGATTGTAGAAATATTTTTTGAAGATGTAGCTCAAGACACCCTATAATTAATAGATACAATTTTTTTTCATATCTTGTTTAATAACGGATATATTGACTTTATTGATTTTTTTACGAAAATTCGACAAAAATTATATACCATTAAACGATAAACTCTATAGCTAAGACTACTGCCAAGCATTAGAGAAAGGGTCTATTTGAAATGAATTTTCTGGAAACATTTTAGTAAAATGAAGGACAATGACGGTTGAAACTAAGACTTCAGGGTTTGTAAAATATCCTTCTTAAGACATTTGATTTCCATAGCCCGTATTAGATTCAAGTTATTTGGCTAAATGTTGGCGATTTTGACGTTTTAAATCGCAACTTTGACGTTTTGAGGAAAACCCCAATTTATTTTTCTTTAAATGCCCATAACTTTTTTATCTTTTGACCTACATAGCTAAATTTTGGTAGGTAACTTACCTATAAGGATATAAACCCGGGTATCAAATTGGTTGCCCTTACTTTGTTAATTCCGGAGATATGAATTTTTTTCGAAAGGAAACACAAAATTTTCCGGGAAAACCTGGGTAGATTTTCCTGGCTAACGAACTTATCCAAGCCATTTGCAAAAGGAATTTATTCACCAAATTTAATCAAAATCGGCCCATTATTTTTTGAGTTATCGGTGTGATACATACATATATATATATATATATATATATATATATATATATATATATATATATATATATATATATATATATATATATATATATATATATATATGTTGTGCTGAGAATTGCTAAGGCCATATAAAAGTTATAAAAACAAAAATGAAAACCCTTACGGAAACTACTATGATAATGTTAAATTCTGATTATTGATTAAAAAATTGGGTGATCAGATTAGTGATGGGGGGTAGTAGTTGTACCACTGGTCAGTAATAAGTAAAATACTTACGGTTTACACGTAATGCATATGGGTTCTCTGTATATTGTATACATATCCACATCGTTCGACATATTTTACTGTACACTAAAACAGAAAACAAAATAATAACATTAAAACACAAGCACATTCACTATTATTGTTAGTCAGTGTTATTTGGAGAAGCAATGAAAGATATATAGCCATAATTTGTTGGAATGATAATTAAATGAGTCTTAAAAAGTTTAACTATCAATTTGGAAAATATCTCAGTTAAAGTGAAATAAAAAGAGCCAGAAATCTATATGTAGATAGATTGAAATATTAAGCATGAAATACATACCAAAGAATTATGTTCAAAATCAATTACCAAAAGGTAATGAACAAAACAAACCCCTTGTATGATGTTTTCAATATGTGAATTTAGTTTATTTTTTATGTGAACAATGAACTGAAATGTACCCATATATGTGTCTGTGTTTGTAAAACCAATGAAGTGGAAGTTATTAAAAAAACAGTGTTAAGTGTTCTGGAACTTTTAAATCAAGATTACAGCATGAACTTAATGAATTTATACATTTATATTGATTATAATTAGATTAAAAAAGTAAGGTTAGATCAGATGTCAATTTTAAGAATAGAATATTTTATACTTACTCGATGGTTCCAAGGAGAATATCTGTCAAAACATTAATTAATGAATTGGAAGAGAGAATGCTATGATCAGACAGGAAACACCAAATGTTAGATGAATTTGGGCAACATTTCCGCTTTTGTTATGAATTATTGTTGGTTGTTGTTGAAATTCAGATGCGAGAGAGCGTCATTATTGCTTCCCATTTTAAATATAAATATTTTAAAGTATAAATTGTCCAAGGGAAATTCAATTTGCCGCTAAAACAAAGAAGAGACGTTACATCAAGTTTTTAACGTAAGGAAGTACGAGATAAGCAGTAAATATAGCAATAATACGTACATTTGAGGATACCCAATACCAGTAGCGAGGAAGCCAAGGTTAGAGATTTATTTTATTTAATGTATAGCAGCTCAACCAGACAAATATTTCAATAAAAAGACAGCCCATTCTGTCAAATATCATTTTAAGAAAATGTGTTTATGGGAAATTAAGATTTAAACGCATAAAGTAGAAATCTTATGGGATAATTTAACCATAGTTCAACATTGAGAATACAGAGGGAGTGCAGGTCAAGGATCCATATTTTATTAATAAGAACAATTGAATGAAAGCCGTAAATTCGGATACTAAATTTAATCATTGTAAATTGATATTAGTTTGATAATTAGAACAACGGATCCGTTTAAAGTTTAGAGTTTAGATGTTAAATTTGAAATTGTGCCAATAAAATTTGTTTAAGAATTTTGAAACGTAATTCTTTGAAAACCCATAATAAGATAATAAGGCTACTATAAATATTTGCAGGCTACTTTCTTTCTATTTTAGCAGAACCGACTACTGAGATAAGTAAGTAAATAAAATATTTGAATATAATTTATTTGACATACATATATGTATATATAATAGAAGGATAGGCAACCCAAATAACCCTGAGATAGATTAAATCACATAAATACAAGAGTCATAAAACATTTTTATTCAGATAAAGTTTCACACAAATAATATACAGAGTCACCCATAATACATGGTGTAAAAAAATAATACAAGGTGTAATAATAACATTATCATTCATTTTAAATATCAATTTTCCAGTAAATATAATATAAAAATAATAGTAAATATAAATAAAAGCCAACTACAACAATAATATAATATATAAACATATAAAAATTGAAACTGACCCCGGATATGTGTTCTGGGGGGCCTAATTAGCGCTCATTAGAAGAAATTTTTTCAAAATTCAAAAGTCGGGATCTCCTCATTAGTGAATCTTTTAAAGGAAATTCACTAAAAAGCAAGTGAAGGAGTTACTACATATATAAAATGGAAGCACCATACGCAAGAACTTAATGTAAGCAGCAGTTTTGAGACTGTAGTGACAAGAGTGTATTGCCTATCACCCATCACGATATGTAACATATATATCCCACCTGATCACCAAACTACAGAAGCAGAAATATCAAACTAGTTCAATCAACTTAAATCATCGTTTATAATTGTTGGAGACTTTAATGTACATGATATTACATGGGGTTCAAAAAAACTCATTTGGCAGAGGTAGGATAATATAAAAGGTAATAAACAACACCAATCTGGCACTTCTAAATCGAGCATTGCCGACGCACATAAACATCTCAACAGGCAGCTTCAGCAACATTGATCTAAGCATTTGTGACCCCAAACCAGCAGCACTAGCAGAATGGAATGTGCTAGAAGATCCTTATGGAAGTGATCACTTCCCAATCTTTTTTTTATTTTTTATTTATTTCAACAACAGACCACGATGGCTTACAGCCTAAATACTATCGTACCGTGGGTGTCGACAAGGATGAGCGAGGCAACTTGTTAATTCTGGACTTGAAGGTTTGGAGGTTCGGGGGAGAAGGAAAAACATGTGCCGGCAAGGAATTCCACAACTTGGAAGTCCTAATTTCTTAGCAGCCGCTTCTGCAATTGATGTGACTTGTTGATGCCAATTGAGATTTCGATCCACAGAAATGCCAACAAGTGAAAAGGACTCATTACTTTGAATAACTTGGTTGTTTATTGTGATGGGTCTAGGGCTGGTGTATCTCTTATGAGAAAGAAAGCAAGACTGTGATTTGGTGGGGTTGAATTGTACAACATTTCTACTTCCCCAGTCTAATATTTTTTGGAGATGCACGGAGATAGAACCCTCCATGAGTCTGCGATCCTCATCCAATTGGGCTAAAGAGACAGGCTTAGAATATTGTATATTTGAGTGGAGGGTGCTGTCGACCGCGTAACTGTGAACTGGGTTGGATGTGCTAGAGAGGAGGTCATTGATGTGGAGAAGAAACAAAGTAGGGGTTAAAGCTGAACCTTGAGGAACTCGTGCATTAATTGGATACAGTTTAGAGGAATGGCTATCCACGACAACAGAAATGCTCCGGTTGGAGAGGAAATTAGCTGTCAACGTACGGAGTTTTGGTGGTAGGCCATAGGCCGGTAATTTATTAAGCAGCGCTGCGTGCCAGACCTGGTTGAATGCTTTGGATATGTCTAGAGCGATAATCTGGGATTCACTGTGTAGTTCCATAGACTTGTTCCAAGAAAGGGTGACAAAGGAAAGGAGGTCGGCAGTTGATCTGCGCTGACGGAATCCATACTGCCTGTTGTAGATTAGACTGTGTTATTCAAGAAATTTTAGTAATTCGGTGTTTATATACTTTTCCATCACTTTAGAGATGACTGAAAGGTAAG
This sequence comes from Tillus elongatus, assembly GCA_964006375.1. NCBI lineage: Eukaryota > Metazoa > Arthropoda > Insecta > Coleoptera > Cleridae > Tillus > Tillus elongatus. Next base: position 8,651,820 of record OZ023270.1, on the reverse strand, counting down.
AAATAGGCCTGTAGTTGCTAGGAAGCGCTTTCGATCTTTTTTGGGGACGGGTTGTACTCGAGCAGTTTTCCAGTTACTAGGGGATATGCCTCTATTGTAAGATGTCTGAAACAGACAAGTTAGGACAGGAGCAAGTTCTAGTGCGCATTTTTTGAGAACAATTGCTGGGATCTCGTCAGCGCCAGAGGTTCTCCTGTTATTAAGAGAAGAGAGCATATTTCGTACCTTTTTAGTTTTGAAAATATATCCGTCATTTATGCGCGACATTGGTGAATGTTGGTGGTTAAACATTTGAAGGTGAGTTGAGAGTAGAATTGTCGGCGAACAACGAGGCAAAAGTTCATCCTTGCCCAGGGCGGTGGAAACAATTTCATCCCCTGAGACAAGAGGTGGGAACGTGCTCTTGCAGAAATTATTCCCAATAGATTTAGCAAGAGTCCAGAAGGGTTTGCTGCCGCTGGAGCTTAAGAGGACTTTGTTTTTGATGTGGCTATTAAACGAGTTTTTTGCCTCCGAAAAAATGCTGACATAGCGGTTTCTTGCGTCGTTAAATGCTTGACGATTTTCTTAACTGGGATTGTGCAGAAGCGTTTTGTGAGCTTTAACCTTTTCAAGTCTGGCCTTGTCACAGGATTTAGAGAACCAGGGCTTTTGAGTGGCTGAAGAGGTTTTATGTGTACGTGGAATCAATAACTCCATGCCAGCTTGGATAATTTCGGTGACGTTTTGTGAGATAACAGAGGGGTTAGGATGAGAGAAGCAGACAGACGCCCATGGAAATGGAGAAAAGTAATTTCGAATTTCGTCCCAGTTCGCGGAATTGTAGTGCCAAACGATACGGTAGAACTAAACATTGGCACGCCGCAGCACTAGAAGGCATCTAAAAATTGGAATCTATCAAAAGCTAAGTGGGACAACTGTAAACTAGAGGTAGAATTCTGTTTGAATAACCTAGGTCCCATAGCAAATATAAACCAGAGTATTTATATATTCACCAACATAATTATCGACGCAGCAGAACAACATATAGGGTACAAGTCTAACAAGAATACAAGAAAGAGTGCCCCCTGGTGGAATGAAGACTGTAAGAATGCAATAGCAGCAAGTAAAGCAGCACTTAACCAATACAGAAAGTGCCCAACCCTTGATAATCTTATTTCACTAAAAAGAAAAGGAGCTGTCGCCCGCAAAACAATAAAAAAAAACAACAAAAAAGTTCACGGCGCGCCTATGTATCCACTGTAACAGCTGATACCAATCCAGAAGAGGTATTGCAAAAAATAAGAAAAATAGGCAATAAAGAAAACAAGTTTCACGTACCAATTATTGTAACAGACTCATCAAACAAGTACGATCCGCCCTACAAGAACTCCGCAACAATCGTTGGGAAGAACGCCTGCAAACCCTGTCTACATAAGACAATTCCATCTGGCAAATGGCTAAAGCCCTTCGCACCCAAAAACTTCCGTTATTCCCACTTCGCGGCCGTAACGGAGTCGTATACACGGATGCGGAGAAAGCTACTGCATTCGCAGATCATCTGGAGTTGCAAGTCAGCCGGAATTATAACAACGTTGATCTGTCGCACGTAGCAAGAACGCACCGCTATGTCAGGAGTGCGCTTCGCGCCACCCCAGACACAACTATCGAGCCCACTACTTTCGAAGAAGTTTCCAAAATAATCAAACCATTAAAAAAATAGAAAAGCTCCGGGATACGATGGAATCTCTAACGTAGCCCTGAAAAACCTCCCGCGCAAAGCCGTGGTACTCCTAGTTACGGTTATAAATGCCATGCTGCGATTTCAACATTTTCCTTCCATGTGGAAACTTGCCGATATTATCAACATCGCGAAACCCAGCAAAGATCCGCTGTTCCCTCAGAACTATAGGCCTATTAGCCTGCTACCAGTCATCGTCAAAATCGCCAAAAAAAAACTGATTCAGAAAAGGCTAGCTTCATTCACCTCTGAAAATCATATCCTCCCAGACGAGCAATTCGGATTCAGACACCAGCACTCCACCACTGACCAAGTCCTTTGTGTGGTAGAAAACATCACCGAAGGATTTAATAAAAACAAGTCAACTAGTGCAATATTTCTTGACATTGCTCAAGCCTTCGACAGGGTTTGGCATGCGGGCCTCCTAAACAAACTTCTATCATTTGATTATCCTCTCCCTCTGATTCTACTACTCAGGTCATACCTGCAACAGAGGAAGTACCAGGTCAAACATCTGGGAGCCAGATCTAGAACGTACCCAGCCACGGCTGGTCTCCCGCAGGGTTCTGCTATCTCCCCTCTGCTGTACAATATATTTGTCGCAGACATTCCGACAGCCCCCATAAACGTGACATACGCACTGTACGCAGACGACACTATCATCCTCAGCAGCTCCACTCAGCCGAGGATAATAACTGAACGACTTCAAACCGCCGTAGTCGAGCTGCAATCATGGTATAGGAAATCCCTTCTAGCCATAAACCCCGATAAATGTTCAGCTGTCCTATTTTCCAAGAGGAGACACACACCTCACGAACACGTTTCATTAGACAACCGTCTAATTCCCTGGCAAGATTCCGCCAAATACCTCGTGGTTTTCCTCGACAAACATGGCGCTCCCATGTCGATCACGCCCGAAAAAAAGCCTCGATGTTCATCTCGAAGCTGTTCCCACTTCTAAATAGGAATTCCAAATTGTCCATGGACAATAGGTTGCTCATGTACAAAGTCATTATCCGGCCAGCCTTGACCTATGCATCACCTGCATGGTCCACCGCGGCCGCAACACACATCAAGACCCTTCAAATCATCCAGAACAAAATTCTGAGAATTGTTACCGGAGCGCCATGGTTTGTCAGAAACAGTCAGATTCATTCTGATCTGGAAATACCTTCGATACTTGAGTTTATAACTCAACCATCCACAACTCAGTTCGTAAAAGCCGCTTCTCACCAAAATGCGTCTCTCCGTAGTGCCACCGACTACGATGAGCAACTTCCACATAAGCATAATCGTCCAAAGCTGATACTTACCCGCTAATGCCCCAGCGACAAAAACAGAATGGAAACATTCATACCCAAAAAGTCATTGTGTGAAATCTTTCCGACGGAGGTATGGACTAAGGTCCGGTACTCCCAGGGAGGGGGTTTTAGTGAGTACAGTCTCACAGTACCTCGATAGTCCATGGCACTACGGGGCCGTGAATGGGGTCTGCATGAGCATTTCCCCCTCCTGTATCCAAAAAATAATTATTATTATTGTCGACCCGATCAGTAGAAGCCTCATAACCGAAGACTAAGATATAGCGGAAACATTTGCGAAGATCTATTACGAAAAATTGAGCAATAACCGTTTCTCCAGAGAATTCATCCAACACTAGAAAACACAACAATAGCAACAAACGAATGTCAAGATCACCCTATAAATGCTGCAACAACCATCGATGAATTAAACCACGCTATTACCAGCTCCAAAAATCTGGTGCCGGACCAGACAATATCCCAACATCTTTCCTAAACATCTCTCAAACCTCTCCTTAGAATAGCTACTCCAGCTCTACAACTACATATCGTCCCAGCAGGTGTTCCTAGACCAGTGGCTACAATATATACTAATGCCTATCCATAAACAAGGAAAATTAAAAAAACGACCCACTATCATATAGACTAATTTCGCAGACATGTGCACTCTGCAAAATCCTAGAAAAAATCATAAACAACAGGCTAATGTGGCACTTAAACCAACACAATTTACCTTCAGAAGTTCAAGCAGGGTTCAGACCAGGCTGATCTACCATAGACAATCTAGTTCTTCTGCAAAATGAAATACGGAAGGGCTTCTTAACGGGACAAGAACTAGTAGCCATATATGGCGATATAGAAGGGGCATTTGACACAACATCGAGGCACCGTATAACACAAAAACTAATCGATTGGAAATGAAACGGTAACATCCTGCACTTTATAGATAACTTTCTTAAAAAAATATAAAGTAAGGGTAAATGGCACTTTGTCTAACAGCTAAGTACAAGAAAACGGGGTGCCACATGGGTCAGTTTTAAGCCCAAACCCTCTTCAGATTGCTATCAGCGACATTAGAAGCGAAATCGTGAAACCAGTCAAACCTCTTTTATATGCTGATGATTTAGTTATTTTCTGCAGAGGTAAAAACAGACACACCACAGCACAACTAATCCAAGAAACACTAAAGTATTTAGAGCAATGGACAAGATACACATCTTACAAATTCTCAGCAGAGAAAATTAATTTATGTTATTCAGTCGAAAGCACAACGAGCAAACTGTACCAAACCTTATACTAAACAGTGAAACGCTTTTCATAGTAGACCATCACAAATTGATGGGTGTTATATTTGATACAAAATGTCATGGAAGCATCAAATAAACTACATCAGAACGGAAATTGCTAGCAGAGTGAACAATCTCAAAGCCGTAGCTCACTACGACTGGGGAGCAGAAGAATCAATTTTGATTAGCTTATACAGATCACTAATACGATCTAAAATAGATTACGGCGCAATCGTTTATGCAAATGCAAGCAGCGGGAGCCGGAATCAAGATTTAACATATCCTTCTCGAATATATGTGGCCTAAATTCTAACCTGAACTATGTCCACAATTTCCCCCAGGCTAATAGACCCCAACTCCTTTTTCTCACCGAAACCCAAATCAGTGCCAAAACAGCCACTAATCACCTTAATTTCCCGGGGTATGAGCTCCTTACTACCTTTAGATTGAATGGAAGCGTGTGCGAATACGTCCGTAGCAATAAACCCTGCACCAGACTCCCTAATTCGGAAGCTGGAAAAAAATACATACCGTGGATGAAACTCTCTCTCAGGGCTGCAACTAAATTCATCTGTTGCATTTACCGATCACCTTCTGACAACAACTTTGTCCAGCTCTTCGACTACCTTTCTGAAAAAAACCGACCATCTGATTTCTGAATATCCTTCCTCCGAGGTCACTTCAATGTCCATAATAAGAAATGGCTAGGATCTTCAAAAACCGATCCAGCGGAGGCCTTCGCAGTCAGCAATTCTTTAGCCAATATGGTTCAGCAACCTACTTAGTTTCCTCGCATCCCAACACACAGCTCAAATCCCTTGGATCGCCTTCTTACTACAAAACCTGAATGCTATAAGACATCAGTCACCGCCCCCCTTGGTCGCTGAGACCACGGCATGGTCACTGCTTCCTGCGCAATGCAACCCGAGGTCACACAGTCATCACACCCACGTATCGTTTGGCACTACAACTCCGCGAACTGGGACGAAATGCGGGATTACTTTTCCTCGTTTCCATGGGCGCCTGTCTGCTTCTTTCATCCTGACCCCTCTGATATCTCACAAAACGTCACCGAAATCATCCAAGCTGGCATGGAATTATTTATTCCACGTACACACAAAACCTCTTCAACGACTCAAAAGCTTTGGTTCTCTAAATCCTGTGACAAGGCCACACTTGAAAAGGTCAAAGCTCACAAAACGCTTCTACACAATCCCAGTCAAGAAAACCGTCAAGCATTTAACGACGCAAGAAACCGCAATGTCTGCATTCTTTCTGAAAACTCGTTTAATAACCACATCAAAAACAAAGTCATCTCAAGCTCCAACGGCAGCAAACCCTTCTGGACTTTTGTTACATCTACTGGGAATAATTTCTGCAAGAGCACGTTCCCACCTCTTGTTTCAGGGGATGAAATTGTTTCTAAGGCTGAACTTTTCGCCTCGTTGTTCGCCAGCAATTCCACCTTCAACACACCTCCAAATCTTCAACCACCAACAGTCCCCAATGTCGCGCATAAAATGACGGATATGATTTTCAAATCTAGAAAAGTACGAAAGATGCTCTCTTCTCTTAATACCAGAAAAGCCTCTGTGCTTGACGATATTCCTCACCTAACCTGACTCGTCTGTTTCAGAGATCTTACAATAGAGGCATATCCCCTAGTAACTGGAAAACTGCTCGAGTACAACGCGTCCCCAAGAAAGGATCCAAAGCGCTTCCTAGCAACTACAGGACTATTTCTCTCCTTTCTGTCGTCTCTAAAGTAATGGAAAAGTATATAAACACCGAGTTACCAAAATTTCTGGAAAAACACAGTCTAATCCACGACAGGCAGTATGGATTCCGTCAGCGCAGATCAACTGCCGACCTCCTTTCCTTTGTCACCCATTCTTGAAACAAGTCTATGGAACTACACGGTGAATCCCAGATTGTCGCTCTAGACATATCCAAAACATTCCACCAGGTCTGGCACGCAGCGCTGCTTAATAAACTTCCGGCCTATAGCCTACCACCAAAACTCTGTACCTGAGCAGCAAATTTCCTCTCCAACCGGAGCATTTCTGTTGTCGTGGATGGCCATTCCTCTAAACTGTATCCAATTAATGCAGGAGTCCCTCAAGGTCCAGCTTTAGCCCCTGCTTTGTTTCTTCTCCACATCAATGCCCTCCTTTCTAGCACATCCAACCCAGTTCACAGTTACGCGAATGACAGCATCCTCCACTCAAATATACAATATTCTAAGCCTGTCTCTTTAGCCCAATTAGATGAGGATCGCAGACTCATGGAGGGTTCTGTCGCTGTGGATCTCCAAAAAATATTAGAGTGGGGTAGTAGAAATCTTGTACAAATCGACTTCACCAAATCTAAGTCTTGCTTTCTATCTCATACGAGATACACCAGCCCTAGACCCATCACAATGAACAACCAAGTTATTCAAAGTAATGAGTCCTTTTCACTTGTTGGCATTTCTGTGGATCGAAATCGCAATTGGCACCAACATGTCACATCAATTGCAGAAGCGGACTTCACAAATAAGGCCAAACCTCGAATACTGCTCCCACATCTGGGGTGCCGCTGCCGCTTCTACACTCGCCATCCTGGACCCCATTCAGAAGAGAGCTATACGTCCCATCGGTGACCCTACCCTCACCCAAAGGTTGCCATCCCTTGACCACCGACGTGCCGTTGGTGACCCCCCTCTCTCTCTCTTTTATAGATATCTGCACGGGCACTGCTCAGAGGAGCTTTCTTCCATAGTTCCTTCACTTGCTGTCCCCAACAGATCTACCGGGAGAATAGAGCGAATGCACCCTTTTACTGTCCAGGTCACCAGACATAGAACATCTTGTTATGCCCGCTCTTTTGTCCCGCGGACTTCCAAGTTGTGGAACTCCTTGCCGGCACATGTTTTTCCTTCTCCTCCGAACCTCCAAACCTTCAAGTCCAGAATTAACAAGTTGCCTCTTTCCTCCTTGTCGACACCCACGGTACAATAAGTTGTGGAACTCCTTGCCGGCACATGTTTTTCCTTCTCCTCCGAACCTCCAAACCTTCAAGTCCAGAATTAACAAGTTGCCTCTTTCCTCCTTGTCGACACCCACGGTACAATAATAATTAGGCTGAGCCCTCGTGGTGTGTTGTTAAAATAAAAATTAAAAAATGTACATTTTCATCTTAATCTGTATCTTCGAACATAAACATAGTTTTTTTATTGGGACATCTCTACAGCCCACTACAAGCCAACTACTTTTAGTCCTGCCATTTGTTGCCGAAATACACTATAAAAGCGCATTTCTTTCAAATACTTCGTCTACTCTCAAGTGTATGCAATTATTAAATTATAATTTTGTTAGGCAAAGGTTATATGTGTTATTGATAGTCTATTTAGGTCCCTTAGGGATTTAATCAATGCTAATTGAATTAAACATGATATAATGTATGAATAACATGGTAGTAAACACTACTAAGGGAAAATCCCGAAACTAGGAAGCGAACTTTGATACTAGAAATACAATTTCACTTAAAATCGATATCAAGGTTAATTAAAAACTGAACAAAGAGAACAATAACATCCCAGACGTATAAATAGCAAAACAACATTTCTCGTTATCTCTGGTTCATAGTTTGCTAAAAATAACTACCATCCAAGGATATCTCCGATGTATCTTCCTAGTGTAATTCTCCGGATTACAATTAACTTGGAGGTAACTTACCTTTGTTATCTATATATTGCAATTAGGGAAAGTGGGTCTATAAAATTTTTAATGAGACAGTTTTATTCTTAACTATAAACAATTTCTAATTAACGATTTACATAAGCCGATATACTGTAATTAAGGTAATTATATTGTATGGTGCTGTCATTTGCATATACAGTGTGTAAAAGCCAAATGGAATAAATTCATTATTTCGGTTACTGTACATTGTTATAAAAAAAAGCCTGGACGCAGCAAGTGCGTTATGGTAGTAAATTTTCATAGAAATGATCTGGCACAAAATATTTTATTATAACTTATTTTTCTTGTACCATAGAAATCTAAATTTTGGTGTATAGTTTACTTTTTATATCGTAAACCTACTTACCAAATTTGGTTATCATAGATTTTTTATTTTTTAAGATAAAATTTTTTTTCAAATGAAAACTCAAAATTTTTCCGGAAAACCTCGTCCGATTTTTCTGATTAACGAACTTATCAAAGCCATTTACAAAAGGAAGGTACATGCCAAATTTTATCAAAATCGGCGCATTATTCTTTGAGATAAAAAATTTTTTCGAATGAAAACTCAAAATGTTCCCGGAAAACCTCGTCCGATTTTCTTGACTAACAAACTTGTCAAAGCCATTTACAAAAGGAAAGTACATGCCAAATTTTATCAAAATCGGCTTATTACTTTTTGAGATAAGAATTTTTTTCGAATGAAAACTCAAAATTTTCCCGGAAAACCTTGTAAGATTTTCCTGACTAACGAACTTATCCAAGCCATTTACAAAAGAAACGTACATGCCAAATTTTATCAAAATCGGCCCATTATTTTTTGAGTTATCGGTGTGATATATATATATATATATATATATATATATATATATATATATATATATATATATATATATATATATATATATATATATATATATATATATATATATATATATATATATATATATATATATATATAACATTTTTTATTAATTTTAGATTATCTCCATTAACGTGATGATTATTATCCCAAGTATGTCGGGCGACAGTAGATCTATCTATAGTACCGTAACGTAATTGGGCTAAGTGTGTAACCTTCCGAAAATTAAGAAGAGCAACCCTAACCTAAAAGTATATATCTATCAAATTTATTATTTGCAAGATAAGAAACACTTTATAAGGTTAGAAGGTCTTAGCATAGCTCAATACTTACTCTGTTTTTGAGTTGTTCTGCCTGCAGTCCTAAATTTGTGAGATCTCCAGGCTAGAGCGTGGTTACTAAAGTAGTCCTTCATTTTTTAGATAGATGTCGTCACCACTGATAAGAGATTTTAGGTAGGAATTATGGTTCAATTAGACAGAGATATAAAAAAATATCTAATTTATTCATATAAATTGTGGTAGCAGCAAATTAAATTGACACTACTGGTAGATTTCAGAGAAACATTACATTACACAAAACAAAACAAATATTAAATGTTCCAGTAAAGAAGTTAACTATTGCATATAACAGAATAAAAGTGGATATTATGTCACCAAGAAAGAAAACTGAATATTACATGTATAACAGAGATAAATTAAATGCTGTATATTACGAACACAAAATAAATATTAATGTAAAAGTTGTCGTTTTTCAATTAGTTCTACTGATGTTCTCGAGCTTTTAGATTAATTTCAGGTGGAATTCCTAGATATTTAATTGGCCAATCTATTTTAATTCTTTAATGAAAACTCTTGAGTGAATCTCAAAGAATATAAAGTTAAATCTCTATTTTACTGACTATTTATGAAATCTTAAAACATATGCAGGTTAGGTAATTGGTCAAATAAACACACACACACACACACACACACACACACACACACACACACACACACACACACACATATATATATATATATATATATATATATATATATATATATATATATATATATATATATATATATATATATATATATATATATATATATATATATATATACAGGGTCTCCCAAGTTGAGTAGCCTATTAGATTATTTTCCAAACTATGCATATCTGAATGCTGAAAATTTGCACATGGGGGTTGCAGAAGATGCTCTATTTGAAAAAAATAATTTCCAAAATGGCGCACTTCCGGTTCTACCAGAAGTAGGTGCTAACTTTGTTATTTTAAATAGAACACCCTGTGTATTATTACATTTTTAGAATGCTTATTTGATTTTAGGTGGACTTTTATTAACAAACCTTAGTCCTATCTTCAAATGTTTTCGAAATATTTCAATTTTTCGAAAATTCGAGCCACGAGAAGGCTTTTTTGATAAGGGTATTTTAGCTTTCTGGTGGGTGTGTTAGGATATTTTTTTAAACTGTGCATTGCAGGACAACAAAGGTGTGTTGCGACATTATTGAAACAATATTTCATATTCATATGTTTTTTGTAATGTATATGAATTTCGTAGCTTTCAAACTCAAAAAACTTGTTTATTTCAAATAGAACACCCTGTATTTTATTATTTTATCAAATGCTTCTGAAGACACTCTTTCAAACTGTATTAGCATTACCTATACCTAAAAACGATGTATCTTGAGTTATTGACATTTTTTAGAAAAAAGCACAGAATTCTGCAAAAAAAGTTAATTAATTAACTTATTCAATAGAACACCCTGTATTTTATTGTTTTATCAGATGCACTAGAAGTCACTATTTAAAACTGTATTAGCATTCCCTATACCTAGAAACCATTTTTTTTTGAGTTGTTAACAATTTAATAAAAAAAAGTACAGAATTCGGCCAATACAGTATTATGTTAATAATGTATGCATTTATGTATGTATTTATGTATGTATGTGAATGTCTGTCACATATAAAAGAAATTATATTATCATAGGAATTGTTCAAATTGTCCACCATTTGCATTAACACATCTTTCCAAGCGAGATAGAACTCCATCACTTGTTGCACGCTGTATTTCGAAAGGATTAAGGTTGTCGAGACTATTTCGAACTCGGTTTTCAAGTTCTTCCCTTGAATTAACTGGAGTTGCATAAACGTCTGACTTGATCTTGCCCCACAAGTAAAAATCGAGCGGCGTCAGATCGGGTGACCGTGAAGGCCAAACATATCTTCCTCCGCATCCTATCCACCTATCTTCGAACACTTCATTCATGTACACCTTGACATCTGCTGAAGAATGCGCAGGGGCACCATATAGTTGATACCAACAATTGATATGATGGTTGAGGGGTAGAGTGTCCAGGAAATCACTGACTGTGGTTAGTAAGATTCTTAGGTACTGATTGGAGGTAAGGTTACTATCGTAAATACAGTAAGAAATTTTATTGTCCATTAGAAGAGCAAATACATTAAAACTAAATTTATTCTGGAAACAGCGCTCACTTATCACATGAGGATTTTGCTGTGCCCAGTGATGCGAATTGTGTCTGTTAAAAATTCCTTCATGTGAAAACTTGGCTTCGTCTGTCCAAATTATATTTTTTATAAAGGAGGGACTATTTTGGTGACGATCCAGGAGCCATTGACAAAATTCCACTCTTCGTGTTGCATCACTAGGTTTTTGAAAATTCACAGTTGTAAATTTATAATCGTGCATATTGTGCTTACGCAATATTCTATGTATTGTCGAATGCGACAGGTTCAAATCAGCTTCAGCAGTTTTTACTGATGCCTGGGGATGGGCTTCAAAATACGATAATACAGTGATTTCAACGTCTTCGTTTCCTGTTAGTGGTGCGTTTCTTGATGAGTTTTTCATATGGCAGCTACCAGTGCTCAAGAAGTTTGATTCGAACCTTCTGAATTTTTTAATTGTCATTGGTGGTACCTCAGGATACCTTTCGTTGAACATTCGACATGTCCTGCTGGCAATTCTGCTACACTCCCCGTAAAAGTAAAACAAATTGAGCAATTGTTCATGTGAGTAGTTACGGCTTTCCATTATACTCTCGAGTCGTAATTTATTTTATTTTTATTTATCTATTTATGATAATTCGCCCAACACGATATACAAGATATAACAATAATAATTATTGTTCACACAAACATACATCAACTCAGGTAATAAAACAATAAGGTCACATTACTGAAACGTCAAACTGTAGACAGCACTCTAATAAGTTTATTAACTAACTTATTTTTTTGGCATTCTGTGCTTTCTTCCAAAAGTTGTAAATAACTCAAGGAAAATGGTTTCTAGGTATAGGGAATGCTAATACAGTTTTAAATAGTGACTTCTAGTGCATCTGATAAAACAGTAAAATACAGGGTGTTCTATTGAATAAGTTAATTAATTAACTTTTTTTTTGCGGAATTCTGTGCTTTTTTCTACAAAATGTCAATAACTCAAGAAAAATCGTTTTTAGGTATAGGGAATGCTAATACAGTTTGAAAGAGTGTCTTCAGAAGTATTTGATAAAATAATAAAATACAGGGTGTTCTGTTTGAAATAAACAAGTTTTTTGAGTGTGAAATCTACGGAATTCATATACATTACACAAAACACCCTGTATAAGAAATATTGTTTCAATAATGTAACAACACACCTTTGTTATCCTGCAATGCACAGTTAAAAAAAAATATCCTAACACACCCACCAGAAAGCTAAAATACCCTTATCAAAAAAGCCTTCTCGTGGCTCGAATTTTCGAAAAAATTGAAATATTTCGAAAACATTTGAAGATAGGACTAAGGTTTGTTAATAAAAGTCCACCTAAAATCAAATAAGCATTCTAAAAATGTAATAATACACAGGCTGTTCTATTTAAAATAACAAAGTTAGCACCTACTTCTGGTAGAACCGGAAGTGCGCCATTTTGGAAATTATTTTTTTCAGATAGAGCATCTTCTGCAACCCCCATGTGCAAATTTTCAGCATTCAGATATGCATAGTTTGGAAAATAATCTAATAGGCTACTCAACTTGGGAGACCCTGTATATATATATATATATATATATATATATATATATATATATATATATATATATATATATATATATATATATATAAACATATAAAAATTGAAACTGACCCCGGATATGGGTTCTAGGGGTCCTAGTTCGCGCTCATTTGCAAAAATTTTTTGAAAATTCAAAAGCCGGGATCTCCCAATTAGTGAATTTTTTTTACGAAAATTCACTAAAAATCCCGAAATACGTCAAATTTAAATTATAAATTGACATTTTTCAACGTGAAAATGCGATCCCTACCTTCAACCCCCTTCGAATTACAGGTACAACCCCTAATTTTTTAAAGGGGAAATATAGGCTTGTGATATGTCGTTTGTTGATTCCCTATTCAAAAATGTTATCGTTTTCAAGTTTATGACAACAATTAAGATAGAATAAAATAAAATCATGTGGTTACCGAAATTCGCTATAAAATACTCAAAACTTATTACAATATTGTAATTAGTATACTCAAAACTTATTTCCCGTTTAGGTCTTGAAGATAAAAAGTAAGCAAAAACCATAGTAATGTGCTTTTTACATTGTATCCATTAAAATACATTAAAGAGTTTCCGAGGCAATGTTAGTTTGTTTAAAACGCCTAAGAAAATTGTTTTGTAATTATAAGTTGTCATTTAAATTGTTAGTATTATAATTTTAGTTTGAATTTCGTTAACTTCAATTCTGAAAATGGTTAGATTAACGGAAGTGCATAAAATAACAGTTATACAAATGATTGGTTACGAAGATAAAACCCGAACACAACATGAAGTAACTCGCCTATTTATTTCATGAGGAATTTCCTGATTTACCGCCTATATCCCAGGAAACAACCAGTAAAATAGAAAATCAGTTAAGCGAGTTTGGTTATGTAAGGCAGATAAAAAAAGCAGCCAATGCACTGAGTGATGAAATCAAATTAGATGTGATGCTTGAATTTGTGGAAAACCCACATACATCGGCTAGACAGGCATCCACTACATTTAATGTTAGCCATGCATCGATAGTTAACATATTAAAAGAAAATAAAATGCATCCCTATAAAATGATACCTACTCAGGAGCTTATGAAAGACGATTATAATAGGAGAACTTCTTTTTGTGAGCAAATGATGGACATGTTGGATAACAATATTATCCAATTAGAAGACCTTATGTTTTCTGATGAGTGCACTTTTTCACTCAACGGTCATGCTAATCGGCAACATTGTGGCTACTGGGCAACGACAAATCCTCACTGGATGAGAGAAGAACACGCGCAATACCCTCAGAAGGTTAATGTTTGGGCAGGCATTGTTTGGCACTACTTCAAAATGATGTCATTCCAACTTTGGCAAATTTAGATCCTGATCCAGGAAACCCTCAAGTTCCAGTGAATACGATATGGTTTCAGTAGGATGGAGCTCCACCACATTACCAACTCAATGTCCGGCAGTACCTCGATGCAATATTTCCCAATCGGTTGATAGGAAGGCGAGGCTCGATAGAATGACCAGCGCGATCACCTGATCTTACCTTATTAGATTTCTTTTTATGGGGATATGTGAAGAGCATTTTATACAAAACTAAACCTTTTGATTAAAATGACTTAAAAGAACGAATAACGCTTGCGATTAAGTCGATCACGCCTGATTTGTTAAATAATGTTAGAAGACAGTTTTGTTTAAGATTAGGGTGTTGCCAAGAAGTTCGCGGTGAACATTTTGAACATGAACTTCATTGGCATTCATAGTTCTTTTTAGTGCTTTACATTTTATTACATTTTGCATTACATTTTAGTTTTTTGTTGTATTGTGGCGAATTTCGGTAACCACATGACTTTATTTTATTTTATCTTAATTGTTGCAATAAACTTGAAAACGATAAGATTTTTGAATAGAGAATGAACAGACCTTTCAAACGATATATCACAAGCCCATACTTTCCCTTTAAAAAATTGGGGGTTGTACCTGTCATTCGAAGGGGGTTGAAGGTAGGGATCGCATTTTTACGTTGAAAAATGTCAATTTATAATTTAAGTTTGAAGTGTTTCGGGATTTTTTATAAGAATGTACAGTAATCGAAATAATGAATTTATTCCATTTGGCTTTTACACACTGTATATTTGATACTCGGTGTTTTTAATAATTTTTTGCCAATTATGTGGCTACCAAGGTTAGACTGTTGAAAAATGATGAGTTAAGTACATTAAAATTTGAAATAAAATTCAAAATAAAGTAAAAGAAAATAAAAATAAACCGACTTCAAAATAGGCAGTAAAAAGCCAAAATAGTCGGTGCCAAGCCAATTAGGTAGTAGATAGATATGCTAGGTCTACTCCCACCACACCGCAAGTCACCCCGCGCATGCGACGGAAAGCGTGAGCGTGATTTGATTCCTAATCATTTAGGTATTTAATTAGAATTATAATCCCATATTAATTAAGCTGTTTATATCGCTAAGTAGTGTGTTGTGGGCTTGGCACCGACTTCAAACAGATAAGTAGGTAGCGCATATAATATGTCATTTAAATTAATTTTCGTCTTTTGAATAAACCTGTAATCCACTTATTTGTCGCTTCTTAGTGCCGATTTTGAAGTCGATGTAATCTTTTTTAAGTTTGTTTATTTTAGCGAATTTTCATTAAGAAAAATTCACTATAAGAGAGGTCGCGATGAAAAGCTATTGAAAATATTTCTTCAGATGAGTGCGAATTTGGGTCCCTAGAACCCAAAACCAAGGTCCGTTAAAAATTTTATATATATATATATATATATATATATATATATATATATATATATATATATATATATATATATATATATATATAGGGTGTTTCAAAAATGATGGTCCATGTTACAGGTGCACATTCAGCACAAAAAAATATACTATTTTTTTATATAAACATGGGTCCGCAAATGCTTAGTTTTTTAAATACAGCGTGTTAAAGTTATTTGTTTTTGTCAGTTTTTCACGAATAAGTCCGAGTCAAATTAAAATTTTGGCGTGAAAATTGGCATAGGGGGGTTTTCGAGGGCAAGATATTTAAATATGTTATTGTTAATAACACTGCTGGTAGAGGGCGCAACCTCTAAGACTATGCTACATTACAGCCCTTATCAATTGTAAGCAAAAAATGTATATTTGTCCAAATCTCTCAGACACACAATTTTCGCGATATTTCAATTTTTGTATGTCGATGTCGCTCAAAAATTAATTTTTCTCAAGTAATTAATTGTATTGTCTGTAAATTTTAACAACAAATAAAACAAATAAAAAAGTTTATAACATTTTATGATACCTGACTACAATAAATGTTCAAAATGGCCACCCTCCACTTCAATACACTTTCCTATTCTGTGGAGCATACAACGTCATACTCTGTGAAATATTTCTGGTGTATTTCTAATTTGTTCGCATCCAAGTGCAATTCTTTGCTGCAGATCATCAACATTTTCAACATTTTCTTCATAAAGAATATTTTTGAGATGGCACCATAAATAAAAGTCCATAACATTTAAATCAGGGGATCGAACCGGTCATGGCTGAGGTCCACCGCGTCCGATCCATCTGCGTCCAGAAGTATTGCTTATGTAATTTCTGACATTTAGGGCGAAGTGTGTGTGTGTGTGGGGGGTGGGGGGTGGCTCCGTCATGCATAAACGACAGGTTATGTCTTATGTGAAGAGGTACATTTTCTAATAACCCATTTAGTTGGTTTTGCAGGAATTCAAGATAAGTTGTTGCATTAAGTCTGTAAGGAAAAAAATTGGCACTATCAAATTACACCCTACAATTCCAGCCCATACATTTAAGGAAAATTGCTTTTGACGATGCCTTTCAAAAACTGCGTGGGGATTTCCGTCAGCCCAAATATGGCTGTTACGAAAATTGACGATCCCGTCGCGCCTAAATCCAGACTCGTCAGTGAACAATACACAATTCAACAAGTTCTCTACATTATTATGTTGAAGAAACCATTGGCAAAATTGTAGGCGAGGTATAAAATCTCTTTCAGGCGATAGTGCCTGCACACGTTGGATATGATATGGACGCAATTGTTGCTCGTGAAGAACTCGCCGTATAGTTGCATTGGATGCTCCCAGATGACTGGCCATTTCCCTAGTACTTATTTTTAGATTTAGTGCAATTTCATCCAGAACAGCCTCTTCAAAATCAGGATTTCGTGCACTTCGTGGTCTGCCTCGACCAGCAGTAACTTTATTAAGGGTACCTGGTAAAAAAAATATATGTATATTCGAAAGAGACAGATCGATGTATTAGATAATGTAAGTATGTACCTGTTTCTCGCAGACGGATGTCAATCCGTTGAAACATCCTTCTGTCTGGAATTTTCCGATTTGGTATGCTTATTCATACAGTCGTTTCGCCTCATAACAGTTACCAAAATACCGTGAATACATAACATCCATGTCTGTTAATTCATTGTTGGTAAAGACTTCCATATTTAATTAGAAAAATTACGGACAATACAATTAATTACTTAAAACTAGTGAGTAGTCTCAAACGTAAAAGTCAAATGTAGTATATGTCACGACGAAAACGCAAAAGTCAAGTCCCGTAACGATGGAAACCACTTTGTTAAATGGAGTGTTCAAAGTTTGTTATCATAGCTTTTTATTTTATCTCCATGATTGTGTCTTGTCAGTTCTTTTATCTGGTAAGATTTTAATTTTTAACTAGATAATAAGTTTATACATACTGATAGCAATTAAAAGGTGAAAAATGTATTCCTATGATTTGTCGCAGAATTAATTTTTGAGCGGCATCGACATACAAAAATTGAAATATATCGAAAATGGTGTGTCTGAGAGATTTAAATCATGTATACATTTTTGCTTACAATTGAAAATGGCTGCAATGTAGCTATACGGTAGTTCGATATTACTGGGTGTCAAAAAATTATAGCCAATTGAATGCAATCATAGTCTTACAGGTAGCGCCCTCTACCAGCAGTGTTATTAACAATAACATATTTAAATTTCTTCCCCTCGAAAACCCCCACATGCCAATTTTCACTCCAAAATTTTAATTTTACTCGGACTTATTCGTGAAAAACTGATAAAAGGAAATAACTTTAACACGTTGTATTTAAAAAACTAAGCATTTGCGGACCCATGTTTATATGAAAAAATAGTCTTATTTTTTGTGCTGAATGTGCACCTGTAACAGAGACCATCATTTGTGAAACACCTGTATATATATATATATATATATATATATATATATATATATATATATATATATATATATATATATATATATATATATATATATATATATATATATATATATATATAAACTAACCTTGGATTTGGGTTCTAGGGGCTCTAAATCGCGGTCATTTGAAGAAATTTTCCAAAAGTCTCACCATCGAATGAATCTTAGTGAAGATCCACTACAACATAATATTTGTTATTAACAACATTTTTATAAAAATTCAGTACCATAACGCACTTGCTGTGTCCGGACTTCTTATGGATTTTTAGTGGATGTAGTACAGTTTTTCTTTGTTTCGCTTAATTTCTTATTGACTTACTTATATTTTCTTGTATCATCTGTGTTACGTTTGTAATGTATCGTTAGTGTGTGTGTTTGTGTGTTTTGTTTCTTTAACGTCGGCCTATTTCCGCGACTATGGCCAATCACCGACGCCAGGGAGCAGTTTCACCTCACTATCCTGGAAATTTTGCCAAACCCCTGTCTTTCTGTAAGGAGGGTAGGGATCTTTAACGTGCCCAACATCGCATGGACACATGAACGACGGCTTTACGCCGCCCCCGAAGGGCGGAACGTGCAGAGATTCAACTTGCTCAAATACAATGCCAGAACCTCGGTTGATGTTAATGTTACAGTTTGTACTGAAAAAGTGAAAGGAGAACCCTGGGATCGAACCCAGTACCCTTCGGTTCAGAGGCACACGTTGTTTGAACCACCGAGACTCTCTTTAGTAAGTGGCTACATATTACTGATTTTTGTTGTTGATAATTTACAAGTGCAAGTGTAGTAGCTTTAACTATATTGAGCGATGATAACAATGATGATAGTATGACGACCAAAATATTTGGACTTCAATTTATCAGCAGCTAAAAAACAATCACCACTTTACATTGCTTTATTTACTACCTTACAAATACATAACACGTTTTATAAGGCTTCTATTTTATAGCGAAGTGAAAATTCGTGTTTACAAATGATGTAACTTAACCCATTGTGACATTCACATGACAAACATACTTTCGATATGTTACATATTCCTCAGCTACCTTGATAAAATACCATCATAATCAACACTATGATAACGATAACAAAGAAACATCGTGCCTCAAGTACTTCTCTGTTATCGTTCCAAGTCTCGTCGAAGCATGCCTTGAATAGACAGTGACATGTTGATTAGTCTTTTGTTCCTGGAGGTTGTCATTAGGTTTCACATTTCAAAGGCTTCTTGATAAACTTATTTAACAGTATATACAGTCTGTCCCCAGATCGATGCACGAATAGGTGAAAAATACTGTCATTTTTTGAGTTGAAACTTCATTTTCCTGGAATAAGCCCTGCTTGAATAGAGAGTATTTTCTATAATTTTAATTTCCAAAAATCAAATATGTCTTGGAAATTTACAACAAACTAATTTTTTTTTACACTAGGAAAAGTGCCTTTTCTCTAGAAGATTCGAAAAAATGTGATTAAGAAGAATTGATCAGAAAGAAAAACTGAGTGGGAATACAACATTTTTAAATCCTAAGCCTACTTTAATATTTCGCATTATTTTCATTCCAAGCATCCTCGTTATTGAAGATATTAACAAATTTCGTTCATAAAAGTTGTTCAAAATAATAAATTGAACACGATCGCTTTTTTGTATCGCTCCAATAGACATTTAGATAATTAGAGAAATGAGAACATTAAAATAAATTTATTTCATTACTAACATAACAAGAACTATGATTAACTGAAATATTCATTTATTTCATAAGCGCGCCGACTTTATTCCCACAATCTTAGATTTTGGCCCCGAAATGCAGTGAAAGCTGATCTAATCTCGTCAGGGGAAATATAATAATCGCATCTCTGATGCGATGTTTCAATACTTCTACGTCATTTGGACGCCTATTTGAATATACAATTTGTTTTATTCAGCCTCAAAAATAAAAATCCGTGGTTGTTAGGTCCGGAGATCTTGGCGGCCAGAAAATGGAACCGGCATATAAGAAAATTCACTAATAGAGAGGTATCGATGGTAAGACTTTTGGAAAATTTCTTCAAATGAGCGCGAACTAGGACCCTAGAACCCAAATCCAAGGTTAGTTAAAAAGTTATATATATATATATATATATATATATATATATATATATATATATATATATATATATATATATATATATATATATATATATATATATATATATATATATATATATATATATATAGAAAGAGAGAGAGAGAGAGAGAGAGAGAGAGAGATTGAAGGGAGGAGTAACAGTCGTTACACGTTAGCGTGCTAATATTTACATACTTTTAAGGGCAGTTACGACCAAAAAAGAGGGCTATATTTTAAAAAAGTGACTCTGTACTAAATATTTGATATATTACAGGGTGGGAGGGACGCCTCTGACCCAAGATTGAATGTCAAATATGCGGCCTCAAAAATAAAAATCCATGGTTGTTAGGTCCGGAGGAAAACTTTTGTAACTTTAATGAAATTTGTAACACAATTTTTTTAAAGCGACTTGCAGTACTTTCATATATGTACCAAATTTTAATTTATTATCTCCATAGAAAATAGAAATTTCTTCAATCGCCTCCTGGGACCTCTAACACCGATCTCCAAGGTTCATTTCAATTTAAAGAATTAGTTTTAAAGATATACATGTACGATTCTTATGAAAAGTCACTACTATAATGAACTTACGGCGACCCAAACGTTTCTTCCATACTATTTATATGTTTTCAGAATTTCCAAATATCAAAGTAGACTTAGAATTTAAAAAATTTGTTGAGTTGAGTTGAGTTTGAGTGAGTGAGTGTAAACACTCAAACACTCGGGATGGCACGAACTTGCAGTTCATTCACCACAGATTTTTGAATTGCAGTTGAAGGTTATTTCTATTTATTATACCTATTAGTAATATTAATAATTTATACCTAACTTATATACACATTTATATATATATATATATATATATATATATATATATATATATATATATATATATATATATATACATACACTATATATACCATCCATACATTTTAAAAAAATTTTTTGATTTATTTATTTTTATTTTTAGTGAATTTTCTTTAAAAAATTCACTAATGAGGAGATCCCGACTTTTGAATTAAAGAAAAAATTCTTCAAATGAGCGGCGCTAATTAGGCCCCCTAGAACACATATCCGGGGTCAATTTGAATTTTTATATGTTATATATATATATATATATATATATATATATATATATATATATATATATATATATATATATATATATATATATGTATATATATTTATATATATATATATTGTAAGTGGCTTGGATAAGTTCGTTAGCCAGGAAAATCGGCTCAGGTTTTCCCGGAAAATTTTGTGTTTACTTTCTAAAAGAATATATATTTCCGGAAATAACAAAGTAAGGGCAACCAAATTTCGTACGCGTGTTTGTATTATAAAGAGCGAACCATGTACCAAAATTTAGGTCTCTAAGTTTAAAGACAAAAAAGTTACGGGCAGTTAAAGCAAAAAAAATTGGAGTTTTCCTCAAAACGTCAAACTCGCAATTTAAAACGTAAAAACTGGCAATGTTTAGGCAAATAACGTGAAACAAATAGGGATTGTGAAAAGAAAATGTTGCAAGAAGAGTGTTCTGCGAACGCTTAAGTTTTAGATTCAACCGTCATTGCCCTTCATTTTACTAAAATATTTACAGAAAATTCATTTCAAATAGACCCTTTCACTGATGTCAGTTTAGTTAAGTTGATGCTTTCGCTGTAGGTTTAGTGAAGTTTACGGTTTAACGGTCTGTAATTTTTAGCTAAGTTTCGTAGAATAAATTCCTTAACGCATTTTTGCATTTTCTATCGAAATATGATGCATTTGTGTAAGAAAAAAATCTGGACGCAGTAAGTGCATTTTGGTAGCGAATTTTCATTAAATCCTTCAAATTTCAATAACTCAGTTTGCTATTAACGTAAGTTTTGTTGGTTAGGAAACCAACATTTAAGTTTATTTTCGGAAAATTTTTGTACATTTTCAAACAATAAGTAATTTTGATAAAATATAGTACATTGTTTCTACTACATAGGCTATACCGGTAATCAGATTGATGCCTGCTCGCATTTGCTATTAAAAACATTTTTATGAAAATTCACTTCTATAACGCACTTGCTGCGTCCAGACTTTTTAAATTTTGTATTCCTACTCAGTTTTTCTTTCCGATCTTCTTTTCTCAATACCATTCATATCTCCTAGAGAAAATGCACTTCGACTAGTGTTAAAAATTAATTTTTTGTAAATTTCCAAGGCATACTTGATTTTTGGAAATTAAAATTATGACACATATTATTTTCTATTCGAGCAGGGCTTATTTACAGGAAATTAAGTTTCAACTAAAAAAAATACAGTCTTTTTCACCTATTTATGCGTCCATCGGGGGACACACTGTATATTGGAGATAACATAAAGAGAATAATTAAACTGATGGTGTGGGCATACTTCTTGATCTGACCAGCTGTTCTTTGGAATTTCTATACCATCATCATTATATTATATCTTGGGAGGGACAGTGTTTCAATTTATTATTACACAAGGCGAACTGGGTTTTCCCCTCATCTTGTTACTTCTTTGAAACGATGTACATAAGGATTTGTATGTAAATGTAAAATTCAGGGTGTGCCAATAAAAATGTTTTTAATAGTAAATACTTCTCTCTAATTCAAGCAGACATCAGTCTAGTTACCGGTATAACCTATATAATAGAAACAACGTACTACATTTGATCAAAATAACTTATTGTTTGAAAATTTATAAACATTTTCCGAAAATAATCTTAACATGTTTCCGAGAAAACT
Organism: Tillus elongatus; assembly: GCA_964006375.1. Classification (NCBI taxonomy): domain Eukaryota; kingdom Metazoa; phylum Arthropoda; class Insecta; order Coleoptera; family Cleridae; genus Tillus; species Tillus elongatus. Next base: position 8,628,801 of record OZ023270.1, on the reverse strand, counting down.
GATTTCCTAACGAATAAACCTTAGGTTAATACCAAATTGAGATATTAAAATCTGAAGCATTTAATGAAAATTCGCTATCAAAACGCACTTACTGCGTCTCGATTTTTTTCTTACAAATATGCATCATATTTCGATAAAAAATGCTAGAAATGCAAAAATATAAGGCTGTCCGAAAAAAATTTGTAGGTATCACCAACGACTTAAGGGCCACCCTGTGATTGTCAGAATAAATTTATAAGATGCAGCTCAAGACACCATATAATTAACTTATACAACTTTTTTTCGTATCTTGTATAATAACAATTATATTGAACTTTACCGTAGAAATGCGTCACAATGTATATATGTAAACAGATAAAAACTAAACCCGGATATGGATTCTAGGGGGCCTTGTTTGCGCTTATTTGAAGGAATCTTTTTAAAATTCAAAAGTCGCGGTCTCCTCACTCAATAATTTTTTGTACGAAAATTAGCCAAACATTATAGACCGTTAAACCATGAACTTAACTAAAACTACTACCAAAGCATCAGAGAAAGGGTCTATTTGAAATAATTTTTTTGGAAACATTTTAGTAAAATGACGGTCAATGATGGTTGAAGCTGAAATTTAAGGGTTTGTAGAACACTCTTCTTGTAATATTTTCTTGACATAGCCCATATTTGTTTCAGGTTCTTTGCCTAAGTGTTGCCAATTTTGATATTTCTAATCGCGACTTTGACGTTTTGAGGAAACCGAACCTTTTTGTCTTTAAACTTACAGACCTAAATTTTTGTACACGGTAAACTCTATATAATACAAACACCCCCTTGAAATACAATCTGTTGAAGATACGAAACAATATGGTAGAAATTATTGCTCATATTAGAACAGGAATTAAAAAATGACCTGAATCTTCAAAAAAAATTATTAGAGAAGCATGTAAAAATAAAATTTTAAAAAACTTGAAAGAAAATAAGTCCATTAAAAACCAAAATTTTAATCAAATGAAAATAGGCGATTGCGAGAAAAAGATTGTTTTTATGTTAAAGCAGATAAACGCAAATAAGGTTGTCATTTTGGACAGAAACGAGTATAAAGATAAAGTTTATAACGCCATAGAGACTAGACCGTATAAAAAACTAAATAAAAACACGCTACCAGAAAAATTTCGGACGTTAAAAATAGTCTAAAGAGTTGTCACAACCTCATATCAAAAGACTTAGGTTTCATTACATTTGGATACAATTCTGCTAACATTGGGACAACCTGTTCTCTTAACATTTCTAAATATCTTGGATTATTTAGATTTTCTATAAAAACAGGTCTAACTACGTGATCACCAATGATACCAGCCCAAACTTTCAACTCCTGAGGACGCTGAGTGTGTGTTTGTCGCATCCAGTGGGGGTTTTCGGCAGTCGAGTATCTGCAATGTTGCCTGTTTACATCGCCATTCAAAAGGAATGTTGCTTCTGCGGAAAACAGAACGTCAGCAGACGAAATAACATTTCTATGTAACATGTCCAGCAGTTGTTCACAAAATTTCAGTCTTCTATCAGAATCACCGTCAATCAACTCTTGAACGTGTTGTAGTTTATAGAGATGCATTTGTTCGTTTTTGAGACACCTTAAAACTGTTGATTGACTAACATCATTTTCAAGTGCAACTTGACGGGTAGAAGTTGTTGGTTCTTCTTGAAAAGCCAATAAAATATTGAGTTTTACATCTTCTTCAACAAACTTGTGTCTCCTAGGCAGTGGTTTAACGTGTACATAATCACGAAACTGTGAATGTGTCTTAGACACAGTCCCCTGGGATAGTGGGGGCAAATCTGGATATTTTTCATTAAATATGTTAACCATTTGTGCCTGTGTTCTACACATATCACCATACCTAATCATCATTAATATTTCTGTTCGCAGAGTTTCAGTTAAGTATCGCATTATTAGACCAAAAATTAATTGAAATTATCGGAACAAAATTACGACTAATTTATTAGGAGACCGTGCATTCAACACAATACACAAAAAAATAAAACAGAGCTGTTTAATTTCACCTTTCACACTGCAAAAATTGGTAGTTAATAAGAAACGATTAAGGATACGAAGTACGTTTCGGATAAAAGAGAAGATAAGAAATTTAAGATAAGAGTCAGTGAAGAATTCCAGAGCAGATTATTTCGATGCGTGCAAGTGAATGGATAACATTTATTATAAGAAAGGGACGTTTTTATTAAGTTTATTTTCGAAATTTGAATTTCAGGGTAAACTGTTTAGTTTTAATATGCCGGTATTAAATTTCCACCCTGTATTGAAAACTGTAATATTAGACCATACATATGGGGTTTCTCCGCATTCAGAAAAATGTGATCCATCCAATTGTGATGAAAAAATGTAGGGTTGCTATTTAAAAAAAATGGATAAAGTAGTGGGGGTAAAATAGTGGGAGTTTAATTTTTTAACTATGAGTATAAGATAATATTCAACAAATTAAACTTGACGTGTCTCAGCGTTTTCCACAAAAACTATTTTTTGCTCAATAATGAATTTTATTCCATAAGTGTGTTTCACACTATATATATATATATATATATATATATATATATATATATATATATATATATATATATATATATATATATATATATATATATATATATATATATAAACATATTAAAATTTAAACTGACCCCTGTGTTCTAGGGGCCTAATTAGCGCTCATTTAAAGAAATGTTTCCAAAATTCAAAAGACGGGATGTCCTCATTAGTATTTTTTTTTGAGAAAATTCACTAATATCGGCAAAAGTGCGTCCGAAAGATAATAAAAGAATAGATATATTGTTGCCAAACGAAAATACGAGTATGTTAACTTAGGTGTCGTTGAACCACCCCAAATCACCAGTGACCGACTACCTGAGAATTGCAGAAGAATATAAGTAGAGTTGCGGATCTAAAATATTTAAAATTATTTATCCTCCGATGACGCCAACTTGGTTAGTAAAAGGAGCGTCAGGTCTTTTAAAATGTATTGTGGTGATTGTGCTTATGGGTCAATCTCTCAGAACCGACTGCTTCAAATTAAAAAAAATTAGACACCCTTGAAAAGAGATTTACAGCAGCTCTAAATTGATGTGCTACTTAAACCCGTCCTCTCATTTAAGAACAAACAATTTAATTCATTTATGTTAGTTTTTACTTTAATATAAGTTATAAGCTTTTTAATGTGATTAGGTCCTAATAAAAGTGTGAGGATATTCTTATATCGTTTTTTCTATAAGTATAATTTTCTCTGTAGAAAATTTGTAAGCTTATTGCACGGGATCCATAAAATGCTTTATTTGAGAAACGAAAAGTTAATGTTTAAGCACCCGATTAATTTTTAATTTTGTTCGTCAAATGATGCATTGTAAAATTAATGACAATGGCAAATTTTACCGTTATTTTCATCATTGATAAGTACCTCATTTATTTTACGTTGTCAAAAGCTTATGGTTATCGAAGTATTCAATTTCAGTGAGTTTTTTTATAACACTAACAACACTGCTTATGCCGGAGGTAGCCAGTCATTGGATCCGATGCGAACGCCCTCTGTTATAAAATTGCCTAACTTGTCATCTCTCAGCTCAGTGATAATACAATTGCGCTTGTACTGAATTTGCCTCGGGCAGTCGGAGAAATCGTATTGTGTGGACATTTAATAAAACTTCTAGACGCAGCAAGTGCGTTATGGTAGTGAATTTTCATAAAAATGTTTTTAATAGCAAACATGTTTTTTAAGAAAGCAGGCATCAATCTATATAGTAGAAACAATGTGCCATGTTTCATCAAAATAACTTTATTGTTTGAAAATGTACAAAAATTTCCGAAAGTAAACTTAAATTGTTCCCGAAAAACTGGTTCCCTGGTCAACCTTATAGGTTAATAGCAAATTGAGCTATTCAAATTTGAAGGATTTAATGAAAATTCGCTACCATAACGCACTTTCTGCGTCCCAAATTTCTTTTCTTGCAAAGATGTATTATATTTCAATAGAAAATGCAAAAATGCAATAACATAGGGCGTGTGCGACTAAAAAAAAAAAAAGAAAATTTAAATCACCAACGACTTATGGGCCAGCCTGTAATTTTGGAAATATTTTTTAAGATGTAGCTCAAGACACCCTATAATTATTGTATAATTTTTTTTTCGTAACTTGCATAATAACGGATATATTGAGCTTTAAAGATTTTTTACGAAAATTTGACAAAAATGATATACCATTAAACGATAAACTCTATAGCCAACACTACTGCCAAAGCATCAGAGAAAGGGTCTATTTGAAATGAATTTTCTGGGAATATTTTAGTAAAATGAAGGACAATGACGATTGAAATTAGGAGTTCAGGCTTTGTAAAGCATTCTTCTTGAGATATTTTCTTTCGATAGCTCATATTAATTTCAGGATCATTGCCTAAATATTACCAATTTTGACATTTTAAATCGCGACTTTGACGTTTTGAGGAAAACCCAATTTTTTTTTTAAATGCCTGTATCTTTTTTGTCCTTTAACCTACAGAGCTAAATTTTGGTAGGTAGCTTACCTATGACGATACGAACCAGCGTACCAAATTTAGTTGCCCTTACTTTGTTAATTCTGGAGATATAAATTTTTTCGAATGAAAACTCAAAATTTTCCCGATTTTCGTCACCAACGAACTAAGAAGGGCTACATACTTAGGTTTTATTGCAATCGAATCTTTGCATGTTCCTGAATAGTCAAAGTCATCTCTTTTGGAACATGTTCGTATATATAATCTTATCTAAATCATTTAAATATTTAAGTGAATTTCAATTAATTATAACTAATAACACAAAACATTTTTTGAAATTTGCGAACATTCATCACCATTTGTGGTTTATCTAGATTATGCAGCTTTTTAAATTGTTCCCGCAGACCTATTATTTCTTGAGATAATTACAATATAAGGAGGCCTTGTTTTCCTATACTAAAGTGATAGCTAAATGCCACCCTTAAGGGTAAGTGTTACGATGTTGAAAATGGGTATAAGAGTCTACCCCTTTGAAAACAAGATTAACCTTTTTAAGCGATTTTCAAACAAAATCACGATAAGTATAACGCGCCTGCTTCGTTCTCGTATATTTGATATTTTTGACGTAAATCTGAACTGCGTGATTATTATATTATTTATTGATTAATAACAGACATTAAAGAGGCGTTTTGAAACTAATAATTTTATTCAGCTGTCCTTTATATAAACTTTTGAATTATAATGTTTACGTCAAACAGTTGTGTCGATCCTGTAAAAATTAAACGATGCAGCTACTATCAAATTAATAATGTATTTAATATTCTGCGTTTTCCCACTTTTAATTAACATTTACTTCATACTTGTTTGTTCTGTTTTAACATTATTACAGAAAAATAACAAAATGTAAAAATTTCAAGTATATTCTTAGAAAACAACGTTTTCTGTTTACGTCATTGCTTTCCGAAAGCTTGTGCAGTACCAATTTATTTAGCAAAAAATGACATATTTATGTTTTATATCAGATATTTCAATAGTACGAGGCACAGTCAAATGAAATTTTTAAAAACATTTTTTTAACTTTAACCCATCAACCCCGACGGTTTTAGAGAGAGACAAAAAAAAACGTGCCGGTAAAACTTATTTACTGTTTGTAGTTTAGATGGAGAGTTGTGCCATCGGACTTACGGCGCACTCAGAATTTCTTCTGTTATAACAGTTTTTAAATCGTAAGGCTAGATGTATGCTCACCACAATCAGAACCGTAGACCGGTTTCTCTCTAATTAGAGCTCGTCAGTACGCTATACCAATAGCAGAGAGAAAATACCTATAAAGTAATACGGCTATGGCAGCCAACCTCACAGCACGTAGTGAGCTGTGAGACTGGAGTCGCGATCTCGTTACGAAACCAAATAGTATGTTGTCACGACAGCTCTAAATAACACAAAATTATAAAATAGAGACTATGTACAACCAACTAACAATTTTTTAAATTTTCATCCCTGGCCCATTTCTTCCCTAATATAGGGACAATGTATAAAAGGCTAGATGTATTCTCACCACAATCAGAACTCTAATTAGCTGTTATACTTTACAAGTATAAAGCAAACCAAAAAATAAATAAACATTAAATTGAAATCGGTGTGTGAAAGGGCGGAGTTCAGATGAAAGGTGCCATAAAGTGACACCTCCCTCTGCTCTTCCACTCAACCCACTCCGAAATTACACTTATCAGTAGACACAGCTCTACACAATTAACTGCAGAAAAGTAACAATAACAACTATATATACTAAATACAAGACACCACTTTATCTTCTCACACTTCCCTCCCCTTCCCAAGTATATGCGGTATAATATACCCAATACATAAATATACACAATTGAAGACGACTATTCCACCACTCGAAATACTCAGATTCAAGCCACCGATTCAAAAAACGTACTAAACAAATGTTTCCTGAATTTTCGTCTGTTGTACATTCTAATTTCATAACCAAATTCATTGAATACTTTGTACACCCTATACGTAAAAGATCTCTAAAAATAGATAGTTTATGCCTAGGTGCTGTAACCATGTCCTTTCTGCAAATGTTTAGGTTATGTATATCTGTCCTCAGAGTAATTTTATTGTAGAGATAAGCTGGAGTCCTATTAACAATAACCGAGTGATATAACATAGCCTCCCTCATCAAAAACCCCTGTCTCATGTTCAACCACCCAGCGTCCCTCAGTTTATGAGATATATGTTGAATTGTCTTATACCATAAACAAAGCGTAAACATGAATTCTGCAATACTTGCACACGGTATGACCCATACAAATCCAAACACGCTGAGAACACCTCAGAACAGTGAGTAAGCTGAGAAAGTACCAGAGTGGAACACAACTGTAACTTAATCTCCTGCGGAAGAAACGATCTATGGAGATAAAGTTTTCTGAGACAATTATATGCTATCTGTAAACATTTCGAAAGATGTTGTCTATATCTAAAAGTATTATCTATGGTGAGTCCCAAGTCATTTGCCTCCCCCAGAAGAGGTATACTTTCCCCATTAACTTCGATCCTCACAATACTTCTGACCCTGTCACAGCCAGGTTGGCTACGAAATAAAAGAGCACAAGATTTGGTAGGATTCAGATTAAGTGCATGCTGCTTAGCCATAACAAATATGGTATTCAAATCATCATTAACAATGCAGAACTGATGTCTTGAGGACCACATGAGATATAAATCTGCATACCATTCGCATACATGTGTATTTTATAATGATTTACATAAGTTGGAAGATGGTGTGTTTAAATCGAAAACAACAGAGGCCCAAGAATGGAGCCTTGACGAACTCCAGATGATAAATTAGCCAAATATGAGACATTTTCACCTAACCTTACTCTCTGAGACCTATCGCAAAGATAACTTGAAATAAACTCCCGTGATGCCGTGGAAAACCCAATAAAAGTCAAGATACTTAGCAAAACCTCATGATCAACGGTATCGAATGCCCTCGAGAAGTCCAAAAGAACCAACACAGTGAGTTTACCTTCATCTGCTGTGCGAATGATATCATCCGTAACTGTTAGAAGTGTTGTGGCGCAGCTATGACCCTTACGGAAACCCGACTGAATTTATGGCAGTATCGATGATTTGTTAACATACACACAAAGCTGCATCTGCACTATCCTCTCGATAACCTTCGATAGCACAGGTAAAATGCTAACAAGACGCAGATCCTTGAAAGTTGTTACCGTTGACTTCTTGGGAAGCACAACGGTATCTGCTATTTTCCATAGTCTTGGAAAATATGAAGACAGTATACAAGAATTTACTATATGGGTAATATAATCCAGAACTTTCGAACACATATTAAAAATTGTGATACGGCGTTGCTATCAATAGATAGCGGAGCCCCATGGAAATTACGCATTGATTGAGCTTTTTGTTTGTATTACTCGTCGAAAAAATCGAGCTGCCGTATACAGGCACTCTCAAACAGTGTCTGAATTTTAACAGTTTTCGCAGAAATGTTTTTAGTGTTTCCGTAGAAATCATTTTCTGTAAGACTTTTGTGATATGTTGGTAATTAATAATAAATGTTTAGTAAGTTATTGTAAAAAAAAGTTGTCGAATTTTTGTGAACAATATAATTAAGTGTAACATTACTGAAGGCAATTTCTGTAAACAAAATGGTGAATTTTTGTAAACGAAATTTTTGCAAATTTTCATAAATTATCTTTTTCAATTTTGGTCCTAAAACTAGTTGTGAATAATTATATCTTGGTAAGTATGTAAGCAACTTAAAGAGGTTCGTTGGCCAGGAAAATCGGACCAGTTTTTTCTGGAAATTTAAAGTTTATTTTCGGGAAATGTTTGTACTTTTTGAAACAACAAAGCTATTGTAATGAAATCTGGTACAATGTTAGTACTACATAGGTTATACTGCCAACCAAATGTCGAAAAATAAGACATTTCCAGTAAAAAGCTTTTACGAAAATTCGCTACCATAACGCACTTGCTGCGTCCAGACTTTTATTATAGTACAGTATAGTATAGAAGAGTGTTGAGCTACCAAGCCATGAACTTGACGCGTGTGAAAAAGATAAAAACGAATGTAACAAATTTGTTGATACCATTTAAATATATAAAAGTCAAAATTGCATTTTTCCAAGTGATTATGTTAATTATGTAAATTTTGGTATAATTTATTTTATTACTGCACATACATGGTAAGTGTAGGTGTTATTTATGCCAAATTACAACAAAACCATTAAGCTGTCAGATTGCTTTTACGTACGTTATTAGAATACTAATAATTATACAGTGAATCACCATAAAATTTAGTTATAGATAATTTTTTTAAATTAATAAATTCAGTATGATTCGAACAGTTCTCGACCTTTCGGATACCTGTGACTTCATTCATATCTTTGCTAAGATCGTGATAATAAACTATAATAAATATATCTAAACAGACAAAAACTGAAACTGACCCCGTATATGGGTTTTTGGGGTTCTAGTTCGCACTCATTTGATGAAATATTTTTAAAATTCAAATTCAAGTCTCGGTCTTCTCAATAACGAATTTTTTCGACGAAAATTTGCTAAAATATAGACTTTTAAACCATAAACTCTATAGGTTAAACTACTGCCGAAGCATCAGAAAGAGGGCTATTTCAAATGGATTTTCTGAAAATATTTTAGTAAAATGAAGGACAATGGTGGTTGAAGCTGAATGTTAAGGCTTTGTAAAACACTTCTTACGACATATCGTCTACATAATCCGTATTTGTTCCAAGTTCGTTGTCTGAAAATTGCAAATTTTGACATTTCAAATCGCGACTTTGACGTTTGAAGAAAAAAAATTATCAAATTCAATTCAATTTCTTGACGTTTTTGCGTCCAGAAAACTTAAACGTTGGATGTAATATTCAATTGGTTTTGTTAATCACACAAAATATTTTGTTCTTGTGCTTTCCTCTGATCACCAGTGGCACCCAAATTTTTTTTCCTAAAATGCCTTTTTTCCCTTTCAACATAGGAATCTAAATTTTGGCGTGTAGGGTAAGTTGGACAGCAGAAACGTATATGCCAAATTTGGTTGTCATAGCATTGGCATCTTCGGAGATACGAAAAATTTCCGAAGGAAAACCCAAAATTTTCCCAGGAAAACTGGTCCGATCTTCCTGGCTAACGAACTTATCCAAGCCACTTACAAAAGAAAGGTACACACCAAATTTCATTGAAATCGGCCCATTATTTTTTAAATTATCGGTGTGACACACACACACAGATATATATTAATATATATATATATATATATATATATATATATATATATATATATATATATATATATATATATATATATATATATATATATATATATATATATATATATATATATATATATATGAGACATACTTGGTTCTCGGTTGAACCGCGTCCAGAATTTATGAAAACTCGACGTTTCGGCTCCTGTTTTGGAACCATTTTCAAGAGGTAAAGGAAATATATAAGGACACTCTAAGGCCTCAATCTGCCTACTCCTTAGAGCGGTGGACAAAGGTGGGTTGGGTTGGTTTCAAGAGGCAAAGAAATATGTAAGGACACTCTAAGGCCTCAATCTGCATACTCTTTAGAGCGGTGGACAAAGGTGGGTTGGGTTGTGGTAGCTCGATTACGGGGCCTCAATCTGCCTACTCCCCAAATCTCGCCGGAGATCGTCTGTGAGGTCTCAGTGTGTTCAACCCTAGGCCTCAGAGACATCTGGCAGTTCGTTGCTGGTCTTTTTTATATATGTCGTTCCGTCTATCTGCTTGGTTGTCAGTGAAAGTAGTAAGATCAAGGTCAATTAACTGGGGGGGTTTGGTCACGGTACTTAGAGGATGAGGAAGATTACCAAGGTCACCGTTTGTTGAGACAGATAATGGGTCAATTATATTGTCTGTGGAATTTATTTTCTGTTTGTGTATTTGTAATGAAGGTAGAATAGGTTTCCAAGTGGTCGGAAGGCGAAGACCATCATCTCTCTTATTTAAACAATCTGGATGTTTTTCAGTCTCGATTGCTTCGCGGATAATTCTCGTTTTGAAGTTGTACACTGTCGCTATTGTTTTGGCATATCGAAGTCTATATTATGACCTGTATGAAGTATGAATATGATGCATGGCCAGCGCTGATGAGGGGTCGGATTTTCTAACTGCGAGGGTGTGTTCGTATATTCTATTGTGGATGCGTCTGTTTGTTTGTCCTACGTAAGTGCGGGAACAGTCGGAACAAGGAATTTCGTAAACTCCGTGGGATTCGTTTGGAATCGTATCCTTGGGAGTTTTTATAAGATTTGACAGTTTTTGGTCTGTTGTGAATACAGTTTTGATATTATTGGTTCTGAAAATTTGGCTGATTTTGTCGGTGACACCTTTAATGTATGGTAAAAACGCTGTGTGTTGTTGTGTGGACTCTGTTTGTTCTTATTGTGGTGTAGTGGTTTGTTGTTGTGCGTTTCTAATGTTTCGTAGTATGTGATTGTTGTCGTATTCGTTTTCTAGCAATGTCTGTCTTGAAAAGTTTAATTCTGTCTGTTTGTTGTTGTTGTCCGTTAGTCTAAGGGATCGTGTTACTAGTGTTCGAGCCATGGAATTTAGTTGCGATGGTTGATGGTGAGATTGGGCAACTAAATTCCGTGGTTTAGTTGCGATGGTTGATGGTGAGATTGGGCAACTAAATTCCGTGGTTCGAACACTAGTAACGCGATCCATTAGACTAACGGACAACAACCACAAACAGACAGAATTAAACTTTTTAAGATTCGCTAAAAATAAATTTACTTTCTCTAATTAATTAGCGGCATGTTATTCCACGAAAAAGTCGGAACGAGGTATTTTCATAAAAATCTTTTAAATCGTAATAGCCAAATTTCCAAGTAAGCCAGAATATTCGATTTTGATATATTTAAAAGCATTAAAAATAAGGAAATTTCAAATTAATTTTTTTCGGTACTATAAATAATAATTAATTAGTATCCTTGTCGTGGGCGTTTAAGAAATGAGCTGAAGTAAACCTATTTATTTCTTAATAATATACAAATTGAAAATTAACAACGCATTTTCTCAAACATTAATAAAACGTTACATTAAGAGCCGCGGTCTACACTCAGTATGATAGTCATTTAGCTACTGGCATCTTGATAAAAATTTCGGGACGCAGCAAGTGCGTTATTGTACCGAATTTTCATAAGAATTGTACAGTCTTATTATACGACGTATTAGTAAAGTTAATACTTTAAACTTACACAGACTTTGAGGATCGATTTCAGAGGTCCTAGTGTGCGCACATTTGAAGAATTCTTTCGGAAGTGTTACCATCCATATATCTCTATTATCAAAAAAATCTTGTGCTCTAACTGCTTTTAAGAAAAATGCCCAAAACTCAAATTTCTTTGAAGCTAAGGAATAACGTTTTGCTATATCTGTAGATAGTATAAGTCTCTTTAAAAGATGTATTGCAAATTTCATTAAAGTTATACAAAAGACTTCCAGAAGGAAACTTAATTCATATTTAGAAAAGTAAAGTATCTGCCAAATTATAAACAGCAGTTATTTTTCCTTATTAATCGCCAGAATGATTTCGTTTTAGTCAACCTAATCAAACCGGTTTTTTGAATATCAACAATAACAAACTTATAATTTCGGACTGAAAGGTGACAAACTTATTTAGGCGTTTTAAACAAAAATGAGATCTTGTTCAAAACGTATGAAATCTGTGCACTATTGTTTTTCCAAATGTCAAAATAAAACATAAAAAACATACATTCATCGAACTGGATTCGATCGCGTAACCTTCTGCTTAGGAGGCAAGCGCGATGTCCCCTGCGCTATCCAGGCATATGTCAAATAACGTTTTATTTGCGTGATACTTTAGATCGACTTCATGCCCGGGATATTATATTCAAAGTAAACGTAACAATTAATTATAGGATTAGTAGAATTACCGTTGAAACACATCCCACGACTGTTTCGGTCTTATATGAAGCCTTATATTTAAGCTTAAAGATAAAAGAAACTATTTTAGACTCATTTTTATAGAGACTTTGCTTGATTTTGTTAACATTTCTACTATGTTATGCGATAGCATAATATATATATATATATATATATATATATATATATATATATATATATATATATATATATATATATATATATATATATATATATATGCTGCGCTAAAACTGTATTTGGGACCGTTAGTAAACCTACAAATATAGTGTATTTTAATAATTGATTGAATGCCCCAGCTAAATAACAATCACTTGGCTAATTTTTAATTTCATATCGTCTGTCATTTTCCATAATTGCGGCAGAGATTTCACGATTGTAGGTTTAGTTAGTATGTTTTATGCCTGGTATATATTTAGTTTGGTTACCTTTGATGTATGGTTTATACCTGTTGTATGAATGAATCTCCGAGTGGCAGTTAACCATTCTGTCTGTCAGGCATTGGACTTTAAACACTAAGTCGTCACAACGCATGTCTTTGGGATTTTATTTTCAATTTGAAACAAACGCTAAATATTGTGTACAAAATTACTTAAAATTCACAAGGTTAATTTGCACTATTTCTAGCCACATGTAAAGTCTCATTCCAGTTACTCTGATACTTACAAAAATATAGAGTTTTCAAAAAGTTTTCCCCGGTTTTCCACCGGAAAAATTAAAGCATAAAGGCTGAATAACGAACTCGACCTTGGTTTTGGCCCAAACAAGATTTTTCCAAGTTTGATTGAAATCAGTTTAGTATTTTTTGTCGTGTGTATTTATGTCGCTCGGATATATACATACATATATATATATATATATATATATATATATATATATATATATATATATATATATATATATATATATATATATATATATAAATAAATTTCAACGGACCTTGGTTTTGGGTTCTAGGGACCCAAATTCGCGCTCATCTGAAAACAATTTTTCAAAAGCTTTTCATCGTAACCTCTCTATTAGCGGATAGAGAGACCCATAGTAAATAACATATAGAGACACAACATTTTTGTAATGACAAGCGCAACCTTGACTTTTTTGAAGTTATAGAAGTATGGAAACCACATACATAACAATAAGTACTGAGTTTCTTCAGGATATTCGACGAACGAAATGCCCTAGCTCAGATATCTAGGGAACAAACTATTGAGCACCAAAATCCGCAGCTTGGTCCCAAACTAACTGGTTTTCTATTTGTTACGTTTTTGCCGGGTTCTGGATAAGTGAGACTTTAAATTTTAACAAAACAACTTTATTTACTAACTATGAATACAATAAAAGTTCTAGAATGTCTCTCTCACAAAACACTTTTTTAAAACGGTACAGCGTGTATATAGTTTCATTTTTTAGTGAATTTTCGTAGAAAAAATTCACTAATGGGGAGATCCCGACTTTTGAATTTTGAAAAAAATTTTGCAAATGAGCGCGAACTAGGACCCCTAGAACCCATATCCGGGGTCAGTTTCAATTTATATATATATATATATATATATATATATATATATATATATATATATATATATATATATATACATATATATATATATATATATATATATATATATATATATATATATATATATATATATATATATATATATATATATATATATACAGGGTCGCTGATAAGTCTGGAAACGGTCGATTATCCGGGAAAATATACAAGGTGTCGAAAAAAGTTTTATACAAAAGTTTTTGGGTTCTTCAATGTCTACTAGGCGGTGATAATTTTATTTATACAGGGTTGGTCATACAGGCGTGGCACACCAATATTAATTTATTTTTAATGGAACACCCTATATATTATTCGATATTTCAATCCTTCTCTTAATTTTGAGCAACATTTATCAGAAGCATGATGTACATAAACTCAATCGTTTCCGGGTAAAAAAATAAATAAAAATAAACGCTACTGTTTTTAAAATCTATTGGATGAAGAACAAAAATAAATGAAAAGTAGAATATCTCTTGAAAACAATCTGTGAGTGTGAAAAGAACCGGTTGCGATGTTTTTAACATTGTTTGGAATCCCAAGATAAGATAAGATGCCCATAAGAAACGCAGTATTATTCTTTTGTTTTAAAATGTTTCCAGGACAACGAATGTCAAACATTCATTCAGTGTCAACAGTTTTGAAACATTAGTAATTTAGTGTCAACAGTTTTTGTGCAAAATGGCAAGTTTAAGTGAAACCGAACGTATCGAAATTTTAATGATGATAGGGTACGGTGATAGAACACGAAGTTTTGCTCAAGTGGTGATTATGTTCAATGAGTTGCATCCTGAGCGGGAATCGATCTCCAAATCCACAGTTTCGAAAACTTTGCATCGTTTTCACGAAACTGGCGGTATCAAGGATAAACCTAGAACTGGAAGGCCAGTAACCGTTACAAATGAAGAAAATTCTTTGAATGTAATATTGGATGTGGTGGAAAATCCGCAAACTTCGGCACAGCAATTGGCTTTAAATCACAATATGAGTCGATATTCAATTCAAAAGATTACGAAGCGGGAAAAGTTCCGTCCATATAAAATTCATTTATTGCAAGAACTGAGTGAAGACGATTTTGATCGCAGAATCGAGTTCTGTGAACTTATTATGGAGAAGTTACGCCAAAATTTTAACTTTGCCAACCACATTTTGTTTTCCGACGAATCTACATTTTGTTTGAATGGACAAGTCAACCGACACAACTGTAGGTACTGGTCAGACGAAAACCCACATTGGATGGAACAAATTCACACCCAAAGACCGCAAAAAGTAAATGTTTGGTGTGCTATTATTGGTGGACATATCATAGGACCTTATTTTATACACGGTAATTTGAACTCTGCTCGATATTTGACACTTTTGCAAGAATCAATTGTTCCAGACGTTAGTCGATTATTTCCGAACAATAACGACCCAAATCTACCAGCGGAAGAAATATGGTTTCAGCAGGATGGGGCACCCCCTCATTTTGGAATTGAGGTACGGGAATATCTGAATCAAACCTTTCCTGGCAGATGGATAGGGCGCAGGGGAACTATTGAATGGCCAGCTAGGTCTCCCGACATGACGCCGCTTGACTTTTTTTTGTGGGGTCATGTAAAAAATTTAATTTACCAAAATAGACCGCAGAATATTGAAGAGTTGCAAGCAAGGATTGTGCATGAAATTAATAACATTCCTCAAAACGCTCTTGTAAATGCAGTGCAATGTTTTGTTAAGCGAATTCATTATTGTCAGGAGGTCAATGGAGAACACTTTGAACATCTTATAAAATAGGATTCCAAACAATGTTAAAAACATCGCAACCGGTTCTTTTCACACTCACAGATTGTTTTCAAGAGATATTCTACTTTTCATTTATTTTTGTTCTTCATCCAATAGATTCTAAAAACAATAGCGTTTATTTTTTTTTTTTTTTTTACCCGGAAACGATTGAGTTTATGTACATCATGCTTCTGATAAATGTTGCTCAAAATTAAGAGAAGGATTGAAATATCGAATAATATATAGGGTGTTCCATTAAAAAAAAATTAATATTGGTGTGCCACGCCTGTATGACCAACCCTGTATAAATAAAATTATCACCGCCTAGTAGACCTTAAAGAACCCAAAAACTTTTGTATAAAACTTTTTTCAACACCTTGTATATTTTCCCGGATAATCGACCGTTTCCAGACTTATCAGCGACCCTGTATATATATATATATATACATATACAAGTCGCGATTTAAAACGTCAGAATTGGTAATATTTAGGCAATGAACCTGAAACTAATATGAGCTGTGGAAAGAAAATGTCTCAAGAAGAATGTTTTACAAAGCCTGAACTCTTGGTTTCAATCGTCATTGTCCTTCATTTTACTAAAATGTTCCCAGAAAATTCTTTTCAAATAGACCCTTTCTCTGATGCTTTGACAGTAGTGTTGGCTATAGAGTTTAGCGTTTAATGGTATATCATTTGTGTAAAATTTTCGTAAAAAATCATGAAAGCTCAATATATCCGTTATTATGCAAGTTACGAGCTACATCTTAAAAAATATTTCCACAATTACAGGGTGGCCCATAAGTCGTTGGTGATTCAATTTTTTTTTTAATCGAACAGGCCTTATGTTATTGCTTTTTCCATTGAAATATAATACATCTTTGTAAGAAAATAAATTTGGGACGCAGCAAGTGCGTTATGGTAGCGAATTTTCATTAAATGCTTTAAATTTGAATAGCTCAATTTGCTATTAACCTATAAGGTTAACCAAGAAACCAGTTTTTTCGGGAACACTTTAAGTTTACTTGCGGAAATTTTTGTACATTTTCAAACAATAAAGTTATTTTGATGAAACATGGCACATTGTTTCTACTATATAGATTATACTAGTAACCAAATTTGATGCCTTCTTTCTTAAAAAAACATATTTGCTATTAAAAACATTTTCATGAAAATTCACTACCATAACGCACTTGCTGCGTCCAGAATTTTTTTTAATTACTCTTGTTTTGCCGATTCATCAAGTGTCAGTAATTGGGGTCTATACAGGGTCGTTCAAAAGTTATGGCCACTTTTCTAAAACATCAGAGGCATATTTGACGGTCTTGTTAGCATGCAACACTCTATCATGCCAAAAATCTGAAAAGCGTTATTCTTTCAAGTTCAATCAAAACAGAAAGAATTCCTTGAAAACAGTATACAGGGTGAGTCAAAACACTGGAGTCTAGTTTTCTCGAGAAATTCAACTGGAACAGCCTGTTTATTATAATCAATTTTGATACATAAACAAACGTTCTTTCAGTTTCATGAAGAATTCCCTTTACCTAAAACCATTTTTTTTCAAATTTTTGGTATGATGAGTGTTGCATGCTAACATATTAATGAAGATACTGGCCGTCAAATGTGTCTCTGATATTCTAGAAAAGTTACCATAACTTTTGAAGGACTCTGTATAAACCCCAACTATACAATGGATGAATCGGCAAAACAAGAGAAATTCAAAAATGAACCAATATACAGGCGTAACATTTAAAGTGAAATTTGGGTTGTATCTAACTTTTTCAACACCCTGTATATGCAAAAATAATTTTAGTTTGTAGCTAACTTTAGTACCTGGAACTTTTGTTCCAATTTTTTTTATTAGTCAATAATAAAGGAGATTTTGAAATTGAATGCACTGCCAGACCTCCCTGTGTGTGTTGGTGCGCGCGCCCGTGCTTGCGTGCGTGCGTGGGTGCGCGTGCGTGCGTGTGTAAGGAATTGGCTTCGAATATTTCATTCATGGTCACAAAACTGGAGGAATTTGCGCAATTAAAGTAGATGAATCGACGCCAAAATTTTGAAATCTAAATACGTGAATTATTTCCAGGTTTTAAATGGATTCAGAGCACCATTGGCTGATCACAGCTGGTCTAGTTACGTCATCTGTCATCGCTCTCACCGCCAACTGTTTCCTGCTTATCATATTCTGCAAAAGGAGAGGACTAAGGACTGTACCGAACAGGTGAGTCCACTAAATATTATTTTATTAAATTATTATCATCTATATTTTATTTATTCGACAGAACTAATAGTTTTATAAACTTTCGTTGTGTCAATATTTATTCCATTCTTTCGTACCTGTCTTCCCATATTTTTATAAGATGAAATTTACCAAATCATGGTGTGGCAAAAACGCCATATTTTGCTTATAAAAGCGATAGTTCCTTAAATATTTCTTTATTACCCTTGCGCTATTTTTCATATTTTCAAATGTAAGGAATGCTTTTTCTCACCCTGCTTACAATGCTATTTTATTATGAAAATTCTCTGTAAGTATTAAATAGACACGGCATTATGTGAACAAGTTTCACGTTAACTTTCACATATGTGGTCCCATTTAAACTAAAGTGTTAGTTGTGCCAGATGCTTGTTTATGTAACGAAACACATGCTGTGGGGTTACAATGTAGTTCAGATAGCGTCTTGATACTATATCTCTTAGATTCAAGGGCCTCACACTATTCACACCGTCTTTATCTATAAATTTAAGAACTAGTTTGAAGAAACGTTCTCGGGAACCCATTAGCATTGCCCCGTGAACCGCGTTAGTTGCAGTAAGTTCAGTGTTGTGTACAGTGTTTTCTGGAATAAAGGGTGAGTGAATCTCACAGAACACATATTGTTGTCTATTGTACATGTTCTCATTTGTTTAAGTTACGAATTGAAAAGTAATTTCAATAAGTATATAATGTAAGGGTGGTTTTAGGAAATCATTTAATAATTAGCTTATATGAAAATACAGTGTATTTGAGTTTGAATTAAGTTTGTTATTTATACGAGGCTAAGTTATAAATTGAGAAGTAATTATCTGATTTAAATAAAGGGGCTTTATGAGATAATTTGAGAAATAGCTAAGTTTAAATTACGTTTATTATTTATACGAGGCTAAGTTATAAACTGAGAAGTAATTATCATATTCAAATGAAGGGGCTTTATGAAATAATTTAGGGATTAGCCAAGTTTAAAATAGGCTTGTTACTTATACGAGGTTAAGTCGATATTCATAAATTAAACAAGAGTTAAATTATGTCAGTTTGTTTAGAGTAAATAAAGTAGAGTCTGTTTGAAAGTAAATTGATGGTAGTTTGGAAGGTGTGAGGGACACATTCGCTGTTTGCTTACCCAGTAGGGCGTCATACTGGTAGAGGCGTTGGGTTTAGGCCCAGGTTACATAACCACATCACGGTGGATTTTTGTGGCATTGTCATATTATGGTGGGGTACAGCAGTATCCATTCCACCCGCCCGTGGAGATGCGGTGGATATTGGAGAAGGGCACATTGCTGTGCTCGCCCTTTGTGACCATTGCACTTTCTCAGTATTCATGTGTGTGAAGCGTTGTTGTATTTTGAGAGTTGATCTGGTAGCTTGTCCGAGACACTGTGGCCAGTTCACCCGTTGGTCTCATTGCACGGCCAGTCCCAGTGGGGGAGTTGGGGTACTTGGAGAAGGGCACAGTGTTGAGCTAGTCCTTTGTGTCCATTGCATTGTCATTCTCGGTATTCAACTCTGTCAGTACGAGCACTCTAGGTGATGTATTGAACTGTGCCTCATTGCACACCTGGAAGCCGGCACGGACCTAGTGTTCGGGTGCAGCGCCCAACAAGACACACAGGCTAAACTATTGTTTTAGAAACTATTATTTGAGTAACTAATGTTTGAATAATCATTGTTTGAGTAATTATTATTTGAGTAACTATCGTGTGAGTAACTACTTGGGTAATTATTGTCTGAGTAATTATTGTTTGAGAAACTAATGGTTGAGGATTTAGAGACATTGTTGAGGAGCAATTCTGAGGCACTGATGTGCGCTGTTGAGAGATTATAATGTGGCTCAGTGGAGTATTGAGTAGGAACTGCTGTTAATGTTAAAGTTGCTCAGTGGAGCGTTATGTCGAAACTGCTCTTAATGTTACGTTGCTCAGTGGAGCTCTGAGTATAAATAGTTATTGATGTCGAGTCGCTCAGTGGAGCGTCTAATTGGTAAATGATAGATAAACTAATAATTGAATGGCCCTCGTATATATGTTAGGTTGTGCTTTAGATGGGCAATGGTGTGTTCAGGTATATTTTTAATTAGAGGTTAGTGATGTTGTTACTGGACACATTTGGCACCCGCTCGCCAGACTCATTAAGCCCGTACATTAAGTCTTTTCTCCATCATTCTGACAAGTAATAAACCTTTTGCCTTTTGCATGATTACTCTTAAGTAGATAACACAACTGCTAAGTAATATATCGACTGGTGATTTACTGTTGAGCTATTTAACTATATTATGTGACCGTTAGTCGATTGTTATTATAATATGTTACTAACTAAGAGGGTTGTAACTTTGTGTCATCGAAGGGTTGCGTTCAATATATAATTATTCAATAGATATGAAAAAAAAAAACGTGCCCCTTACACAAAAAATCCCAAAAACCAAAAAAGTTAGGGGAGTCGGATAAGCAGCTTTGGATTGGTAATAAAATTGGCTACAACTTTCCCCATTTAACCGTTTTTTTATCTCTTATAGTTTCTGAGATCCCTATACATGCATTACCAATTTGGGGCACATCGTATATATAACCTATATAAACATATAAAAATTCAAACGGACGTTGGAAAATGTCAACTAGTGGAGTCGAATTGAACAATGGGCACGACATTTCTACACCTAAAGCAATATATTTAAGAAGAGCAGAATTGACTGCCGATACCTCTCGTCTAACCCGTAACTGAATGCCTCGTCCTATCACATCTGTAGATCATGTAGTCATCGGAAAAAGGTTCATAACTATTAACATGATTATCCAGACATGTCTCGTATACCGAAACAAAGTCAAGAATAGAAATCTTGAAACTTTATTGTTCTAATCACAGAAACAAAGCTCACAAAACGATTCTACACAATCCCAGTCAAGAAAATCGTCAAGCATTTAACGACGCAAGAGACCGCTATGCCCACATTCTTTCTGAGGCAAAAAAACTCGTTTAATAACCACATCAAAAACAAAGTCCTCTCAATCTCCAACGGCAGCAAACCCTTCTGGACTCTTGCTAAATCTATTGGGAATAATTTCTGCAAAAGCACGTTCCCACCTCTTGTCTCAGGGGATGAATTTGTTTCTACCGCCGTGGGCAAGGCTGAACTTTTTGCTTTGTTGTTCGCCAGCAATTCTACTCTCAACCCACCTCCAAATGTTCAACCACCAACAGTCCCCAATGTCGCACATAAAATGACAGATATCATTTTCAAAACTAAAAGGTACGAAAGATGCTCTCTTCTCTTAATACCAGGAAAGCCTCTGGCCTTGACGAGATCCCAGGAATTGTTCTCAAAAATTGCGCGCCAGAACTTGCTCCTGTTCTGACTCGTCTCTTTCAGATATCTTACTATAAAGGCATATTGCCTAGTAACTGAAAAACTGCTCGAGTACAACCCATCCCCAAGAAAGGATCCAAAGCGCTTCCTAGCAACTACAGGCCTATTTTTCTCCTTTCAGTCGTCTCTAAAGTGATGGAAAAGTATATAAACACCGAATTACTGAAATTTCTTGAAAAACACAGTCTAATCCACGACAGGCAGTATGGATTCCGTCAGCGCAGATCGACTGCGGACCTCCTTTCCTTTGTCACCCATTCTTGGAACAAGTCTATGGAACTACACGGTGAATCTCAGATTGTTGCTCTAGACATATCCAAAGCATTCGACCATGTCTGGCACGCAGCGCTGCTTAATAAACTTCCGGCCTATGGCCTACCACCAAAACTTTGCACCTGGACAGCAAATTTCCTCTCCAACAGGAACATTTCTGTTGTTGTGGATGGCCATTCCTCTGAACTGTATTCAATTAATGCAGGAGTTCCTCAAGGTTCAGCTTTAGCCCCTACTTTGTTTCTTCTCCACATCAATGACCTCCTCTCTAGCACATCCAACCCAGTTCACAGTTACGCGGACGACAGCACCCTCCACTCAAATATACAATATTCTAAGCCTGTCTCTTTAGCCCAATTAGATGAGGATCGCAGACTCATGGAGGGTTCTGTCTCCGTGGATCTCCAAAAAATATTAGACTGGGGAAGTAGAAATCTTGTACAATTCAACCCCATCAAATCTCAGTCTTGCTTTCTTTTTCATAAGAGATACACCAGCCCTAGACCCATCACAATGAACAACCAAGTTATTCAAAGTAATGAGTCCTTTTCTCTTGTTGGCATTTCTGTGGATCGAAATCTTAACTGGCACCAACATGTCACATCAATTGCAGAAGCGGCTGCTAAGAAATTAGGTTTCCTCTTCCGGGCTCGCAAATACTTTTCACCAGCTAATCTCTATACCTTATATACTTCACAAATAAGGCCAAACCTCGAATACTGCTCCCACATCTGGGGTGCAGCTGCCGCTTCTACACTCGCTATCCTGGACTCCATTCAAAAGAGAGCTATACGTCTAATCGGTGACCCTACCCTCACCCAAAGGCTGCCATCCCTTGCCCACTGACGTGCCGTTGGTGACCTCTCTCTCCCTTTTATAGATATCTGCACGGGCACTGCTCAGAGGAGCTTTCCTCCATAGTTCCTCCACCTGCTGCCCCCAACAGATCTACCAGGGGAACAAAGCGAATGCATCCTTTTACTGTCCAGGTCACTAGACATAGAACATCTTGTTATGTCCGCTCTTTTGTCCAGAGGACTTCCAAGTTGTGGAATTCCTTGCCGGTACATGTTTTTCCTTCTCCTCCGAACCTCCAAACCTTCAAGTCCAGAATTAACAAGTTGCCTCTTTCGTCCTTGTCAACACCCACGGTACGATAGTAATTAGGCTGTAAGCCCTCGTGGTGTGTTGTTGAAATAAAAAAACTTTATTGTTCTGATCACATAAACCGCAAAACAGCTTGCAAACTTTACCTCAGACAACATCTAGAGAGAAGATAGGCTCATCGTAGTCTTTTCAAAGTGATAGACGAAAATGTTATAGAATGCGGTTGCTTTAGCAAAACGAGAATGAATTGTGGTTCAAAGATCACCCAAGAAGAGTCCACACAAGTTATACGGCAAGATTTCAATGGAGTATAGACGGGTTTCAACAATTTACATTATTTCTTACAGCTAACTGTACCCGTCTAATGAGATTAAAAATAATCAGTTTAAATGTATGTCACTAAATACAGAGTATGAGATACATAACCGATATCTCACATGACACACATCAAATCAGTAATAATAATAATAATAATCATTATTACCAGTGTCATAATTGCTTAAATGTTTATAGTTAATGATACCAGAACTAAAAAAACATATTTATTACAAACAATTACTTAACCATCAGTAAATGGTTTTTACGGATACCCAACCACTTATTGCCTACATTAAATTCGTTTAACAAGATTAACTGTATCATATGATCTTGTTATATTACTTTAATTGTCACACCTGACATTTAAATTGATGTGTTTTCAATAGTATAATGCAACAAAGGTGTTAAACACAATAATTAAAGCGCTAAAGCAAATTTGAAAACAACATGTAATTTAGTAGGCGTTCGAGAAACATCAGTGATTACTTGACTCTTGTGAAATACCTGAAACTTGTGACAAATGTGTCAGTTGTTACAGTAAATAAATAACAAGATAACACAAAAGATTGGCAGCAATATTTTTTTAACACTTTAATGACCAGACCTACTTTTTTAGTGAATTTTCATTAAGAACATTCACTAATAAAGAGTTGTCGATGGTAAAATTTTGGAAAATTTCTTCAAATAAGCCTGAATTAGGGCCCCCAGAACCCAAATCCAAGGTCAGTTGAAAAGTTTATATATATATATATATATATATATATATATATATATATATATATATATATATATATATATATATATATATATATATACAGGGTGTCCCAATAGTGTGTAATTCCTCCATATATCCCTTACCCTTAGAGCTAGCCGAAAAAACTTTAAACAAAATTTTCTTGTGATTATCTAAGATATATCGAGAAAATATATTCAGCTTTATGGAACTTCCGGTTGAACCGGAAGTAGCTATCAACTTCGTTATTTTAAATAGAATGCTATACTTTTTATTACATTTTTGGATTGAGATTACAAAATAAGTGTGACTTTATGTAGCATTCCCTATAGCTATCTTTGATATTTTTGAAAATATTACGACTTTCTTTTTTTTTTAGCTCCGATTTATGTGTTTTTTGAAACGTCTGCCGCGAGCTGAGTTTTGAGTTTTGCTACCTTAAATTCTAAATATCAATAGACGACATTTAGTACTTTAAAATGGTTAAAGAATAATTCATCATTATTTTACAGGGTGTATTATTTTGGGGTTACAACATATCTAACTTTAAAGCAGCATAACTTGTGTTTTTCAAATGGAGCATCCTGTTTTTTATGGATTAATCAGGTAGATCATTAAATTCTGCATCGACGTAATATAGGTCTTCCTATAGCTATAGTTGATAGTTTTTGAGTTATAGTGGTTTATTTTAGTTTCGCTTGTAAAAATAATGGTACTGTCAGATACAGTAGGCGCAGAGAATGAAACAACTAATATTTTTTGTCAGATGACAGATAAATGTCACCTAACCAGAACTATAACTATTTTCAGTTCTCAGGTGTTTGAGCTAAGTTTTATGTGCTAACTTTTGTGTTATTTAATTTAAAATGAATTATAATACTGAAGAATTAGTTGATATGACACTTATTATAGGCGAGTGTCAGCGAAATTGTTTTTTACCATCTCGTGTATACGCACAAACATATCCGAATCGAAGACATCCTCAGGAAAAATGTTTCGTCAAATTGTTGGACCGTTTTTTGCGAACTGCTAACGCCAATTATGAAATGACCACACGCAAAGGGAGAGTAAGCGGCAATGAAGAAAACGAATTTTGTATTGTTGCATCGGCATTAGATAATCCGCACACAAGCGTGAGGAAAGTTGCCGACGAAATAGGAATATCAAAATCTTCAGTGAACAGAACATTGAGAAAATACAAGTTTCATCCATATAAAATGCAGCTGCAGCAGGCATTGACGAATGCAGATTTTCGAAGTCGCCTCAGTTTTTGTGAGTGGGCAGTGGCAAAGTACAATGAAAGGGATAATTTTTTTAATTACGTGATGTTCAGTGATGAATCTTCATTTTCAAGTTGTGGTAGGGTTAATGGGCACAACTTTCATTATTACGCTTCAGAAAATCCAAACTTTTGCAGATCAGTTGACAACCAGCACCGTTTTACGATAAATGTTTGGGCTGGAATAATTGGGACTAATCTTATTGGGCCATATTTCTTTGATGGGCACCTCAACGGGCAGGGATATCTGCGTATATTGCAAGAAGATGTAGAGGATTTTTTGGACGATTTGCCTCTAGATAACAATCGACGTATGTGGTTTATGCAGGACGGGGCACCAGCACATTATGACACAAATGTTCGCTGATTTTTAAATGATCGGTACCCCAATAAATGGATAGGGCGAGGTGGTCCCGTCTCGTGGCCTGCAAGATCTCCTGACCTCACATGTCTAGATTTTTTCCTGTGGGGCTATATCAAGGAAATTGTGTATCAAACACCGTCCAACACCCCACAGGAACTAAGAAATAAAATTGCAGTCGCGTGCAGGGCAATAACTTCGCAAATGTTGAGCAATGTTCAAGAAGAATTCTTAAGGAGGGTTAGATTGTGTATTCAGGTCAATGGGCAAAATTTCGAATAGTTCTAATGTATCGCTTTTTTTTAGATTATTTTTTTCTGTTAATGACTGTGGATTATTATTATTATTATTATTATAGTTATGCTATTATAGTTTACTTGACTTTCTGGTTCTCATAATTACAACTACCTTTATTAAACTGTGTTTCACTTTTTGTATGGTAAAAATATGAATAAGTCCATTATATAACAATCATTGCATGTAGTTGCATTCGATAAGTTTTTTTGTCGACACATTATCTAGTTACGAGGATATGATCAAGTGATTTGCATCGTGAGTATCTCATTTTATTTGGTAATTCTATTCAAATTATTGTTAAAACAAACATTTATTAGACGGAAGTAAGCTCAAACAATGGAGATATAAAAACTGCTGATTTTCTTGTCAAGGAGACGTTTAGGTGTCACCTGACATTGTTCACATGCTCTGTGCCTCATACACTGACAATCTGACAGTACCATTATGTGCCTCATACAGTGACAATCTGACAGTACCAATATTTTTACAAGCGAAACTAAAATAAACCACTATAACTCAAAAACTATCAACTATAGCTATAGAAAGACCTATATTATGTCGATGCAGAATTTAATGGTCTGCCTGATTAATTCATAAAAAACAGGGTGTTCCATTTGAAAAACACAAGTTATGATGCTTTAAAGTTAGATATACTGTAACCCCAAAATAATACACCCTGTACAATGATGATAAATTATTCTTTAACTATTTTAAAGTATCAAATGTCGTCTATTGATATTTAGAATTTAAGTTAGCAAAACTCAAAACTCAGCTCACAGCAGACGTTTCAAATAACACATAAATCGGAGCTAAAAAAAAAAAAGTCGTAATATTTTTACAAATATTAAAGATAGCTATAGGGAATGCTACATAAAGTCACACTTATTTTTTAATCTCCATCCAAAAATGTAATAAAAAGTATAGCATTTCATTTAAAATAACGAAGTTGATAGCTACTTCCGGTGCAACCGAAGTTCCATAAAGCTGGATATATTTTCTAGATATAGCTTAGATAATCACAAGAATATTTTGTTGAAAGTTTTTTTGGCTAGCTCTAAGGGTAAGGGGTATATAGAGAAATTACACACTATTGGGACACCCTGTATTTATATATATATATATATATATATATATATATATATATATATATATATATATATATATATATTGTAACACACGACAAGACACATATAGAGGCCCGTCAGGATATTATTTATTTTTTAAGTAAACAAACATATTAGTCTACACTCACCGCTTTAGTTGACAGAAGAGAAGGACGTGCTTGTAGTTTCTAAACCTGTGCAATAAAAGATAAACCACTGTAAGTGTCCAGCTCAACCTTGTCTAATCTAAATCCCCCATTTAAATCAATACATATTCAGTATCCTGAATATCCCTTAAATATGGTATTAAAACAACTGTCTTTATATTTCCATAATTGCAACAACTCATTAATAAAGCATATCATGTCAGTATTAATACCAAAGGGCCCTGCTTTGCCCCCGTCATTAGCTTAGGCCTAAGGTAGCGCGGCCTGGGTACAGCAGACCAGGCACGCTGTCCAAACCTACCCGCAACTTTACACACCTTTATGTGCCCCGCCCGGGGGTCCTCTACTTGACCCCTGCCGGCCAGACAAAGCAGACTCGAGACCCGATCACTATAACTACGTGAGACAGTCTAATTAGTAACCATATAATTACAGCACACGTAGCTCTTAATATAATTTCTAAATATCTAGCAATTATCAGT
This sequence comes from Tillus elongatus, assembly GCA_964006375.1. NCBI lineage: Eukaryota > Metazoa > Arthropoda > Insecta > Coleoptera > Cleridae > Tillus > Tillus elongatus. The sequence goes on along the minus strand of OZ023270.1, from coordinate 8,601,244 downwards.
AAATATTTAACCCCCCTGTATAATAACCAACCCAGGTATATTCTCCTAATAATTACTGCTATCTGAATTATATTATTAGCTATAATGAACCAATACACTTAGCGAGTAGGTACTCACCTGAACTGCAAAATTCACTTATCACATAAACTAATATGCACTGTATTAACTATAATTATTCTTTATTATAAAATGCACTACAGACAAGCCCTTCCTAACTGACTCTGTTTCACCTAGTAAATGAGTGAAACATCTCTAGTTTCAGATGCATTAAACGTTTCAGTTTCTGAAACATCTCTACTTTCAGATGCATTAAACGTTTCAGTTTCTGTATGTTATCTACGCATAAAGATTAGGTAGTTGATAGACCCATAACACACTTGAGTTCCCCTGCGTTCACAGTGTCGTTAAGTATCATACAAAATATCAATTGGTACAGTTTCTACTAAAGATTATGTTTAAAACTTACGTTACAATATATATATATATATATATATATATATATATATATATATATATATATATATATATATATATATATATATATATATATATATCCAACTGATAACTCAAAAAATACTTCACCAATCGAAACCATATTTGGCAATTCCCTTCATTGTTTTAATAGGTTGGATGAGTTCCTTAGACAGTTTTGACACTCAAATACTTTTAGAAAAAAATGCGAAGAACTGTTTGAAAATGCAATATCTTTTAAAATACGAGAAGTATGAAACTAAAACTTTGGACTCATGTAGATATCGTATAAGTGGTCCTCTCTACCAAATTCGAACTCAATCGGTTCAGTAAATTTTTAGGTTTTAACCAAATAAAAAATAAATCATTTACGATATAACCTGAAATTATCTCTGAATGGGTGCCTATAATGTTAGACAAGGTCAGACAGATAGATCAGGGTTACGCTGCTATTGAAAACAAATGCTTCAAATGAAACTTCAAACGAGCAGGCTACAAAAATATGTCACAATAAACAATCTGCGGGGTTGCCATTTGCCAAAACTCTCAAGATAAACAACTCAAGATATCAGAAAAATATATAGTAATAATTAAAAATTTTATTGATAGTGTGTGTGTTTTGTTTCTTTAACGTCGGCCTATTTCCGCGACTATGGCCAATCAGCGATGCCAGGGAGCAGTCTCACCTCACTATCCTGGAAATTTGGCAGAACCCCTGTCTTTCTGTAAGGAGGGTAGGGATCTTTAACGTGTCCAACATCGCATGGACACGGGACCGACGACTTTACGCCCCCTCCGAAGGGCGGAACGTGCAGCTATTCAACCTGCTCAAATACAATGCCAGAACCTCGGTTGATGTTAATTTGACAGTTTGTACTGAAAAAGTGAAAGGAGTACCCCGGGATCGAACCCAGTACCCTTCTGTTCAAAGGCACACGTTCTTACATCTGAACCACCGAGGTTATTTTATTGATAGTGATTCAATTTGTTTAAAGGCAATCTAGAACTACGTTTTATTATGTATAAATATCAAGCTTCCCATTCTTCAGGGTATTTAAAAGCCATCTCGCTCTCCTAGTTAAATCTGACGACACCAATTACCTATCTGTCATTTGTTATTTTGCCAACTGACTCATCAATAAACTCCTCATAGGCGGCGAAGCCAAATATATACGCTTTACGCTTTTTGTTTTTACTATATTTAGCATTATATATATATATATATATATATATATATATATATATATATATATATATATATACGCATATATAGATGTATAAAATTGAAACTGGCGCCGGATATGTATTATAGGGGGGCTATACGCGCTCATTTAAAGTAAAGAGATTTTTAAAAATGCAATAGTCGCGATGTCCTTATTAGTGAATTTTTTAAAGAAAATTTACTAAAAATTGAACTCGGTTGCAGAAAAAAAACAAGCACTTGTGAATCCTCGAGAAAAGTCTACGACTGCATTGAATATTGAACGGTTTTCCCTAAGTTATGGAAAGAACAAACAACCAGATATGCTATTCAAATTAAATGAAGTCTTAAAAGTTTTCATCTCATCTTCATTAAGTTATTTTGTTTTTATAAAAAATACTCGCTTTAAAATTCATCGAAATAACAACAATCGGATCAGATAACGGTAAAATGAAATGAAAGAGTAAAAAAAAAGAAAGTGAAGTCACTAACTAGGATTAGAACTCGTCTTATAGGACTCGATCATCTGATGCAGACCGCTTAGCCCACTTGGCCAGCGTCGAGATGACAGATGGGTGTACTGGCAGGTATATACGCTGGTATATTAATTTTCTAACGTATTTATTATTTATACCAAACAATTCTTATTTACAATGGATTTTTTTGCTCATATTTTAACGAAATGAAGGCAAATAACAACTTAGACACAGATCTAGGAGCTTTTTAGTCATTTCGTGTCGTAGTTTTTACTCACATTAGTACGACTACCATTACATGGGGGTCGCAAATAGAACGGGTTGTAAGGAAGGGAGTAGCGACCCTCTGGCAGCTGCGTCGAGTGATAGGGAGGACCTGGGGAGTTAATCCTCAGATCCTTCATTGGATCTACACTGCGATCGTTAGGCCGAGAATCCTCTATAGGGCGTTGGTCTGGTGGTGCAGTGTGAACCAAGCTACTAGCAGGAAGCTGGCCAAACTCCAAAGGCTGGCAATCCTGGGTATCACAGGCGCTATGAGGACGACACCCTCAGCCACGCTAGAGGTCTTGCTGATGCTGCCACCGCTTCCCATCTGTGTCAGGAGGGAGCTATGGCGTCGCATCTTAGAATGCGAGACGCAGGAAACTGGTGCGGAGAGGGAGCATTAATAGGGCATGCAAGAGTCACCAAGGAGGTGGAAAAGGAAATTCCGATTTCCGCCATAAAGGTGCGGGATGCCGAGGATGATATTAGGTTGACTAGGCCATATACCCTCAGGATCCCCAGTAGGGATCAGTGGAGGGAAAATGAGGTTGAATTCCAGCCGGCAAGCCTGGTCTGTTTCACCGACGGATCGCGGCTGGAGGACCAACAATCCTCCGGGGCAGGAATATACATCGACGGCCTGGGGGTGCGCGAGAGCTATGCCCTTGCCGCATATACCATGGCATTCGAAACAGAGGTGTACGCTATCCTGTCTGTGGCCAATAGACAGGATGTGAAGATGAGTCCCGAGAAATGTGTGTACATCTGCTCGGACAGCCAGGCAGTCTGCGCGGCGAGAATCAAGTCTACACTGGTTCAGGAGTGCGCTGACGTCCTCAGAGGGCTAGCTAGGACAAAGGAGGTACAACTAGTGTGGGTTCCGGGACACTGTGGCGTGGCGGGGAATGAGGTCGCGAATAATCTCGCAAGGCTTGGTTCCCGGCGGCCATTCTGTGGCCCGGAGCCGGCCATAGGTATAAGTAGGAAGTCGGTCTCCGTCGTCTTAGACAGAAGAAGCAATGAAGAGGCACTGGGGGTCGGTTGGTGGCTGCAGGCAGGCGAGGGACTTCGTGGAGGGGCCGGACAGAGATAAAGCTGTCTGGCTGCTCGGAAGGACCTACGCTTCGCCGCATCCTTGGGGTGCTCACAGGCCACTGCGCCCTTAGAAGACACCTCACTTTGATAGGCGTAGAGAGGGATCCTATTTGCCAGGAATGCGGCGAGGATGAGGAAACGTGTAGTGGACCTGTGCGAATGAGAGGCTTTTGGGAGTCTTCGAGCAGAATTGTTGGGATCGAGGAGTCTGCAGAAGAATCAGGTAAGTACCGTCCAATTGAAGACCGTCACGGCTTTCATCTCGAGGTCGAGGCGGTTTGGCGACGGAACCGAGGAAGAGTAGAGCATGGTTGCTGGGTTGGTGGGGTTGGCAAAAAGAGACCCATTGTGGCCTACTTGCTTGGCGTTGGCCTCCCCACCACTGCTACTACTACTAGCATAATTATCAATTTTAACGTTATAGCTTTTGTTAATCAGAGGCGTACCCATACCTTTTTTTGTCTTTTAACTTAAAGTTCTGAATTTTGGTACATAGGATACTCTTTATTACAGAAATCAGTTTACCAAATTTTGTTGCTATATCTTTATTATTTACGGAGATACTAAAATTTTCCGAAAGGAAGCCTTAAATTTTCCTGGAAAAACTCGTCTGATTTTCCTGGCTAATGAATTTATCCAAGCCACTTGCAAAGGCAAGGTTCGTAGCAAATTTGATCAAAATCGGCCCATTTTTTTTTGAGTTATCATTGTGATATCGGGATCTCTTTATTAATTAATTTTATTCGCCAAAAAAAATAATCTATAACACGATGCCTTGGCGTGGCCGTGTGTTTCATCCCCGTCGAACCGGCAGGGTGCGGGAATACAGGGGAGTCGACTGTTAAGTAGTGATGGGAAAAACAGTTATTTTCTGTTAACAGTTGAAGCCGTTAACGTTATTTAATAATAACCGCTGAAAATAACGGCTACAGTTATTTTAAACTGGATAGTCGATCGATAGTATCCTACATTCCCAAAGCTGTGAGCGAGAGCGAGCACACTAGTATAAATGCATTGTATTTTTACCCCGTTATTTCACGTACTGTATAAATCTCAAATTTTGTCGATATGAAAAGGAAACAAAGGGTTAAGAAATTGTAATAAGCGTGTCGTAAATCTTTTGCCACTCTGAAGTGAAACTTTTAGAAATCAGAAAGGAGTCTTCTATAAGAATTTATTCAGATGTTTTAGGAATTATAAACTAGTCATTTCTCACAAATTTAATTTATCAGGGTCTTTACGTAAATGTCAATGCCACAGCAAGAATCAATAAATATCATTATTTATCACGCCTTTGGGACGTTAGACGTTAGAACTTTTATTGCTACACAGGGAGTGATTCTAAAAACTCCATAACATAACGCAGCTAATAAAATTTCGGTAAAGAAACAGTATAAAAAATTGAGTTTGAGTTTTAAAAAAAATTGGAAGATATATAGTATTAATTGTTTATTTACTTATTTTAATATTCGTTGTTTTAAAATTAGTTTCAAAAATTTCAAAGGGCTGTAACTTGGAGGAGAAGGGGTTTTAAGAAAAACTTAATAAAAAGACACCCCTTATTTTTCGCCAAAGAATCACCCTGTATATATATATATATATATATATATATATATATATATATATATATATATATATATATATATATATATATATATATATATATATATATTCGTTAAATTTTTTATATTGAAATGTAGGTATATGGATATTAAAAAATGTTGTATCATTATATTTTTTTAATCAATTTGATAACTATTATCAGACAAACGAAAATGGCGTGTTAACTGTTTTCTTAGGTAATGTATATAAATTTAAATAAATAAGTACTTTAATTTCACGTGAAATAACCCTATTTTGCGTTGTCTTTAGTGAAAGTAATAACACGTTTTTACAGAAATTCATCTTTTTACCCAACATTTTTGATTATTAAATATTTGGCTTTACATACTAGTGGGAAACTCAACTGTTTCAAAAATAACAGCTTCTCAGTTTAACAGAATAACTCTGTGTAGTAGTGTCGGTATGCCGTATCCCCATCAACAACCGGTTAAAGTTAAAATTAAAATTAAACCGACCGTTTTATTGTACCGAAGATCGTACGTCCCTAAAGCTGTGAGCGAGAGCGAGCATTCCCAATCTCAAGGCTATTCATCCCGTTAAATGGTTAAATAACAGATGCCGATGAAAACCGATGTTTATTCATCGAACCTAGTTGCAGTAGAACTGAAACAGACACGACTCCGAATTCTAGGTTAGTGTAAAAAGCGTCTTTTTAAGCCGTTATTTTTATAAATCGTTAACTGGTGGTTACCGTTACGGCTCGGTAACCGCTTAAAATTAGCTGACAGTTAAATAACGACCCATCACTACTGTTAAGTGGGCGACAGTTAAGTAGCGCCAAGCGAAGGATACATACATTTTTACACTACTTGTTATTTCTCTGTTTTGTTAAAGTTTGTCATTATATTTGTTACCCTTATGTACTTGTGTTTTCGGTGAAAGCTACCCACATCCCCGTGTAACAATAACCACCTGTTATAAATCGCTTTTACCTAATTTTCACAATTTTAACTGCTGTGCAATCCTAATAAATACAATAATTTTCACCTGCTGTATTATTAAGCAAATCGAGTTTAAAACATACAGGTTTCTTAACATTGTGTCGTGGAATTGGCGATAGTTTTGAAGGGTATTTAGAAAACATTAAGTAACGCACCAGATTTAATTTTAAGCTGATGATGAAAGAGTTCACCGCTGCCACCAATCATCACATCATTATTAAACACCAAACAAATTTTTGGCACAACAGAGCTAACGAGGTTTGAAAATTGTTCAGATTTTAGTTTCTTTTCGAAACACCTCATTACCTCATTAATAGCCACTTTATAATTGCATGTAAATATTCATTTTAAATTATCCTTCGGCAATTTTGTAGTGTACACAAAACTATCAGAAGATGTATGTAATTTTAAGCTATATTTAAAATAACCTACGTAACGAGGTATCAAAAAGGTTCGGGACGCAGCAAAGTGCGTTATAGTCGCAAATTTTCATTAAATGCTTCAAATTTGCATAACTCAATTTTCTATAAACCTAAAAACTTTAGTTTTTGTATGCAGTAACGTATTTACAAGTGCAACATACCAACCAAATTTCATCAAAATAACTTTGTTATTTTTTGAGACACAATTTTTTTTCGGAAAAAAAATTTTTTTTTAGACAAACTGGGCCGGTATGGCTAAAGAACACATCCAAGCCATTGATAAAAAAAATATTCCTGCCGAGTTTCATCAAAATCATTTAATAAATTTTTGAATTATCGTGTGGATATATATATATATATATATATATATATATATATATATATATATATATATATATATATATATATATATATATATATATATATATATATATATATATATAGGGTGGCGCATTGAAAACGAAACAGACCTATTTGCGTCCAGATAAATTTTTTGTTAAGAAACGCTGAAACACGGCAATTTTAATATTAAGTTGAACATGTTTTGACATAAAACTCAACTTTGTCACATCAACCCCTTAAGGGTGGTGATAACAATTCTTATATTTTAAATAGGGAACATGGATCTAGTGTTACATCATTTGAAAGCTCTTTCTTTTCTGAATTCAGTACACTAATTTTTTTGGAAGTTTTATCAACTCGTTTAAAAATTATTCACAGTTGAAGATGCAAAAACGAATTTCACTCATTCAGATAAGAAATGTGCTGATAGTCAATGTTTTGTTGGTTTGTAAACAAAAAACTGACTATCAGAACATTTCTTATCGGAATGAGAGAAATGCGGTTTATTATTTCAGTTTATCGGTCGGTTTGATACTTTATAGTACTACCGAAAATTAATTTCACAATGGTGTATTCTGTAGAAGAAAGAGTTGAAATAATTACTCTTTTTTTGAAAAACGATGACTGTGCCAACCGTACTGTAAATTTGTTTAATGAACGACATCCGAACAGACACGTTAACAGAAAATACATTTTGGAGTTAGTTGCAAAGTTTCGACAAAGTGGTTCAGTAGCCAACAAAAAACGGGATCCTGAACGTGTATTTCCGGTTAGAAATGAGACTACTGAGTTTGAAGTTTTACGACAAATTGCTGCAGACCCAACTTTGAGCACGAGAAAATTGGCCACTGTTTCAAACATCAAAAGAGGAACTATTCAGTGAATATTGAAGCATCATAAATTTCACCCGTATAAAATTTATCTTGTACAACAACTGAATGAAGATGATTTTGATCGGCGGCTGAAGTTTTGTGAAGTTATGACTGCACGAATAGCTGATAACGGGAACTTTCTGTTCAATATCTGTTTTTCAGACGAGTGGACATTTTTATTAAATTCTACAGTCAATCGTCATAATTGTCGTTATTGGGCAGATAATAATCCAAGAAATTTTCACGAAGTCCACACTCAAACTCCACAGAAATTGAATGTCTGGACTGGCATTTTTGAAGACCGTTTAACTGACCAATTTTTCTTGATGGCAATTTGAGTGGCGAAACGTATTTGGAATTACTAGAAGATATCGTTTACCCTCTACTAATTGACATTGTTGAAAATGATGATCGCTATCAAGAAAATCTATTAGTGTTTCAATAAGATGGAGCTCCTCCGCATTTTTCACAACGTGTTAGGGAGTTTTTGAACAGAGAGTTTCCAGAGCAATGGATTGGGCGTAGATATGCTATTGACTCGCCCCCTAGATCACGGGTTACAACTCCTTCAGACTTCTTTCTATGGGGCCATTTAAAGAGTAGAATTTTCGCAACAGAACCGGAGTCTCTGGAAGAATTACGACGACGCATTGTTGAAGAATGCCGTCTAATAACTCCACAAATGCTCCAAAATGTCAGAGCTCGTTTTGAACAAAATTTGTACTTTTGTATGGAAGCTGGTGGTCAACAATTTGAACACTTACTTAACTGAATAAACATTTTTGAACGTTTGGTTTTGTTTTTTAGTTTTTTTAACGAAAATTGACTAATTAGTGCATTTCTTATCACAATGAATGAAATACGTTCTTGTAACTCCAACTGTGAATAATTTTTAAACGAGTTGATAAAACTTCCAAAAAAATTAGTGTGCTGAATTCAGAAAAGAAAGAGCTTTCAAATCATGTAACACTCGACTCATGATCCCTATTTAAAATATAAGGGTTGTTATCACCACCCTTAAGGGGTTGGTGTGACAAAGTTGAGTTTTATGTCAAAACATGTCCCCCTCAATATTAAAATTGAAGTGTTTCAACGTTTCTTAAAAAAAATTCTCTGGACGCAAATCGGTCTGTTTCGTTTTCAATGCGTCACCCTATATATATATATATATATATATATATATATATATATATATATATATATATATATATATATATATATATATATACATATATATATATATATATATATATATATATATATATATATATATATATATATATATATATATATATATATATATAAATTCAAAAGGACCTTGGTTTCGGATTCAAGGGGCGCAAATTCGAGCTCATTTAAAAAATGTTTGGAAAGTCTCACCATCGATACCTCTATTAGCGAATTTTGTATAATACAATTTCGCTAAAAATTAACTTGGTCAACGGTTCTCATAAAATAAAAGTCTGCATGCAGCAAGTGCATTATGGTAGCGAATTTTCATAGAAATGATCCACACCTGTACATACAGGTGTACCATCGATGTGAGAACAGAAGATATATACTATGTATTTAATTTTTCACGGCATAGCGATTTTTGGAAGATGAGTCCTCTTTTCTAAAGGCTGGTTTTAGCTTACATAAAAAAACGAACAAACAATAAGGAATGGGTTATATCAAGGATCAAATTATGATTTTAAAAACCGAAACTTAATTTATTAAAGGATCAACGTTCCTAGAATTTTTAAAATTACCCTTCTCTTCATCCTATAAGTTGAAATTGACATTTGACATATAGAGCCAACTTAAGATGTTCTATGTCTGGTGACCTAGACAGTAAAAGGGTGCATTCGCTCTGTTCCCCTGGTAGATCAGTTGGGGGCAGTAGGTGGAGGAACTATGGAAGAAAGCTCCTCTAAGCAGTGCCCGTGCAGATATCTATAAAAGAGAGAGAGAGAGAGGTCACCAACAGCACGTCGGTGGGCAAGGGATGGCAGCCTTTGGATGGGGGTAGGGTCACTGATGAGACGTATAGCTCTCTTCTGAATGAAGGATAGCGAGTGTAGAAGCGGCAGCAGCACCCCAGATGTGGGAGCAGTATTCGAGGTTTGGTCTTATTTGTGAAGTCTATAAGGTATAGAGATTAGCTGGTGAAAAGTATTTGCGAGCCCGGAAGAGGAACCTAATTTCTTAGCAGCCGCGTCTGCAATTGATGTGATATGTTGGTGCCAACTGAGATTTCGATCCACAAAAATGCCAACAAGTGAAAAGGACTCATTACTTTGAATAACTTGGTTGTTTATTGTGATGGGTCTAGGGCTGGTGTATCTCTTATGAGAAAGAAAGCAAGACTGTGATTTGGTGGGGTTGAATTGTACAAGATTTCTATTTCCCCAGTATAATATTTTTTGGAGATACACGGAGATAGAACCCTCCATGAGTGTGCGATCCTCATCTAATTGGGCTAAAGAGACAGGCTTAGAATATTGTATATTTGAGTGGAGGGTGCTGTCGTCCGCGTAACTGTCAACTGGGTTGGATGTGCTAGAGAGGAGGTCATTGATGTGGAGAAGAAACAAAGTAGGGGCTACATCTGAGCCTTGAGGAACTCCTGCATTAATTGGATACAGTTTAGAGGAATGGCCATCCACGACAACATAAATGCTCCGGTTGGAGAGGAAATTTTCTGTCCACGTACAGAGTTTTGGTGGTAGGCCATAGGCCGGTAGTTTATTAAGCAGCGCTGCATGCCAGACCTGGTCGAATGCTTTGGATATGTCTAGAGCGACAATCTGGGATTCGCCGTGTAGTTCCATAGACTTGTTCCAAGAATGGGTGACAAAGGAAAGGAGGTCGGCAGTTGATCTGCGCTGACGGAATCCATACTGCCTGTCGTGGATTAGACTGTGTTTTTCAAGAAATTTTAGTAATTCGGTGTTTATATACTTTTCCATGACTGAAAGGGGAGAAATAGGCCTGTAGTTGCTAGGAAGCGCTTTCGATCCTTTCTTGGGGACGGGTTGTACTCGAGCAGTTTTCCAGTTACTAGGGAATATGCCTCTATTGCAAGATTTCTGAAACAGACGAGTCAGTCCACGCAATCTAAAAGCAGTAAGGGGCTCATACCCCAGGAAATTAAGTTGATTAGTGGCCTTTTTTGGCACTGATTTGAGTTTCGGTGAGGAAGAGGAGTTGGGGCCTATTAGCCTGGAGGAAATGGTGGACGGAGTTCAATCTTGATGCTGGCGCCCCCTGTACACCCCTCTCCCGGAGATCCGAATAGAGGGGTATTTTACCTCCGGAATCTTTTGTACAAGGAGGATCCATCATCATTTTTGTTTATAAGGGAAACCGACTCATACACCAGAACCGGAAACGTCCATTGGGACTTCACCGGCCCCTTGATGTAAGGGGTGGTACCTCCTCGGGCGTGAAAAATCCTTTACTATCACGTAAAGGAAAATTCCACTACCACCTACCATATTGCAAGTATACCACACCAGCCAACTATTAAAGAGCTAACCAGCTCTAGAACTTGCTTAGTTTTTTTAATTTGAAGGTTACGTCTAGATCTTCTGCCATATGATGATATACACACAGAACAACGTTTCGACAGAAAACTACAAGCCACAGTATAGTTTGGTGCCACAGGTAATGCACTTGTCCCATTCTTTGCCTGTCCCATTCATGCCATCTCTCCGCTACTATATTCATCATAACACAAACATTATTTTTAACGAATTAAAATTTTGTGTCCCTATCCGAAGTTATCGCGTCAATTGTTATTGTTTATTACATATATTGTGTATATTTTGTCCATCTTAGGTAATAAATAATTATGTTTACGTCTGTACCGTGGTCATCACAATATTTAAAAGATTTCTTGGAAAAGTAGCGTATTTCTAGAAATGTTTGACTGACGTTTCCTCTGGTATTAGCCACGGACTAAAAATACTGCATAGTCATTAAACACCGGGAAATTTTACAATCAGTTAAAAACGAATTATGAACAATTGCCAAACAAACACGTACCACAATGATTGATTTCGTTTGATTTATAGCCCAGCTGAATTATAAAACCGCACATTTTACACTTTCTTTATTTGATTACTTTAGAATAGTTCTATATACAGTAAATTTAGGATATCGTTACCAGAAACAGTTTCATAAAAATAATAACAGATATGCATACGCGAAATGTTACAGTATCAGCATATGTTATTTTATTTATGTTGCCGTTAATTTCTGAAACCGGTTCATTCTGAATACACACAGGTGTGCCAATTGAAACTTCCTACCTGGGAAATATTGGAATTTAAAAAAAAGACGAAAAAACCCGAGACACTTCGACTTGGTTTTCAAGACGAACATGATGGCGTAAATTTTGGTGCCTTGGAATCTACTCCTTAGGCAGGGGCGTAAAGTATCCTTAAATTTTAAATGACACCCTATGTGAAGTGACACATCATTTCAAAGCTTTCTCAATTCTGTTCACGACAACATACTACTTTTTAGCGAATTTTCATTAAGAAAAATTCGTTAATAGGGAGGTCACGAAAATCTTTGGAAAAAATTTCTTCAAATGAGCGCGAATTTGGGACCTAGAAGCCAAAACCAAGGTCCGTCGAAATTTATATATATATATATATATATATATATATATATATATATATATATATATATATATATATATATATATATATATATATACAGGGTGTTTCAAAAATGATGGTCTATGTTACAGGTGTACATTCAGCACAAAAAAGACTATTCTTTTTTATATAAACATGGGTCCGCAAATGCTTAGTTTTTTAAATACAGCGTGTTAAAGTTATTTGTTTTTGTCAGTTTTTCACGAATAAGTCCGAGTCAAATTAAAATTTTGGCGTGAAAATTGGCATGTGGGGATTTTCGAGGCCAAGAAATTTAAATATATTATTGTTAATAACACTGCTGGTAGGGGGCGCCACCTGTAAGACATGGCTTGCATTCAATTGGGTATAATTTTTTTACACCCAGTAATATCAACCTACCGTATAGCTACATTGCAGCCCTTATCAATTGTAAGCAAAAAATGTATATTTGATTTAAATCTCTCAGACACACCATTTTCAAGATATTTCAATTTTTGTATGTCTATGTCGCTCAAAAATCATTTCAGCGACAAATCATAGGAATACTTTTTTCACCGTTTAATTGCTATCAGTATGTATAAACATAATTTTTTTATTCCCTAGGTATAAATTAAAATCTTACCAGAAAAAAGAACTGACAGGACACAATCATGAAGATAAAATAAAAAGACATGATAACAAACTTTGAACAAACCATTTAACAAAGTGGTTTCCATCGTTACGGGACTTGACTTTTGCGTTTTCGTCGTGACATATACTACATTTGACTTTTATGTTTGAGACTACTCACTATTTTTAAGTAATTAATTGTATCGTCCGTAATTTTTCTAATTAAATATGGAAGTCTTTACCAACAATGAATTAACAGATATGCATGTTATGTATTCACGGTATTTTGATAACTGTTATGAGGCGAAACGACTGTATGAATAAGCCTTCCCAAATCGGAGAATTCCAGACACAAGGATGTTTCAACGGATTGACATCCGTCTGCGAGAAACAGGTACATACTTACATTATCTAATGCATCGATCTGTCTCTTTTGAATATATATTTTTTACCAGGTACCCTTAATAAAGTTACTGCTGATCGAGGCAGACCACGAAGTGCACGAAATCCTGATTTTGAAGAGGCTGTTCTGGATGAAATTGAACAAAATCCAAAAATACGTACTAGGGAAATGGCCAATCATCTGGAAACATCTAATGCAACGATATGCGATGACTTCAACCCCAACAGCCGCCATGGAGGTGTTGCTGGATCTGCACCCCCGTTACACTTAGTTATTATGGGGGAAGCCAGGCTAGGACTATACAGACTAGCCTGCAATGGTAGATTGAAGATCAGTCCAGGCTTCAGGGGTCACTGCAAAATACAGGAGACCGTGAAGGAGCCCATGCTTGAAATGAGGTTAGACGTAGCAAGCCCGCGAATCTGGAGGGAAACAATTTTACAGTGGAAATACCCGACAGCGAGGCATGGCAGGAGGAGACGCCGGGCATACCACGGGACGCCCTCGTCTGGTTCAAGGACGGATCCGGCGAGGAGCGTGGGACGGGGGCAGGTGTTTATTCCGAAGGACCGAGGGTAAGTCATAGTATTTCCCTCGGAGCCCATGCAACCGTCTTTCAGGCCGAAATGTACGCGATCCTGCACTGTGCGCGGGAGAACAAGAGGATGGACTACACCAACAAGCGGATCCTCATAGCCACAGACAGCCAGGCAGTCCTTAAGGCCCTAAGTAGCCCACGGGTAAATTTCAGGCTGGTAAGTGAATGTCGAGACGAAACGAGCGTCCTGGCTGGGCAGAATGAGGGTCACTCGGGGGTCACAGGGAATGAAGAAGCTGACAGTCTCGCAAAGAGACGGTCAGCAGAACCATTTATGGGACCAGAATTGGTCCTTGGCGTGACAAAGAGCACTGCCAGGGGAGCCATTAAGTCCTGGGTCAGAAACGAACACAAGGTGTACCGGGCAGACTGTCCAGGGCTCAGACATGGGAAGTCAGTAATTGACGAACCCAGTTCAAAGCGAGCTGTGGAACTGCTAAATCTTAGCAGAGGACAGCTCAGAAACATAACAGGTCTCTTGACGGGACACATGGCCGACAAGAAACACCTGCATAAAATGGGGCGGTTCGAGGGGGACCTCGCATGCAGACACGGCGGCGAGGGGGAGGAATCAGCCCAGCACATCTTATGCGAGTGTAAAACTCTGGACCGCAAAAGACAACTGATCTACGGTCACTCTAGACTGGAGACAGAGCAATATAAAACCTTACCCTACCACTTGCTGTGCAGACTAGTTCAAGGCACAGTGATTTTGGAATGGGTAGAGTAAAAAGACTAAGGGCGTGCGTTATAAGCCAAAGGCTGCAGTGCTATTGGAGAGGCAAAGACGTGGACGAGGCCCGAGGGAGGAAAAAAAAAGACAGCGGTTATGTCAACCGCTCCCACACACATTACACAACGCCTTAATAAACTTTTAGGGAAGTTTTAGAAATGTCCTCTTCGTTAATCGCTTGGATGAGTTTATTAACTAACCAAATCAAACCGGTTTGAAGTTTTTTTTTACCAAACAGATTCGTATATGAATCTATCTACTTCGTCATTTTCCACGATTTGAAATATAAGATGAAAATTCGCTGCAATAAATTTTAAAGTATACGTTTATTGCACGCATCATAATCTGTCTGTCTAATAATGTAAAATATTTGAGGACATCCGTATAAATCAATTAAAACAGCTGTTTTTAGAGTTAACACTTTGTCAACGCGAATATATTACAATTTATCGAAAACATAAATAATACATATGCGGAACGTAAATAGCACAAAATCAAAATAGAATTGGTCAGTGTTGCCAACCACATGTAGTAATTAATCCAAGATTGTTAGAGAATTTAGACCTGGACGATTTTCATTCCGGAAAGTTTTGCTTTCGGGTTTCGTTACGATAATATACACTGCTTCCAAAAAATTAAGACACATGTCAGAAGAACACATCGTAATAATAATATTTACCATCAATTATTGCATGGCATGTCATAAATGTAAAATGTGAAATATACTCACATCAAGTGAAAGTCTAGACGCAGCAAGTGCGTTATGGAAGTGAATGTTCATAAAAATGTTTCTAATATCAAATATGTCTCTCTAATGCAAGCAGGCACCAATATAGTTACAGGTATAGCCTAGATAACAGAAACAATGTACCACATTTTATTAAAATTACTTATTGTTTGAAAATGTACCAAAATTTTCCGAGAAAACTGGTTTTCTAGCCAACAAACCTTAGGTTAATAGAGCTATTGAAATTTGAAACATTTAATGAAAATTCGTTACCAAAACGCACTTACTGCATCTGGATTTTTTCCTACAAACATGCATCATATTTCGATAAAAAATGCAAAAAATGCAATAAAATAAGGATGTTCGATAAAAAAAATTTGTAGGTATCACCAACGACTTATGGGCCATCCTGTAGTTGTCAAATTAACTTTATGAGATGCAGCTCAAGACACCCTATAATTAACCTATAAAAGTTTTTCTCGTATCTTGTATAATAACAATTATATTAAGCTCTACCGTAGAAATGCGTCACCCTATATATATGTGAACAGATAAAAACTAAACCTAAACCGGGATATAAATTTTAGGGGGCCTAGTTTGCACTATTTGAAGATATATTTTTAAAATTCAAAAGTCGCGGTGTCTAACGAATTTTTTCCACGAAAATTAGCTACAAATTATAGACCGTTAATAAACGACAAACTTAACTAAAGCTACGGCCGAAACATCAGAGGATCTATCTAAAATGAATTTTATTAAAATATTTTAGTAAAATGAAGGACAATGACGGTTGAAGCTGAAACTTAAGGGTTTGCAGAACACTCTTCTTGCGACATTTTTTTTTAATAACCCGTACTCGTTTCAGTTGGTTTGCCTAAATGTTGCCAATTTAGACGTTTCAGGTTGCCACTTTGATGTTTTGAGGAAAACCCCGATTTTTTCTCTTTAATGCCTATAACTTTTTAGGGAATTTTCTTTAAAAAAATCACTAATTAGGACATCCCGACTTTTGAACATAGAACCTATATCCTGGGTCAGTTACAATTTATATATATATATATATATATATATATATATATATATATATATATATATATATATATATATATATAATTTCGCAGCATAGCTACGATACTAGACTTAGAAGCCAAGAGAATATTATGGTTGGAAGGGCAAAGAAAACTATGGGGACTAAGTGCTTTTACTACATTGCACCTCGGTTATTTAAATCATTACCAGCTGAAATACGAAATGAAAGACGGTATCAGGTTTATAAGAAACAGGTCAGGAGGTGGATTGAGAGTGGTGATTATACTTATTTTGAATACTTTGTCGATCAAGGATCTAGGTATACTGATTGAGCTTCATTTTTGACAGTGTGTGTGAATGTAGAGAAGTGAGGTAGCAAATAGGTAATGTTTGTAAGATATGGTATATAATATAAAGTAGTATATATGGCATAAATATGCATATAAAAATGGAATATACGGGTGAGTAAAAGTATGTAAGGTGTGTGTGTGTGTATGAAAGTGTACGTGGATAAAAAGAAAATAGTGGAAAAATGAAGAATTGTATTATTTACCTCAATAAGTAGAACGGAGATAAATTTTTCGTAGATTATAAGGCTCCCTGTGCCCCTTGTTGTTTCGTTTATTTTAGATTTACTTTAAGCTCCGCACACTATTCCCTCACGGTCAAGTTCATAAATAATAGAACTTTTGTGAGGTAACATTGCGTTTATTATACATATTTAGTTATACTGGTTGTTAAAATAGGAAGACTGTAAAGATGGTGATAATAAACATTATTATTATATATATATATATATATATATATATATATATATATATATATATATATATATATACTTCAACTCAAATAATAATAGGCCGATTTTGATTGAATTTCTGAGTACTTTCCTTTCGCAAGTGGCTTGGATAAGTTCGTTAGGCAGAAAAATTCGCTCAGGCTTTCCCGGAAAATTTTGTGTTTCCTTTCGGAAAAAATGTATATCTCCGGAAAATAACAAGGTAAGGGCAACACGTATTTGTAATATAAAGAGTGAACCATGTGGCAAAACTTAGGTCTGTAAGTTTAAAGACAAAAAACTTACGAGCATTTAAAGAAAAAAAAAATCGGAGTTTTTCTCAAAACGTCAAAGGCGCGATTTGAAACGTCAAAATTGGCAACATTTAGGCAAAGAACCTGAAACAAATACGAATGATGTAAAGCAAATGTCGCAAGAAGAGTGTTCTGCAAACCCTTAAGTTTTAGCTTCAACCGTCATTGTTCTTCATGTTACTAAATTATTTCCAGAAATTTCATGACAAATAGACCCTTTCTCTGATGCTTTGGCGGTAGTTTTAGTTAAGTTTATGGTTTGACGATCTTTAATTTTTAGCTAATGTTCGTAGAAACAATTCGTTAATGAGGAGACCGCGACTTTTGCATTTTAAAAAGATTTCTTCAAATGAGCGGAAACTAGGCCCCCTAGAATCCATATCCGGGTTTAGTTTCAGTTTTTATCTGTTGACATATATACAGAGTGACGCATTTCTACGGTAAAGCTCAATATAATTGTTATTATACAAGATACGAGAAAAAGCTGTATACGTTAATTCTAGGGTGTCTTGAGCTGCATCTTATAAAATTATTTTGACAACCACAAGCTGGTCCATAAGTCGTTGGTGATACCTACTTTTTTTCGAAAACCCTGTTATTATTGCATTTTTGCATTTATTTAACGAAATATGATGCATGTATGTAAGAAAAAAAAGACGCAGCAAGTGCGTTTTGGTAGCGAATTTTCATTAAGTGCTTCAGATTTCAATAATGCAATTTGCTATTAACCTTAGGTTCGTTGGCAGGAAACCAGTTTTCTCGGAAACATTTTAAGTTTATTTTCGGAAAATATTTGTCCATTTTCAAACAATTAGTTATTTTGATAAAATATGGTACATTGTTTCTACTATATAGGTTATACCGGAGACCAAATTGATGCCTGCTTGCAATGAAGAGACATATTTGCTATTAAAAACATTTTAATGAAAATTCACGTCCATAACGCACTTGCTGAGTCCACAACGCACTTGCTGCATCCAGACTTTTATTGTCTTTCAAATGTGTAACAAATAATTTCGCAACTGTGCGGAGATTTGCAAAAGTATATAAAACCTGATTTGGAATATGCTTTTAGAACTGCACAAGATTTCGAATTATCCAATTCTTATATAAACAGAGTTCTAGTGAGCCAATTAAACAAAAATGACATTATTTTGTTTCAATCGCTGTATTCTGAAGTTTCCATGACTCATTGGTATCGTTCACGGTACAAATATAATATCCAACCGTGTGCATTTAATTGCAAACGAAAATGAGTAAGCTTCGACCGTTTCAAGTCAAAAATAATTGACACTTCGACAGTGACATGCGTGACTAAACATGTTCAAAACAATTTTGACACACTGTTCGCAACAGTTGACAGTCGTGACGTTGACGTCATTTGTAGTTAACGCACTTGATCGTTTACATACATGATTAGCCAAAGTACATTGCCAAGAAAAATTACAACATTTACAATTTCTTTTATATCTAGCTAAGAATTTCGAATAATTTCATAAAGCAAAGCTTATCCCTATTTTTTCAGTCATACAGGGTGTTTCATAACATGTGGCAGTGCGGCGTAAAGGGATGCGGTCCCCCCGGGTGCCAAGCACCAAGGGGTGACAACGTGGTGACAACTCACTCTCGTAGATTAGTAGCCAGGCACTAGGGCAATTGCCCGACGAGGATGGCGATGGCCGAAGGGCAAGTGATTTCGGCCCCTCCCTCCGCCCGCGCCGTTCCATGTGTCAATTAAAACAAACAATCACAGTCAGTAGAGATGGAAAATTCGGATCTTTTCGAAAAGTCGGATCACCGGCTTCGAATCTTTTTGTAGATCCGGATCCTTGAACCGATTCTCGAATCTCAATGAGTCTGTCTCGCATGACTGTGACTTATACATACTGCATTCAGTAAGATCGACCAAAACAAAAGAGGTGATCAAGAGCGAAAACCTATTATACGGATTAGATTATATGAATGTGTTAAAAAAAGATTATGTCTTAACGGGTTTAATTCATGGTGGAAACTAAATCCTACAGTGTCAACACGAGAATTCTGAGAACCATCTCTCCTGATTTAATAAATGGAAAATCTTGAAAAATGAGTTGAGGCTGCAAAAACTATATCGACCATGAAAATCAATTGGTTTTAGACCAAGAAAAAAAAAGAAGTGGCGTGACATTTTGAGTCGCCTTTTAGATGTTATTCTTTTCCTGGCACGTCAAAATCTTCCTCTTAGAGGCCATAGAGAGAAGGGTTTCTTCAGACAATGGAGGGATTTTTTTACAATTAGTTAATCTATTGTCGAAATATAACCCAGTGCTAAAAGAACATATGCTAAGAATTGAACATGCTGTCGCCTGTACAAAAAGGAAATAGGTAGATTCCTATTTATCCAAAGACATTCAAAATGAGTTCATCAGCCTTTTGGGGAAAGAGGTGAAAAATAACATTTTGGACGACATAAGAAAAGCAAAATATTTCGCATGTCTTTTCGATAGCACTCCAGACATATCACATGTTGATCAGATGAGTTATGTAATCAGATATGTTCATATTGAAGGCGATCAAGTTGAAGTAAAGGAATCATTTCTAGGTTTCTTCCCAATAGATGGAAAGATTTCAGTCGAACTTTCTGAAATATCCTTACGCATCTGGAGGGTGATAACTTGGACATACATCTATGTCAGGCTCAAGAATATGATAACGCTGCAACCATGGCAGCTCATGGTGGTGTACAAGCAAAAATCAAAGAACACACTCCTAAAGCGTTGTTTATGCCTTGTGCTAAATCTATGTGGAGTGCACTCTTTCGGGAGTGTTAGTTCAAGTGTAATTTTTTTCGAAAGAGTAGAAAGACTTTACACGTTCTGTTCGTCATCCACACACCGATGGGAAATTATAATGAAAAGTGTAGGCATATCGGTCAAAAGACTAGTAGAGACAAGATGGAGTGCCCATCACGGCGCTGTTAAACCACTGAAGAATAATTTTGAGAAACTTGTATCAACACTAGAAGACATGTGTGATCCCAGCAGCAGCAGAGAAAACGCCGATCCACGAGAAGCAGCATCCACACTCTTACCAGCTTTATGTGAGTTCAGTTTTTTATGCTACCTTTCTTTTTGATGTTGAGTCCTAGAAGAGGTTAACCAGACACAAAATTATATACAAAAATCTGGATTATCGCTGGAAAAGTGTGCCATAAAACTTAAAGCCCTAAAAATGTTTCTTCGGAACCAACGTATCCAAATAGTGGAAAGAGGTATTTCCTAGGCAACTGAACAATGTAAGGCCTTGGATATTTCGATTGAAAGAAGAGGAAGGAGGAGATTTCGAAAACGTATGCCAGAAGAAATGGCCCAAGGCGCTGGACTCACATTGACAGAAGAGCTACAGAGAGCTAGAATGTGTTGATAGATTTTTACGGAGAACTAGACCATCGTTACAAGGCAATGGATGACATCCTCATAACATTTGGTGTTATTCAGTCTAAAACTCTGCTTACGTCAACAGAAGAACAACTTCGTGGTA
This sequence comes from Tillus elongatus, assembly GCA_964006375.1. Classification (NCBI taxonomy): domain Eukaryota; kingdom Metazoa; phylum Arthropoda; class Insecta; order Coleoptera; family Cleridae; genus Tillus; species Tillus elongatus. Next base: position 8,580,193 of record OZ023270.1, on the reverse strand, counting down.
TTGTTCCAAATCTGACAAAAATCTACGATGAATTTTCTGCAGAGGGCATTATTTTGGAGATTTTACGGCTGAGGCGCCACTTGGAAGCCGCCAGCATTACTTTCCAAGAAGCGGTCCAATGGATTACCTTGGAGCTTTTGAAACTCATTGTACAATGGAACTATTCAGAGTCTGTTCCGAGTCTAGCGCTGTGTCTAAGATTATTTTAACCATTTGGGTTTCGGTGGCTTCTTGTGAAAGAAGTTTCTCAAAATTAAAATTGATAAATCTTACTTAAGATCCACAATGAGCCAAGCGCGACTTACAAATATTTCCATATTGTCCATTGAAAAGAACAGGAAAGTAAGTTTTGATAATGTCATCGACTATTTTAGCAAAATAAAGTCACGCACGTTTAGTATTTGATTTGTGGTTTTATTTTGAGGGTGCTCAATAGAAAACCGCCCTGGGTGACAACCTATGCTACCCCGCCACTGACATGTGATACACACGTCGTGAGGCGATTGCTTAGCTTAAAATACCCAAAAAGGTCATAAAAATATAGGTACGAAACGCTGCTGTTTCTAAGATACAGAGTTGAAGGTTGGAAAAAAATTGTTTATTATTATATTTTGTGATAAAATTGAGATAGAAAAACCAAATTTGGTACACAACATTCACTCATAGGTTGCCATATTTGATTTAAATTTTCCAAGCCTCTCAAGCAACCAGTGGCGGAGTTCTGTGGGTTCTTTATAATTCAGTTACATACAAAAGTGTTAGAACTGCCATGCAGAAATCTTTTGTTACAAATTTGAAATAGAGCATTTTTCTTGGCTTATTCGCAGATTTATCGTAGTTTGTCGGTAAAAGGGGGCTGGATACTGTTTCTCTTTTAATAAATTAGAAACATTTCACTTTTCGCGTAAGTAGGCTTATGTTACCACTTTAAATCATTGTTTAAGAGGGAGGTTCAATAAAATGTTTAAAATACACTATATTTGTAGCTTGTTGAACTGTCCCAATTAAAGCCTTAGATTGAAAATATAGTATGTAATAGGTAGATTGAGGTTTAAGGAAGGCAATAAAGATGTTTGTAAGGAAATATCGCGTTTATAAAGAAAATACAACGTTTTTGCCAAACCATGATTTGACAATTTTTTGTCACAGAATTTGCTCACAATCACTCTTTGCCTAGATTAGCTATTCAAGAATAAGTTTCTTAAATTTCAGGTCTTTTGGATTCCAAATAAAAACGTAGTTCAAAGTGAAATGTAAAATATGACATACCTTAATTATTTAGTCAATATGTTTGGTCAAACTATCGCGTTTCGTCACCATCCGTAGACCAGCTATTTCCTGAAAGTTGGCGCAATAAAAATGTGATTCCATTGTATGCATTTCATTTTCATTCATAAATAAGTGTCAAATAATGAGAACGGTTAAGCAAATGAAATAAATATTGTAAAGAAAATCAGATCACGCGTTTATATGCAAGTGATTTCAAAGCAGTTTGTTTTTTATCTTTACACTTAAAAACAAAAAGAAACAATAAGTGAACTTTTAATGTTATCTAAGACCGAAAGAGTCTACACTCGAATATGTTTCAGCGATCGGCGAAATAAGTCCATCAATTCTGCAATTTGCTATTTAGCCACTTACATTTACTTTCCTATACTAGGTAGTCATATAAAATTTCCTGACGCAGCTGCCGTTTGATTACATTATCGTAAACAAACAATTATCGTAGAGCGTCGATGGACAGTATGTCCGGGCTCGCAAATACTTTTCACCAGCTAATCTCTATACCTTATATACCTCACAAGTAAGACCAAACCTCGAATACTGCTCCCACATCTGGGGTACTGCTGCCGCTTCTACACTCGCTATCCTGGACTCCATTCAGAAGAGAGCATAGTAAATTTCATTAAAACAGCTTTGTTATTTTCGGAGAAAAAAAATTTTTTTGAAAGAAAATTCAACATTTTCCCGGAAAAACCCGTCTGATTTTCCTGGATAACGAACTCATCCAAGCCATTGATAAAAGAAAGGCACTTGCCGAGTTTCATTGAAATCGGTTAATTATTTTTTGAGTTATCAGACGGATAGATATATATATATATATATATATATATATATATATATATATATATATATATATATATATATATATAAACATATAAACATATAAAAATTGAAACTCTGACCCCGGATATGGATTCTAGGGGCCCTAAATCGCGCTCATTTGGAAAAAATTTTGCAAAGTCTCACCATCGATACCTCTCTAATAGTGATTTTTTTAAAATAAAAATTCACTAATAAGTTTATGTTATGATAATATTATAATATGGATTCTTGTAAACCCGTAAAAGGAATATAGGTTACTAAGTTGCAGCTCGCGTTGCTAAGTAATTTATGCGTCACCTATCAGCCTAGGATACACACAATGTAAATTGCCCTCTTTTTTTTTATGTCAACAACACACCACGAGGGCTTACAGCCTAAATACTATCGTACCGTGGGTGTTGACAAGGAGGAAAGAGGCAGCTTGTTAATTCTGGACTTGAAGGTTTGGAGGTTCGGAGGAGAAGGAAAAACATGTGCCGGCAAGGAACTCTACAACTTGGAAGTCCTCGGGACAAAAGAGCGGGCATAACAAGATGTTCTATGTCTGGTGACCTGGACATTAAAAGGGTGCATTCGCTCTGTTCCCCTGGTAGATCTGCTGGGGGCAGCAGGTGGGGGAATTATAGAGGAAAGCTCCTCTGAGCAGTGCCCGTGCAGATATCTATAAAAGAGAGAGAGGTCACCAACGGCACGTCGGTGGGCAAGGGATGGAAGCCTTTGGGTGAGGGTAGGGTCACCGATGAGACGTATAGCTCTCTTTTGAATGGAGTCCAGGATAGCGAGTGTAGAAGCGGCAGCTGCACCCCAGATGTGGGAGTAGTATTCGAGGTTTGGCCTTATTTGTGAAGTGTATAAGGTATAGAGATGAGTTGGTGAAAAGTATTTGCGAGCCCGGAAGAGGAAACCCAATTTCTTAGCAGCCGCTTCTGCAATTGATGTAACATGTTGGTGCCAATTAAGATTTAGATCCACAGAAATGCCAACAAGAGAGAAGGACTCATTACTTTGAATAACTTGGTTGTTCATTGTGATGGGTCTAGGGCTGCTGTATCTATTGTGAGAAAGAAAGCAAGACTTAGTTTTGGTGGGGTTGAATTGTACAAGATTTCTACTTCCCCAGTCTAATATTTTTTGGAGGTCCACGGAGACAGAACCCTCCATGAGTCTGCGATCCTCATCTAATTGGGCTAAAGAGACAGGCTTAGAATATTATATATTTGAGTGGAGGGTGCTGTCGTCCGCGTAACTGTGAACTGGGTTGGATGTGCTAGAGAGGAGGTCATTGATGTGGAGAAGAAACAAAGTAGGGGCTAAAGCTGAACCTTGAGGAACTCCTGCATTAATTGGATACAGTTTAGAGGAATGGCCATCCACAACAACAGATATGCTCCTGTTGGAGAGGAAATTTGCTGTCCAGGTACAAAGTTTTGGTGGTAGGCCATAGGCCGGAAGTTTATTAAGCAGCGCTGCGTGCCAGACCTGGTCGAATGCTTTGGATATGTCTAGAGCAACAATCTGGGATTCACCGTGTAGTTCCATAGACTTGTTCCAAGAATGGGTGACAAAGGAAAGGAGGTCGGCAGTCGATCTGCGCTGATGGAGTAGTTCGGTGTTTATATACTTTTCCATCACTTTAGAGATGACTGAAAGGAGAGAAATAGGCCTGTAGTTGCTAGAAAGCGCTCTCATTGATTAAACTTTTGTTACTCGGCGATTTGAGTTAATATCTATTGAATAAGCACGTTATCTCTCATAATTGTTATCATTGCTAATAATTTCAAAATATTCAAGTAATGATACAGTAGCCCCCCACACAGAGATTTATACAACTACCACTTTCGAATCGTGCTCTTAAAGTTCATAGGATATTTTATTTAACTGTTATAAGCTTGTTTTGTTTGCAAACATTGATATCTAACATTACCCTTATTTTTATACTAACAACTTTGTTAAGCGTTCTTGGTGTTCTGTTGTAAAAAAAGAAAATTGTGACAAATTTTGTGAAAATGGATATTTATACAAATATGGAAATGTCAGAATTTACATTCCATGTACGGATGGGCTCAATGCAATGCAGCAGAGGCAAGAAGACTATACGCTGATCCGTTTCCAAATCGACATCCACCTGATAAAAAAACCTTTCAAAGAAGAGTTTAACGTTTAGAAATAAATGCTGTTTTAAAAAACAATTAAGCGATAGTGGAATACCTGTTAATGTGAGAACTATTGAGACTGAAGAACATATTTTAGAACTCATTGAAACGGATCCAAACATCAGTACCAGACGTATAGCTGTTCAACGAAATATCGGACATGTTACAGTGTGAAGATTTTTGCGTCAGTAGCTTCTACGTCCAGCCACATTAAGCGAGTGCAGGCTTTAGAAGAAAATGATTACCCCCCACGGATGGAATTTTGCGATTGGTTCTTGGAAATGGCTTATCGCAATCAAATTTTTTTGCCATCCGTTTTGTTTACTGATAAAGCTAGTCTTACAAGATATGGCATTTTCAATTTCCACAATTCGCATTACTGGGGTGAAGAAAATCCTCATGTTGTTCCTCAGTCACGTAAACAACGCCAATTTAATGTGAATGTCTGGGCGGGAATAATCGGTGACAGTTTGATTGGGTCTCTCTTTATTGAAGGACAATTAACTGGTCAGTCTTACACCAACTGTTTGCAAAACGAATTGCCTCAGCTTTTGAAAGACATTCCACTGGATGTACAATGCAATTTGTGGTTTATGCACGATGGTGCCACGTCGCATTTTAGTCTTACAGCTAGAAATGTTTTGAATGGACGATTTTAAACTCAATGGATAGGTCATGCCGGACCGAGGAATTGGCCTGTACGTTCACCGGATTTACATCCTTTTATAAAAGTTTTCATCTCTTTATTGATTTTTTTTATACAAAAACTCGCTAAAAGATTTATCGGAATAACAACAATCTGATCAGATAACGGTAGAGTAAAATGCGATTAAAAAAGAATTGATAAAAAGTGAAGTCACTAACTAGGATTAGAACTCGTCATATAGGACTCGATTATCTGATGTACAGGGCTTAGCCCACTCGGCCCCGGTCGACATGACAGATGTATGTACTAGCAGGTATATCCGGTAGTATGTTAATTGTCTAACGTCTTTACTATTTAGACCAAACAATTTTTATTTACAATGGATTTTTTGCTCATATTTTAACGAAATGAAGGAAAATAACGACTTATACACAGATCTAGGAGCTTGTTAGTCACTTCGTTTTGTATTTTTCACTCACAATAGTACCCCTAGCATAATTTATCAATCTTGACGTTATAACATTTTTTAATCAGAAACTCACCTATAACTTTTTTGTCTTTTAACTTACACATCAATTTGGTATGTAGGATACTCTTTATGACAGAAATGAGCGTAGCAAACTTGGTTGCCCTTACTTTTTTATTTCTGGAGATATATATTTTTTTCCGAAAGAAGACTTGAACCTTGTCTAGATCCAAGCTTTCCGCCCCATAGCTTAGGAACTTCTGTGTTATTTTCTTGGGGTCGCTGAGGAATCACAGCTCACTTAAGTAATCAAGATGTTTGTGTCCTGGTTTGACACTAGTTGGGATGCTGAGGATTCACAATCAGGATAGGTCGTCGTGAAACCTATGTCCCGCCTCTTCCCTCTTAAACTTTCTGTACCTTGTGCCCCTTGTTTTGACTGAGAGTTTGGTAATAACACTTTTGCTTTGGCATTCGCCTCTATGTTTCTTACCTACTGTATCTTTGCTTATGTAAACAGCCTATACTTTGCCGCTTCATCATATATCTATCAATTAACTGTCACCTCAAACATAAACGTCACCCGTACGCTTCATCAAAAACTGTTAGATAGCCAAGTTATAGTTAATGATATTAACAACCCATATCACTTGTATATAGTTTGTAAGTGTTCTTGTGTATATATTTTGTAAATAGTATCTTGTATAAGATATAGGGTTGGGCAAATAACGACAGTACTTAATTCCTCTCTAACCCCCGAACTTTAACTGCAAAATCTGGCAAACCTTTTATTAAAATAGAAGTGGTCGGATAATATCCAGTCGGCGAAGAAAGACCGCCTACTTGGACGGCCACCAATCTAGCTAGCATCAACTAAAGGCTACCGAACTCTTCTTTACAGAGTTATCCAGGTACTTTGACCGTTATATTGGTCAGAGTTTCGTGAAGAGGTCGCAAACCTCATCAACAAGGAATAAACCCTCTAACATCTGGCGCCCGAGATCTTCCGATTGGAACCGTCAATCCGTTTCACTGAAAACGGCCTGCAAGCAAAGACCTCGTCACAACTATATAGGGTGGCGCATTGAAAACGAAACAGACCGATTTGCGTCCAGAGAAATTTTTGTTTTAAGAAACGCTAAAACATGTCAATTTTAATATTGAGGGGTACATGTTTTGACATAAAACTCAACTTTGTCACATTAACCCCTTAACGGTGGTGATAACAACCCTTATATTTTAAATAGGGAACATGGGTCGAGTGTTACATCATTTGAAAGCTCTTTCTTTGCTGAATTCAGCAAACTAATTTTTTTGGAAGTTTTATCAACTCGTTTAAAAATTATTCACAGTTGAAGATGCAAAAACGCATTTCACTCATTCCGATTAAAAAATGTGCTGATAGTCAATGTGATGTTGGTTTGTAAACAAAAAATTGACTATCAGAACATTTTTTATCGGAATGAGAGAAATGCGGTTGATTATTTCAGTTTATCGGTCGGTTTGATACTTGATAGTACTACCGAAAATTAATTTCACAGTGGTGTATTCTGTAGAAGAAAGAGTTGAAATAATTACTCTTTTTTTTAAAAACGATGACTGTGCCAACCGTACCGCAAATTTGTTTATTGAACGACATCCGAACAGACATGTTAAGAGAAAATACATTTTGGAGTTAGGTGCAAAGTTTCGACAAAGTGGTTCAGTAGCCAACAAAAAACAGGATCCTGAACGTGAATTTCCGGTTAGAAATGAGACTACTGAGATTAAAGTTTTAGGACAAATTGCTGCAGACCCAACTTTGAGCAGGAGAAAATTGGCCACTGTTTCAAACATCAAAAGAAGAACTATTCAGCGAATATTGAAGCATCATAATTTTCACCCATATAAAATTCATCTTGTACAACAACTGAATGAAGATGGAGTTTTGTGAAGTTATGACTGCACGAATAGCTGATAACGGGAACTTTTTGTTCAATGTCTGTTTTTCAGACGAGTGTACGTTTTTATTAAACTCTACAGTTAATCGTCATAATTGTCGTTGTTGGGCAGATAATAATCCAAGAAATTTTCACGAAGTACACACTCAAACTCCACAGAAATTTAATGTCTGGACTGGCATTTTTGGAGATCGTTTAATCGGACCAATTTTTCTTGATGGAAATTTGAGTGGCGAAACGTATTTGGAGTTACTAGAAGATATCGTTTACCCTCTACTAAATGACATTGTTGAAAATGATGATCGCTATCAAGAAAATCAATTAGTGGTTCAACAAGATGGAGCTTCTTCGCATTTTCCACAACGTGTTAGGGAGTTTTTGAACAGAGTTTCCAGGACAATGGATTGTGCGTAGAGGTGCTACTGAGTGGCCCCCTAGATCACCGGATTTAACTCTTTTAGACTTCTTTCTATAGGGCCATTTAAAGAGTGGAATTTACACAACAGAACCGGAGTTTCTGGAAGAATTACGACGACGCATTGTTGAAGAATGCCGTCTAATAACTCCACAACTGCTCCAGAATGTCAGAGCTCGATTTGAACAAAATTTGTACTTTTATATGGAAGCTGGTGGTCAACAATTTGAACACTTACTTAACCGAATAAACATTTTTGAACGTTTGGTTTTGTTCTTGAGTTTTTTTTAACGAAAAATTGACTAATTAGTGCATTTCTTATCACAATGAATGAAATACGTACTTGCAACTCCAACTGTGAATAATTTTAAAACGAGTTGATAAAACTTCAAAAAAAAATTTGTGTGCTGAATTCAGAAAAGAAAGAGCTTTCAAATTATGTAACACTCGACCCATGTTCCCTATTTAAAATATAAGGGTTGCTATCAACACCCTCAAGGAGTTGATGTGACAAAGTTGAGTTTTATGTCAAAACATGCCCCCCTCAATATTAAAATTGACGTGTTGCAGCGTTTCTAAAAAAATATATCTGGACGCAAATCGGTCTGTTTCGTTTTCAATGCGCCAGCCTGTATAAACAAGGCACCGACTTTCTGAATATTTATTCTAAACATGTTTATTTAATGTTTACAAATTTTGCATCTGACATGGTTTCTCTTTTTCTTTCAGATTTATCATCAACTTGCTGATAACCAACCTGCTGTCGAGTTTACTGTTGATCCCGCTTCTTCTGACAGACCAGGAAATCACCAACCAATCATCAGCAGTGAATTCCACAAATAAAAATGCTACAGAAAGAATTTTCCCACCGAAAACAATACCGAAAACCATTTTGGACATCAAGAATAACATAGTGAACAAAAACACTTCTCTGGGCATCATCCAAAACGGCGTGGTATCATCAGAACTCTTTAACAGAACTACACAGAAGTGCTTGTGTTATTTTGCGCAAAGCAGCACAACATTCGTATGCACAGCTTCGATCTTCAGCATCTTACTCATCGGTATTAACCAGTATTTTGGAGTGATACACTCACTGAGGTATCACTTCTACATAAACAAATGCAAATCTACGATTTTAATCATATCAAGCTGGCTTATGGCCTTTTTGTTTAGTCTCCTAGGTTCCTTGACACAAACAGACAACAGTTTATGGCATTTCTGCGAGAAAAATTCCACCCAACAACATTCCTCCATTAGTATCTTCAACACAGCCTACGCTTTTTCGTATTTCATCGTAGTCATCTTGGTACCTTTTATGGCTATCTGTATCATTTACGTCTGCATATACAGGGCAGCGCATAAAAACAGCGAGCGCATGCGCAAATCGACGTCATCGAGTTGCAACCTTGATACATACGTCCAGTTAACAGTTGAAAGCAAGAAAGCTATCAGTCAAGAGAATCATCTCAATATCACCCAGCCGGTTAATGGGAATTTACCGAAAGTGCATTCGGCACCGAATTTTCTTAATTTAAATGTAAAAGAATGTGAGAGTGGTGTAGAAAGTGAAGAAACAGTTCCCGAAAAAGACGTCGCTGCAATCAAAATAGCCAGAACTAACAGTGATAAAGTTTCTACCAACATATTGACGTCTATAAAACATAAAATCTCTAACGCGTCGGTGTTTAGGTACAGAGAAGAAACCAGAGCTGCCAAAATAAGTTTTCTAGTGATTTTTATGGTACTTATTTGTTATATACCATATGGTTTAACCTTAATTCTTAACGCCCAGTTGATTGATGTTAAAATATCCGATATATTTAATTATGTCTCCATAGTATTATTAATAACTTCCAATATAATTTCGCCATTTTTGTTCGGTTACCGCAATAAACGGGTGAAACGTGAAATATGTAAAATTTTTGGTTTGAGCAAACCAAGGACGAACCAGGGTAATTTAAAAAAAGAAAGTAAGGACCTAACTGTGATGTTCAACGATAGATGCTTAGAAGATGTAAATAAGTTAGATGTTAATGTACCAAGCGAGACTTTTTTAGATAAAAATTATGTAATTCCGGAAGTTATAGTGACTTACAAGTTAGAGAACGAGAGGAAAAGTATTTTAAAGAGAGTATGTAACAGTTCTAGCTGGACGAATTACAAGAAATGTAATTTTATTACAGTTCCTGATAGCTGTATCAGTGGTGAAGCCAGAGGGTCTTTTTCTAGTGCGAGCACGCAAATTTCTAGCGAAGGCTGACAAAAACGTCGGCGAATAGAGAAGTATTTGCTTTAATTATTTAACGACGGACTCAAATTCTAGTCATTTTTTTTTAAACAGAACTGTCAAATTATCTTTGGATAATTTAAAATTTATTGGTATGTAATGGATTTAGTGGAAACTTCACTGTGCAAATCATAATGCGAGGACAAACTGCGAGATATTTTTGGTTTAATAAATGAGTATTTCGGATTTATATAACAAAATCGGGACGCAGCAAGTGCGTTATAGTAGCGAATTTTCATAAGAATTGTAGACTATAATTATATATTTTTTGGCCTATGGCCTACCACCAAAACTCTGTACCTGGACAGCAAATTTCCTCTCCAACCGAAGCATTTCTGTTGTCGTGGATGACCATTCCTCTAAACTGTATCCAATTAATGCAGGAGACCCTCAAGTTTCAGCTTTAGCCCCTACTTTGTTTCTTATCCACATCAATGACCTCCTCTCTAGCACATCCAACCCAGTTTACAGTTACGCGGACGACAGCACCCTCCACTCAAATATACAATATTCTAAGCCTGTCTCTTTAGCCCAATTAGATGAGGATCGCAGACTCATGGAGGGTTCTGTCTCTCTGGATCTCCAAAAAATATTAGACTGGGTAAATAGAAATCTTGTACAATTCAACTCCACCAAGTCTCAGTCTTGCTTTCTATCTCATAAGAGATACACCAGCCCTAGACCCATCACAATGAACAACCAAGTTATTCATAGTAATGAGTCCTTTTCACTTGTTGGCATTTCTGTGTATCGAAATCTCAATTGGCACCAACATGTCACATCAATTGCAGAAGCGGCTGCTAAGAAATTAGGTTTCCTCTTCCGGGCTCGCAAATACTTTTCACCAGCTAATCTGTATACCTGATATACTTCACAAATAAGGCCAAACCTCGAATACTGCTCCCACATCTGGGGTGCCGCTGCCGCTTCTACACTCGCTATCCTGGACTCCATTGAGAAGAGAGCTATACGTCTCATCGGTGACCCTACCTTCACCCAATGGTTGCCATCCCTTGCCCATCGACGTGCCGTTGGTGACCTCTCTCTCTTTTATAGATATCTGCACGGGCACTGCTCAGAGGAGCTTTCTTCCATAGTTCCTCCACCTGCTGCCCCCAACAGATCTGCCAGGGGAACAGAGCGGATGCACCCTTTTACTGTCCAGGTCACCAGACATAGAACATCTTGTTAGGCCCGCTCTTTTGTCCCGAGGACTTCCAAGTTGTGGAATTCCTTGCCGGCGCATGTTTTTCCTTTTCCTCCGAACCTCCAAACCTTCAAGTCCAGAATTAACAAGTTGCCTCTTTCCTCCTTGTCGACATCCACGGTAAGATAGTATTTAGGCTGTAAGCCCTCGTGGTGTGTTGTTGAAATATGTTTATAAAAAAAGGCATATTAGTAGAGTTAATACTTTAAACTTACACAGACCTTGAAGATTGATTTCAGAGGTCCTAGTACGCGCACATTTGAATAATTCTTTTGAAAGTGTTGCCATCGATATCTCTTTATTATCAAAAAAATCTCGTGTTCTAACTCATTTTGAGAAAAATGGCCAAACTCAATTTTCTATTACGCTCAAGAACTAAATTTCCCTATATCTGTACATAGTGTAAGTCTCTTTAAAAGAAGATTGTATTGCAAATTTCATTAGGCTTATACAAAAGATTTCTAGAAAGAAACTTACTTCCTATTTAGAAAAGTAAAGTATCTGCCAAATTATAAACGTAGCAGTTATTTTTTCTTACTAATCGCCAGTATGATTTCGTTTTAGTCAACCTAATTAACCCGGCTTTTTCAATATCAACAATAACAAAACATCTACTGAAAATTATAATTTCAGACTCAAAAGTGACAAACTTTTCAGGCGTTTAAACAAAAATGAGAAGTTGTTCAAAACGTATGATATCTCGATCTCCTCCAACGTCAAATCATACCTGAAATAAACAAGTTATTTCCAAATATGCAAGTCTACTTACAACAAGATGGTGCACCAGCACACTATCACAGCGGCGTCAGGCAGTATTTGAATGAGATTTCTCCTCAGAGATAAATTGGTCGGAGGGGTGTGATTAAGTGGCCAGCAAGATCACCTGATTTCACTCCACTTGATTTTTTCTGTGAGGTTACATAAAAAACCGAGTGTGCGTTAACAGGGCCAACTAATTTACATGATTTGGAAACTCGAATTTGTCTTGAAATGCAGGTGATTCCTCCAGAAATTGTCAACAGTTCAATTCGTGGCTTCCAAGACTGTGTTATTGCCAAGAAACGAATTGCCAAAATTTCGAGCACTTGTAATAAAAAAATCTGTTAATTTGTCTGTTTTTCTAAAAAAAATTTCTAGTATGCTGTTGTATGTGTTCTGCAATTATATTTTCTTTGTTAATTTATGTCATGCTTATCTCTTCAGTAATGTGATACGTCACTAGTACGCTATAAAAGAGGAAAAAATAAGCTTTCTTTTGATATATCACTCGACCTATGTTGCTATTAAAAAAAATCAAGATGACGGCGGTACACTAAACGCTGACGTTATACAGGGTGGCGCATTAAAAACTAAACAGACCGATTTGCGTCCAGAGATTTGTTTTAAGAAACGCTGAAACACGTCAGTTTTAATATTGAGGGGGACATGTTTCGACATAAAACTTAACTTTGTCACATCAACCCCTTAAGGGTGGTGATAACAACCCATATATTGTAAATAGGGAACATGGGTCGAGTGTTACATCATTTGAAAGCTCTTTCTTTTCTGAATTCAGCACACTAATTTTTTTGGAAGTTTTATCAACTCGTTTAAAAATTATTCACAGTTGGAGTTGCAAGAACGTAGTTCATTCATTGTGATAAGAAATGCACTAATTCGTCAATTTTTCGTTAAAAGAAACTAAAAAACAAAACCAAACTTTCAAAAATGTTTATTCAGTTAAGTAGGTGTTCAAATTGTTGACAAACAGCTTCCATACAAAAGTAGAAATTATGTTCAAAACGAGCTCTGACATTCTGGAGCATTTGTGGAGTTATTAGACGGCATTCTTCAACAATGCGTCGTCGTAATTCTTCCAGATACTCCGGTTCTGTTGCGAAAATTCTACTCTTTAAATGGCCCTATAGAAAGGAGTTAAATCCGGTGATCTAGGGGGCCACCCAATAGCACCTCTACGCCCAATCCATTGCTCTGGAAACTCTCTGTTCACAAACTCCCTAACACGTTGTGAAAAATGCGGAGGAGCTCCATCTTGTTGAAACACTAATTAATTTTCTTGATGGCGATCATCATTTTCAACAATGTCAATTAGTAGAGGGTAAACGATATCTTCTAGTAACTCCAAATACGTTTCGCCACTCAAATTGCCATCAAGAAAAATTAGTCCGATTAAACGGTCTCCAAAAATGCCAGTCCAGACATTCAATTTCTGTGGAGTTTGAGTGTGGACTTCGTGAAAATTTCTTGGATTATTATCTGCCCAATAACGACAATTATCACGATTGACTGTAGAGTTTAATAAAAACGTACACTCGTGTGAAAAACAGATATTGAACGGAAAGTTCCCGTTATCAGCTATTCGTGCAGTCATAATTTCATAAAACTCCATCCGTTGATCAAAATCATCTTCATTCACTTGTTATACAAGATAAATTTTATACGGGTGAAATTTATGATGCTTAAATATTCGCTGAATAGTTATTCTTTTGATGTTTGAAACAGTGGCCAATTTTCTCGTGCTCAACGTTTGGTCTGCAGCAATTTGTCCTAAAACTTCAATCTCAGTAGTCTCATTTCTAACCGGAAATTCACGTTCAGGGTCCCGTTTTTTGTTGGATACTGAACCACTTTGTCGAAACTTTGCAACTAACTCCAAAATGTATTTTCTGTTAACATGTCTGTTCGGATGTCGTTCATTAAACAAATTTGCGGTACGGTTGGCACAGTCATCGTTTTTGAAAAAAAGAGTAATTATTTCAACTCTTTCTTCTACAGAATACACCATTGTGAAATTAATTTTCGGTAGTACTATCAAGTATCAAATCGACCGATAAACTGAAATAATATACCGCATTTCTCTCATTCCGATAAGAAATGTTCTGATAGTCCATTTTTTGCTTACAAACCAACAAAACATTGACTATCAGCACATTTCTTATCGGAATGAGTGAAATGCGTTTTTGCATCTTCAACTGTGAATAATTTTTAAACGAGTTGATAAAACTTCAAAAAAAATTTGTGTGCTGAATTCAAAAAAGAAAGAGCTTTCAAATGATGTAACACTCGACCCATGTTCCCTATTTAAAATATAAGGGTTGTTATCACCACCCTTAAAGGGTTGATGTGACAAAGTTGAGTTTTATGTCAAAACATGTCCCCCTCAATATTAAAATTCTCTAGACGCTGTGTCGATGTGTTTCGTTTTCAATGCGCCACCCTCTATATATATATATATATATATATATATATATATATATATATATATATATATATATATATATATATATATATATCTGATGTGTCCTCTAAAAAATGCAAAGCCTACGCCAAATTATCATCCTAAAATTTCATAATGATACCTTTATTTGCTTCGAAGAAAACAGGGCGTTGCCGGACTTTTTCCCAGCCCTGAGTATATATATATATATATATATATATATATATATATATATATATATATATATATATATATATATATATATATATATATATATGAGAATTGATACTGGCCTTGGATATGGGTTCTAGCTGTCCTAGTTTGAGCTCGTTTAACGAAATTTTTTAAATCAAAAGTTGCAAACTGCTCATTAGTGAATTTTTTCGCCAAAATAGATAAGGTTAATATCTCAACTCCTTAAAAATAATATTTACTTAATCTGCTCTTGTTAAAAAGACTGTTGTCGAACATTTTAATTGCTGCTTCAAAAAATGGAAACTCCGGTTGTGTGTATCATTTTTCCATTTCCTTTTAGATGCCTTGATGTAACTCATTTGTCAGCTATTTGTTTGGATTTAAATCTGTTTGGTATTTCACATTTTCAACAGTTTTGCATTATTATCTATCAGAAGGTTTGTTGTAGTTGAAAGTTACTTATATAAGATCAAAAAGTTTATATCTAGGAAACCGTCTCTTCACGTTCTATTAACTCATAATAACATCATTAAACATTATAATGACTGAGATGATACAAGGTTGAATCATTAAAACGTGAACATATAAGGTCATAGAAATAATCAATTTAATTATGCTACCAGATTCGAGTAAAAATTAATAGAGATAGACAAATTAATGTATTATTATTATCTTATCTTTTCAGAGAAATAAATTTTAAAAGCAGAAATATCAGTTTTTAGTGAATGAAAGCTCTTTCTTTTCTGAATTCAGCACACAAATTTTTTTGGAAGTTTTATCAACTCGTTTAAAAATTATTCACAGTTGGAGTTGATTGATAAGAAATGCACTAATTAGTCAATTTTTCGTTAAAAAACTAAAAAACAAACCAAACGTTCAAAAATGTTAATTCAGTTAAGTAAGTGTTCAAATTGTTGACCATCAGCTTCCATACAAAAGTACAAATTTTGTTCAAAACGAGCTCTGACATTCTGGAGCATTTGTGGAGTTATTAGACGGCATTCTTCAACAATGCCTCGTCGTAATTCTTCCAGAGACTCAGGTTCTGTTGCGTAAATTCTACTCTTTAAATGGTACCAGAGAAAGAAGTCTAAAGGAGTTAAATCCCGGTGATCTAGGGGACCACTCAATAGCACCTCTACGCCCAATCCATTGCTCTGGAAACTCTCTGTTCAAAAACTCCCTAACACGTTGTGAAAAATGCGGAGGAGCTCCATCTTGTTGAAACACTAATTGATTTTCTTGATAGCAATCATCATTTTCAACAATGTCAAGTAGTAGAGAGTAAACGATATCTTCTAGTAACTCCGAATACGTTTCGTCACTCAAATTGCCACCAAGAAAAATTGTGAAAATTTCTTGGATTATTATCTGCCCAATAACGACAATTATGAAGATTGACTGTAGAGTTTAATAAAAACGTACACTCGTCTGAAAAGAGATATTGAACAAAAAGTTCCCGTTATCAGCTATTCGTGCAGTCACAACTTCACAAAACTCCAGCCGCCGATCAAAATCATCTTCATTCAGTTGTTGTACAAGATGAATTTTATACGGGTGAAATTTATGATGCTTCAATATTCGCTGAATAGTTCTTCTTTTGATGTTTGGAACAGTGGCCAATTTTCTAGTGCTCAAAGTTGGGTCTGCAGCAATTTGTCCTAAAACTTCAATCTCAGTAGTCTCATTTCTAACCGGAAATTTACGTTCAGGATCCTGTTTTTTGTTGGCTACTGAACCACTTTGTCGAGACTTTGCAACTAACTCCAAAGTGTATTTTCTGTGAACATGTCTGTTCGGATGTCGTTCATTAAACAAATTTGCGGTACGGTTGGCACATTCATCGTTTTTGAAAATAAGAGTAATTATTTCAACTCTTTCTTCTACAGAATACCCCATTGTGAAATTAATTTTCGGTAGTACTATCAAGTATCAAACCGACCGATAAACTGAAATAATAAACCGCATTTCTCTGATTCCGATAAGAAATGTTCTGATAGCCAGTTTTTTTGTTTACAAACCAACAGCACATTGACTATCAGCACATTTCTTATCGGAATGAGTGAAATGCGTTTTTGCATCTTCAATTGTGAATAATTTTTAAACGAGTTGACAAAACTTCCAAAAAATTTGGTGTGCTGAATTCAGAAAAGAAAGAGCCTTCAAATGATGTAACACTAGACCCATGTCTCCTATTTAAAATATAAAGGTTGTTATCACCACCCTTAAGGGGTTGATGTGACAAAGTTGAGTTTCATGTCAAAACATGTCCCCCTCAATATTAAAATTGACGTATTTCAGCGTTTCTTAAAAAAATTCTCTGGACGCAAATCGGTCTGTTTTGTTTTCAATGCGCCAGCCTATATATATATATATATATATATATATATATATATATATATATATATATATATATATATATATATATATATATATATATATATATATATAGGGTGGCGCATTGAAAACATATAAAATTGAAAGAACCCTGGATATGGACTCTAGGGGGCCTAGTTCAGGCTCATTTGAAGAATTATTTTTTTTTATTTAAAAGTCGGGATCTCCTCAATAGTGATTTTGGTTTAAAGAAAATTAACTAAAATGTAACATTTTGTTAGGAAGTGTATTTTTAAATTTACGATAATTTATAAATAATATGTGATTCTTGAAAAAATTCGGGCCAGATGTTATGGCACAAAGAATTAAATTAATGATGTGTAACTTATAATATTCTTCACATGTTTTTAATTTGTGTCAAGGAACCAGTTGTTAATATTTTCTGTATATAATTTATATTATCCTTTCTTTTACCTAGACTGAGTCTATTTATATTTTGTATCAGTAGAATCACTATTTTATTTAGACCTTAAAACTGTGTGTTCAAGATTACAAGTGTTTATATTTAAATCTTAGCTTATACCGGGCGACCAAAAAATCCAAAACACTGCTTTAAGTAAGTACAATTTGGAGAAGTTCCTGTTATTACAGGTTAATTTTAAATCTCACCTTAGTTTAAAAGAATGTTGGATTCCTTTATTAACCCTTGTTTTAGAAAATCACAATCAGGGACATGGAAATGTTTTTGTTTGGCTTAGGAGATACAAGAAGCGTTTCTAAGAACCTAAACAGTGTTCACTTTGAAAACTTTTTTTTAGAAAAAGATGAGATCAATACCTGCGTTCACTAGGAGCCAAAGCGTGAATCTTAGACCCCCATCTGTTGACTATTGATACAATTCAACGGTTGTAAATCATTGGAACGCATTCTTGACTTTAAGCAGTATTTTGAAACATGTATGTCATTACAAAATTGCGCACTATAGTCTATAGTTACAACACCATATCAAACCAAAATTTTAAAAGTCTGGACGCAGCAAGTGCGTTATGTTAGTGAATTTTCATAGAAGTGATCTGGCACCAAATATTTTTTTATAACTTTTTTTCCCATAACATACTGCCGCTGCTTTCCTGTAACATGCTGCAGCTTCTACACTCGCTATCCTGGACTCCATTCAGAAGAGAGCTATACGTTTCATCGGTGACCCTACCCTCACCCAAAGGCTTCCATCCCTTGCCCACCGACATGCCGTTGGTGACCTCTCTCTCTTTTATAGATATCTGCACAGGCACTGCTCAGAGGAACTTTCTTTCATAGTTCCTTCACCTGCTGCCCCCCAACAGATCTACCAGGGGAACAGAGCGAATGCACCATTTTACTGTCCAGGTCACCAGACATAGAACATCTTGTTATGCCCGCTCTTTTTTCCCGAGAACTTCCAAGTTGTGGAATTCCTTGGCGGCACATATCTTTCCTTCTCCTCCGAACCTCCAAACCAGAAGAAGTCCAGAATGAACAAGTTGCCTCTTTCCTCGTTGGCGACACCTACGGTACGACGATAGTATTTAGCCTGTGAGCCCTCGTGGTGTGTTGTTGAAGTTAAAAAAAATCTAAATTTTGGAATATAGTTTCCCTTTAATGTCATAAACCTGTGTACCAAATTTGCTTACCATAGCTTTTTTTCTTTTAGGAGATCAAAAATTTTTTTCCGAAAGATAACCCAAAATATTCCTGGAAAACTTATTTCGATTTTCCTGGCTAACTAACTTATCTAAGCCACTTCCAAAAAGAAGGTACATGCCAAATTTTATCCAAATCGGCCAATTATTTTTTGAGTTATCTGTGTGATACATATATTTGTGATATGTCATACATACATGCATATATATATATATATATATATATATATATATATATATATATATATATATATATATATATATATATATATATATATATATATATATATATATATATATAAAGATATAAAAGCTTAAACTAACGCCGGATTTGGGTTATATGTCTCCTAGCTCACGCTCATTTGAAAAAAAAATTAAAATTCAAAAGTCGGAATCTCCCTATTAGTGAATTTTTTCTAAGAAAATTCACTAAAAAACTCATAAAATCGATAATGTATATTGAAAATAATGACCAGCCAAGAAACCTCATTCCAATGTAATTAGCTGTTTTAAGTTTAATAACTTTAGGAATTGATTTTAAGTTGTATGTCGTATAAAGTTTTCTCCTTTCCCGTTTTTTGCCTAACCAACTGCCGTTTCAAATTGCGTACGTTGGAAACCTTAATTTTTTATAAGATTGTCAAAGTAGAGTGTTTTGCTAAATTTAATGATGCTTTTATAATCTTTCTTCAGTTTTTAATATTCTGTTTTAATTGAGAAACTGCTAGTTCCTGACCCCTCTGATATCTCACAAAACGTCAGCGAAATTATCCAAGCTGGCATGAAATTATTTATTCCACGTAGACACAAAACCTCTTCAGCCACTCAAAAGCCCTGGTTTTCTAAATCCTGTGACAAGGCCAGACTTGAAAAGGTCAAAGCTCACAAAACGCTTCTACACAATCGCAATCAAGAAAACCGTCAAGCATTTAACGACGCAAGAAACCGATATGTCCGCATTCTTTCTGAGGCAAAAAAACTCGTTTAATACCCACATCAAAAACAAAGTCCTCTTAAGCTCCAACGGCGGCAAACCCTTCTGGACTCCTGCTAAATCTATTGGGAATAATTTCTGCAAGAGCACGTTCCCACCTCTTGTCTCAGGGGATGAAATTGTTTCTACCGCCCTGGGCAAGGCTGAACTTTTGGCTTTGTTGTTCGCCGGCAATTCTGCTCTCAATCCACCTCCAAATGTTCAACCACCAACAGTCCCCAATGTCGCGCATAAAATGACGGATATCATTTTCAAAACTAAAAAGGTACTCAAGATGCTCTCTTCTCTTGACACCAGGAAAGCCTCTGGCCTTGACGAGATCCCAGCAATTGTTCTCAAAAAATGCGCACCAGAACTTGCTCCTGTCCTGACTCGTCTGTTTCAGATATCTTACAACAGAGGCATATTCCCTAGTAACTGGAAAACTACTCGAGTACAACCCGTCCCCAAGAAAGGATCCAAAGCGCTTCCTAGCAACTACACGCCTATTTCTCTCCTTTCAGTCATCTCTAAAGTGATGGAAAAATATATAAACACCGAATTACTAAAATTTCTTGAAAAACACAGTCTAATCCACGACAGGCAGTATGGATTCCGTCAGCGCAGGTCGACTGCAGACCTCCTTTCTTTTGTCACCCATTTTTGGAACAAGTCTATGGAACTACACGGTGAATCCCAGATTCTCGCTCTAGACATATCCAAAGCATTCGACCAGGTCTGGCACGCAGCGCTGCTTAATACACTTCCGGCCTATGGCCTACCACCAAAACTCTGTACGTGGGCAGCAAATTTCCTCCCCAACCGGAGCATTTCTGTTGTCGTGGATGGCCATTCCTCTAAACTGTATCCAATTAATGCAGGAGTTCCTCAAGGCTCAGCTTTAGCCCCTACTTTGTTTCTTCTCCACATCAATGACCTCCTCTCTAGCACATCCAACCCAGTTTACAGTTACGCGGACGATAGTACCCTCCACTTAAATATACAATATTTTAAGCCTGTCTTTCTAGCCTAATTAGATGAGGATCTCGCAGACTCATGGAGGGTTCTGTCTCCGTGGATCTCCAAAAAATATTAGACTGGGGAAGTAGAAATCTTGTACAATTCAACCCCACCAAATATCAATCTGGCTTTCTTTCTCATAAGAGATACACCAGGCCTAGACCCATCACAATGAACAACTAAGTTTTTCAAAGTAATGAGTCATTTTCTCTTGTTGGCATTTTTGTGAATCGACATCTCAATTGGCACCAACATGTCACATCAATCGCAGAAGCGGCTGCTAAGAAATTAGGTTTCCTCTTCCGGGCCCGCAAATACTTTTCACCAGCTAATCTCTATAGCTTATATACTTCATAAATAAAGCCAAACCTCGACTACTGCTCCCACATCTGGGGTGCCGCTGCCGCTTCTACACTGCTATCCTGGACTCCATTCAAAAGAGAGCTATACGTCTCATCGGTGACCCTACCCTCACCCAAAGGCTGCCATCCCTTGCCCACCGACGTGCCGTTGGTGACCTCTCTCTCTTTTATAGATATCTACACGGGCACTGCTCAAAGGAGCTCTCTTCCATAGTTCCTCCACCTGCTGCTTCTAACAGATCTACCAGGGGAACAGAGCGAATGCACCCTTTTACTGTCCAGGTCACCAGACATAAAACATCTTGTTATGCCCGCTCTTTTGTCCCGAGGATTTCCAAGTTGTGGAATTCCTTGCCGGCACATGTTTTTCCTTCTCCAAACCTTCAAGTCCAGAATTAACAAGTTGTCTCTTTCCTCCTTGTCAACACCCACGGTAGGATAGTATTTAGGCTGTAAGCCCTCGTGGTGTGTTGTTGAAATAAAAAATAAACAAAAAAAGAAGCCAACATAGGCTTTTTCGTTTTCTACCAATTTCAAGAATTCACTAGGCGTCAACAGTTTCCAACAGTTGAATTGTTGACACCTGGTGAGGTCGGACATTTATTTACTTAGTTATCCATGGACTAAATTTAATATTGTTTTTTGTACTACAGCTTTTATACATCTCCGGACATATTTTTGTCTGCACAATGTGGTAATTTGGCGAAGAATTCAAAATAAGCTACATTTAGGTACATCGTTAGCGCTATAAACTAGGTCAAAAGTAAAAGTGCCAAGACAATCATGCAGTTTATTTTTTTAAGCCCAAAATGAATTTATTTTCTCCAAGTGTACTTATCAGTGTTCAGTACAGGCGATAGGCCTTATATTGTTAAGTGTGTTTACTGTTTTAAAGCTACAAAAATTGCGGAAACATACGAGCAAATTTATTAACTAATTCTTTTCCAAAATTAGCAAAGTCCAAAGATATAACCAGTAAAATATATACAAATTTTAACTGAACAGAAACCTTTTTTTCTAAGAAAATTCGCTGAAGACTGCACAATTTTACTCATTCAAGCATAAAATTTAATTTACCTTTCATCTTATAGGCTTTATTATGTGCAAAAATTTAAGTTTCTAGGTTATAAATTAAAAATCTGAACGCAGCAAGTGCGTTATGGTAGTTTTCATAAAAATGTTTTTCATTGCAAATATGTGTGTTTTTTTTTTCAGAAAGCAGGCATCAAATTTGATTACCAGTATAACATATATATAGTAAAAACAATGTGCCATGTTTAACCAAAATAACTTTATTGTTTGAAAACGTACAAAAAATTCCGAAAGTAAATTTAAAATGTTCCCGAAAGAACTCATTTCTTGGTCAACCTTATAGGTTAATAGCAAATTGAGCTTTTCAAATTGAAGCCTTTAATCAAAATTCGCTACCATAACGCACTTGCTGCGTCCAGAATTTCTTTACTCACAAACATGCATTATATTTCGATGGAAAATGCAAAAACATAAGGCGTTTTCGACTAAAAAAAATTATTTGTATCACCAACGACTTATGGGCCACCCTGTGTTTGTAGAATTTTTTTTAAGATGTAGCTCAAGACACCCTATAAGTAACGTATACACTTTTTTCTCGTATCTTGCATAATAACAATTATATTGGGCTTTGCCGTAGAAATGCGTCACCCTGTATGTATGTAAACAGAAAGTACACCCGCATATGGATTTTGGGGGGGGGGGTGAGTTTGCGCTCATTTGAAGAAATCTTTTTAGAATTCAAAAGTCGCGGTCTCCTCATTAACGAATTTTTTCTACGAAAATTAGCTAAAAATTATAGACCGTTAAACCATTCACTTAACTAAAACTACTGCCAAGGCATCAGAGAAAGGGTCTATTTGAAATAAATTTTCTGCAAATATTTAAGTAAAATGAAGGGAAATATGATTGTTGAAGCTGAAACTTAAGGGTTTGCAAAACAATCTACGTAATTAGTATGTCTTTCAGGTTCTTTGCTTCAATGTTGCCAATTTTGACGTTTCAAATCGCGTCTTTGACGTTTTGAAGAAAACCCCCCATAATTAATGTATACATTTTTTTTCATATCTTGTAGAATAACGGATATATTGAGCTTTATTGATTTTTTACGAAAATTCGACAAAAGTTATATACCATTAAACTCTATAGCTAAGGCTACTTCCAGGCATCAGTGAAAGGGTCTATTTTAAATGATTTTCTGGAAACATTTTAGGAAAATGACGGTTGAAACTAAGACTGCAGGGTTTGTAAAAAACATTCTTCTTGACACATTTTCTTTCCATGGCCCGTATTAGATTCAAGTTCTTTGCCTAACTGTTGCCGCTTTTGAAGTTTTAAATTGTCACTTTGACGTTTTGAGGAAAACCCCAATTTATTTTTCTTTAAACGCCCATAACTTTTTTGTCTTTTGACTTACAGCGCTAAATTGGTAGGTACTTTATCTATAGCGATATAAAACGATGTACCAAATTTGGTTGCCCTTACTTTCTTATTTCCGGAGATATGAATTTTTTCTAAAGAAAACACAAAATTTTCCGGGAAAACTTCGGCCGATTTTCCTGGCTAACGAACTTATCCAAGCCACTTACAAAAGGAAGGTATTCAAAATCGGCCCATTATTTTTTGAGTTATCGGTGTGATACATACATATATATATATATATATATATATATATATATATATATGTATATATATATATATATATATATATATATATATATATATATATATATATATATATATATATATATATATATATATATATATACAGGGTGATTCTATGGCGACAAATAAGGGGTGTCTTTTATATAAAGTTTTTCTTGAAACCCCTTCTCCTCCAAGTTACAGCCGTTTGAAATTTTGGCAAAAAAAGTTTTCATTAAATATCTCCGTTATGAAATAAATTAAAAAAACGAAATTTTGTAGATGCATAAGGCTAACAAAATGTCAGTTTTAAATGGATTTTGTAACCCCATAATATTATCACAAGAGGGTGATAAACAGACAGCCTACCACGTACTTGATTTTTCAGCAAATAACCACTCTGTAAATTCATGTGACATCGATCTGAGTAATATTTTATTTTTTTGTGATAAAACTAACAATTTTATAAGAAAATGTCAAGATATAAAAAAGTTGCTAAATGAATCCTTCTTTCTAAATCATTTTTCTTAATAGAAAACAGTACACAAAATAAAAAGTGCTGATAAAAAATAATGTAAGGGTAGGTTTTTTCACCCTCTTGTGATAACATTATAGGGTTACAAAATCCGTTTAAAACTGTCATTTTGTTAGCCCCATGCATCTGCAAAATTTCGTTTTTTTACCTTATTTCATAACGGAGAAATTTAATGAAAACTTTTTTTGCCAAAATTTCAAAGGGCTGTAACTTGGAGGAGAAGGGGTTTCAAGAAAAACTTTATATAAAAAGACACTCCTTATTTTTCGCCAAAGAATCACACTGTAAAATTTTTCGCATCAATTTAGAAACACCCTATATATATATATATATATATATATATATATATATATATATATATATATATATATATATATATATATATATATATATATATATATAAACTTATAAAAATCGAAACTGACCCCGGATATGTGTTCTAGGCGTCATTTGAAGAAATGTTTTCAAAATTCAAAAGTCGGGATCTCCTCATTAGTTTCATCATTTTTTTTTCAGAAAATTTACTAATTAATTTAACAGAATATGAAAGATTTTTGAATATTCACTTACTGCATTCGAAATTCTTTTACGAACATTACTTAGAATAAATGCAGATGTAAAACCTTCTTCTCTGGCTTCACAATTGCTTCTTCTCTTGCCTGTCATAGCCGGTTTCGCCTTTTTGCGGCATCGTCGGACAAGAGAAAATTGAATTTATTCATACGCATTTATGACAACTATAAACTGGTTACGGTGAAGAAAACAAGCAATTGTGAAGTCAGAGAAGAACTATCTACATCTGCATTTAGCATGAAACCTTTAAAGTAATTAAGAACAACAACAGCTAATAAATTACTTAAAAGGTTTTATAGCTAATTTAGTATGATGTAGATCAATGGTAAAATTAGCTTGTATAACACAAAACTCGAGTAAAATAATGATTACAATTGGGTAATCGTGTTTTTAGTAATTATTATTGAAAATATTGTACTTATAGTCAGCATTATTTTCTTTTTTTTTCAGTACATAATATGAATATGTATATTAGACTGATTTGTATTTATTGTTATGCCAAATAGATAAGTAATTTTATATTAGAAGAATTTTTTTAATAAAAAGTATGATGAAAAATCTATGATGTTTTATTTAATTTTAGACTGGCTTAATACTAAGATCTGCAAAGTTGTTTAGCAGCAGTAAGTGAGTGGTAAGACACGAAGTAACGTGCCGCCACCTAGTTGCGAAATCAAGTACTATGTTGTCACGCCAGCTCCAAATAACACAAAGTGTTAAAAATAGAGACTGTATACAACCAACTAACAATTTAGTAAATTGTTAGCCCTGGCCCATTTCTACACTAATATAGGGACAAAATATGTAAGGCTAGATGCATTCTCACCACAATTAGAACCGTAGACCGGTTTCGCTCTAATTAGAGCTCTTTAGTACGACATACTAATTTATTTATTTTTGATACAGGAGGGAGAGATGCCTCATGCAGACCTCATTCACGACACCGTAGTGCGTGGGATATTGAGGTACTGTGAGATTGTACTCTTTGTGCACCTACTCACTAAAACTCCCTCCCTGGGAGTACTGGACCGTAGTCCATACCTCCGTCGGAAAGAATACACACAATGACTTTTTGGGTATGAATGTTTCCGTTCTGTTTTTGCCGCGGGGTAAGTATAAGCTTTGGACGCTTATGCTTATGTGGAAGTTGCTCGTCGTAGTCGGTGGTACTACGGAAAAGATCATTTGGGTGAGAAGCGGCTTTAGCGAACTGAGTTGTAGATAGTTGAATTATAAACTCAAGTATCGAAGGCATTTCCAGATCAGAGTGAATCTGACTGTTTCGGACAAACCATAGCGCTCCAGTAAACATTCTCAGAATTTGGTTCTGGATGATTTGAAGCGTCTTGATGTGTGTTGCGTCCGCGGTGGCCCATGCAGGTGATGCATAGGTCAAGGCTGGCCGGATGATGACTTTGTACATGAGCAACTTATTGTTCATGGATAATTTGGAATTTCTATTTAGAAGTGAGAACAGCTTCGAGATGAACATCGAGGCTTTTTTCGAGCGTGATCGACATGGGGGCGCCATGTAAAGTGTTTGTCGAGGAAAACCCCGAGGTATTTGGCGGAATCTTGCCAGGAAATTAGATGGTTGTCTGATGAAACGTGTTCGTGAGGTGTGTGTCTCCTCTTGGAAAATAGGACAGCTGAACATTTATCGGGGTTTATGGCTAGAAGGGATTTCCTATACCATGATTGCAGCTCGACTACGGCGGTCTGAAGTCGTTCGGTTATTATCTTCGGCTGAGTGGAGCTGCTGAGGATGGTAGTGTCGTCTTCGTACAGTGAGTATGTCACGTTTAGGGGGGCTGTCTGAATGTCTGCGACAAATATATTGTACAGCAGAGGGGAGATAGCAGAACCCTGCGGGAGACCAGCCGTGGCTGGGTACGTTCTAGATCTGGCTCCAAGATGCTTGACCTGGTACTTCCTCTGTTGCAGGTATGACCTGATTCGCAGAATCAGAGGGAGAGGAGAATTAAATGATAGAAGTTTGTTTAGGAGGCCCCCATGCCAAACCCTATCGAAGGCTTGAGCAATGTCAAGAAATATTGCACCAATTGACTTGTTTATATTAAATCCTTTGGTGATGTTTTCCACCACACGAAGGACTTGGTCAGTGGTGGAGTGCTGGTGTCTGAAGTCGAATTGCTCATCCGGGAGGATATGATTTTCTGAGGTGAAAGAAGCTAGCCTTTTCTGAATCAGTTTTTCGGCGATTTTGCCGATGACTGGTAGTAGGCTAATGGGCCTGTAGTTCTGAGGGAACAGCGGATCTTTGCTGGGTTTCGGAATGTTGATAATGTCGGCAAGTTTCCACATGGAAGGAAAATGTTGAAATCGCAGCATGGCATTCATAATCGTAACTAGGAATACCACGGCTTTGCGGGGGAGGTTTTTTAGGGCTACGTTGGAGATTCCATCGTATCCCGGAGTTTTCCTGTTTTTTAATGATTTGATTATTTGGAAAACTTCTTCGAAAGTTGTGGGCTCGATAGTTGTGTCTGGGGTGGCGCGAAGCGCACTCCTGACGTAGCGGTGGGTTCTTGCTACGTGCGACAGATCAACGTTGTTGTAATTCGGGCTGAATTGCAACTCCAGATGATCTGCGAATGCAGCAGCTTTCTCCGCATTCGTGTATACGACACCGTTGCGGCCGTGAAGCGGGGATATCGGAAGTTTTTGGGAGCGAAGGGCTTTTGCCATTTGCCAGACGGAATTGTCTTGGGTAGACAGGGTTTGCAGGCGCTCCTCCCAACGATTGTTGCGGAGTTCTTGTAGGGCGGATCGTACTTGTTTGATGAGTCTGTTTGCGTCTGGTTTGTCGGTGGGGTTTCCGGTGCGTTGAGCTAGTCTACGCACGCGGTTCTTTTTGAGTATCATTTCCCTGATACTGGACGGAAAAGGTGGCAGATTGCTCTCGGTGGGGTACGTCCTTGATGCATGTTCGATAGAACATTGAATTTTGGACTGTAGATTATCCACTGCACCCTCGAGTTCGGGGATGCTGTGGATAACCGGAATATTGCCAAGGGTGTTTTTAAGGTGATCTGTGAAAACTGACCACAGAACCTCTACCGTGCAGTTTGTATGGTTTCGATATAGGCTTGGAGGATTCTCCCATTTGTGTTGGCATAACGAGAATGCCAATTGGGGTGTTTGGAATTTAAATCGCCAGCAATTATTATGGGCTGGTTGGTATCGAATAAGAGGTCTAGGTCGCATACTAATTGTAGCGAAAATACACTTATAAAGTAATACGGCTATGGTAGCCAGCCTTCCAACACTAAGTGAGTGGTAAGACACGAAGCAATGTGCCGCCACCTAGTTGCGAAACCAAGTAGTATGTTGTCACGCCAGCTCCAAATAACACAAAGTGTTAAAAATAGAGACTGTATACAACCAACTAACAATTTAGTAAATTGTCAGCCCTAGCCCATTTCTACACTAATATAGGGACAAAATATGTAAGGCTAGATGCATTCTCACCAGAAATAGAACCGTAGACCGGTTTCGCTCTAATTAAAGCTCATTAGTACGGCATACTAATTTTTCGTGGATTAGACAGTGTTTTTCAAGAAATTTTAGTAATTCGGTGTTTATATACTTTTTCATCACTTTAGAGACGACTGAAAGGAGAGAAATAGGCCTGTAGTTGCTAGGAAGCGCTTTCGATCCTTTCTTGGGGACGGGTTGTACTCGAGCAGTTTTCCAGTTTCTAGGGAATATGCCTCTATTGTAAGATGTCTGAAACAGACGAGTCAGGACAGGAGCAAGTTCTGGTGCGCATTTTTTGAGAACAATTGCTGGGATCTCGTCAAGGCCAGAGGCTTTCCTGGTATTAAGCGAAGAGAGCATTTTTCGTACCTTTTTAGGTGGGTTAAGAGTAGAACTGCCGGCGAACAACGAGGCAAAAAGTTCAGCCTTGCGCAGGACGGTAGAAACAATTTCACCCCCTGAGACAAGTGGTGGGAACGTGCTCTTGCAGAAATTATTCCTAATAGATTTAGCAAGCAAGAGTCCAGAAGGGTTTGCTGCCACTGCAACTTAAGAGGACTTTGTTTTTGATGTGGTTATTAAACGAGTTTTTTTTGCCTCAGAAAGAATGCGGACATAGTGGTTTCTTGCGTCGTTAAATTTTTGACGGTTTTCTTGACTGGGATTGTGTAGAAGCGTTTTGTGAGCTTGGACCTTTTCAAGTCTGGCCTTGTCACAAGATTTAGAGAACCAGGGCTTTTGAGTGGCTGCAGAGGTTTTCTGTGTACGCGGAATAAATAATGCCATGCCAGCTTGGATAATTTCGATGACGTTTTGTGAGATGTCAGAGGGATCAGGATGAGAGAAGCAGACAGACGCCCATGGAAATGAGGAAAAGTAATCTGGGAGTTGTAGTGCCAAACGATACGTGGGTGTGATGACTGTGTGACCTCGGGTTGCATTGCACAGGAAGCATAGACCATGCCGTGGTCTGAGAGATCCAGGGGGGCGGTGACTGATATCTTATAGCAGTCAGAATATGTAGTAAGGAGATCCAAGGAATTTGAGCTGTGTGTTGGGATGGGAGGAAAGTAAGTAGGTTGCTGAACCATATTGGCTAAAGAATTGCTGATTGCAAAGGCATCCGCTGCACTTCCTTGTGGATCGGTTTTTGAAGATCCTAGCCATTCCTTATTATGGACATTGAAGTCACCAAGAATAGTGACCTCGGAGGAAGGTTATTCAGAAATCAGGTGGTCGGTTTTTTCAGAAAGGTAGTCAAAGAGCTGGACAAAGTTGTTGTCAGAAGGTGACTGGTAAATACAACAGATGAATTTAGTTGCAGCCCTGAGAGAGAGTTTCATCCATAGTATGTCTTTTCTTCCAGCTTCTAAATTGGAGAGTCTGGTGCAGGGTAGATTGCTACGGACGTACCCGCACACGCCTCCATGTAATCTAAAGGAAGTAAGGCGCTCATACCCCGGGAAATTAAGGTGATTAGTGGCTGTTTTGGCACTGATTTGAGTTTCGGTGAGCAAGAGGAGTTGGGGCCTATTAGCCTGGAGGAAATGGTGGACGGAGTTCAGGTTAGAATTTAGGCCACATATATTCGAGAAGGATATGTTAAATCTTGATGCTGGCGCCCCCTGTACACCCCTCTCCCGGAGATCCGAATGGAGGGGTATTTTACCTCCGGAATCTTAAAAACGCACTTACTGCGTCTCCATTTTTTGTTTACAAACATGCATCATATTTTGATGAAAAATGCAATAACGAATGTTCAAAAAATTTTTAGGTATCACCATCGACTTATGGGCCAGCTCGTGATTGTCAAAATAATTGTATCTATAGATAGAAAACTTAATTTGCTATAAACTGATGGACTATAACTTTTAATTAGGTTAGAGTTTAAAAAATCAAATCATTAAAAGGGTGACCCACCCCTAATTCACCCCTTTTTGAGTTTATATCTACTTCAAATTTTTGTCAAATAACGAAGTTGATAAAAGAAAACCATCTACCAAATTTGGTTGTTCTATGTTACGGCACTGCTGCAATACAGCTGTTTCTTGAAATTATTAAAGAATCTTCTGAGGTCAATATTTCACCAACCATGGGCGTCAGAGAAAAATTTTATATAAAAAATCGGCATGTTTTGAGGACCTCTACCTAACACATTCTATGTCCATTGTGTTACGAATCACTCTGTTTAATGGGTTGATATAGAGTTTTCGGTTAGCTAATCTGAAATACACGGTGTTGTATATTCAGTTGCATAAACATATTAACCGTATGATGAAACAATTACCAGGCGGTGGCGATATTGCAGAACTGCATTAAGTAGTGCACTTGTGAATGTTGTGTACTTATACATCTACCATTCGTGAATCAAATGATGGATAATTTGAATTTATATATGTATAATAACAGTTCCTGTCATATTTATATTTCAATTTTCCTTCATTCATATTCAGGGAGAGAAAAATTATATATTCGGTAATTGCTCGTAGTTATTTGTTAACGTGGTTATATTGCAGTAGGTATGCTACTGTGCAGGGGCGTGCGGTGACATTTCAAATAAGGGAAGCAATTCTTAGAAACTTACCTATTTGTAGTGTAACTCGATTCTTCTGTCGTTTTTGGAAAATTCGTTAATAATGTCGTCATGTAACTGTGGATTCTGGGACATTTCCTGGACGAGTTTATTTTCAACTGACAAAATTGAAATTTGGAAGAGTATTTCCTGTCCTGTTGAATTTTTAACAAAACTCTTGATACGTTTTAATATAGAAAAATTTCGTTCGAAAGATGCACTAGTAGCAGGAATTGTTAATACTAATTGACATAATTTGAACACTTCAGAATATGCATTTTCCCATTTTGATTGTTTTAAGAAAGTTAAAAGTTCACTCGCGTTAGTTTTTGTGTCAATAACATCGGGTTCATAAATGAGTGTAAGTTCTGATCGTAATAAGGCTTTGTCAAAATAATGTCCATAGTGGTGAAATAATGATTTGAATTAATCTTCTGGGAAAGGTATCCCTTTAAATCC
The DNA here is from genome assembly GCA_964006375.1 of Tillus elongatus. Classification (NCBI taxonomy): domain Eukaryota; kingdom Metazoa; phylum Arthropoda; class Insecta; order Coleoptera; family Cleridae; genus Tillus; species Tillus elongatus. The sequence goes on along the minus strand of OZ023270.1, from coordinate 8,548,874 downwards.
TCCAAAATTACTCAATTCAAGAAATTTCAGGTCACTGAGATGATAAAATCTGCAGTTAATTTTCTGCTGAATTTGATATATAATTTCGTAGAAAAGGCGACGGTAAGAAGTTTGCAGGTCTCCCACAATATCAGTCACCCTTTCTTCGTGGCCCCACTTCTCCTAATTCAATTGTTTTTTCCCAGAACTTATCAGATTCATTCCTTTTTTGAATAATAATGGATTTAAATTCACTAATTTTTTTCAGGCAAAAACCAATGTAATTTATTTTACATTGCAATATGTTAAATACATTATCTGAAAACGGAAATATTTCCGAAAATATACTAAGTAAAAAATTAAAATTAAAGTCTCCTTTCAAATCATCAAAAAATCCTCTAGAACTATTTATTGTTTCTGCGTCCCAATTTTTGCTATTTTCCATTATGTTTTCAAAAAGTTAAATTAACGATTCACGGTGTTCAAATATAGTTAACACAAGTCTGCCGTTGTAGTTCCATCGGGTTGCAGCTACTTTGGGTAAACGTTTTTTAACAATTGAGTCTAAGGCTTGTGTGCGCTTCGTAGATTTGGAAAAAAAACAGCCATTAAACACTTTACATTGTTTAATATGATTTTTTAGATTGGGATAAAAATAAATTTAATTTATGAGCACAACAGTGTACAAATAGAGCAATGGAGAACGTTTCCCGCACTTTAGCTTGAATACCTCTTAAATGTCCGGCCATAACAGCAGCTCCATCATAGCTTTGGGCAATTAATTTATGATCAGCTTCCTCAATATCTTTCATAATATTAAGCATAATTTTATATAGAGCGTTTGCGGTACGACCTTCTGTCACATTTTTAAAGCCTAAAAATCTTCCTTGTACACTCCCATCCATTTTTACGTAGCGTATTACTACAGATAGTTTGCTTAAATTAGTTACATCGGTTGTTTCATCTAGAACAATAGCAATGAAATGAATCTGTTTAATTTTATATTTAATTCTGTTCAAAATAATAATGGCAGCAGCCGAAATTAAGTCATTCTGAATGCGATCTTATGTCCCGCGAAAAACGTTAGGCTGTTCCGAGTGATTTTTTAAACAAATGTCGTATTTGGATATTAAACAAACTATGTCTTGAAAGTTTCCTCTATTTGCAGATGTAGTTGTTTCGTCATGACCCCTGAAGCCCAATTCATGCTGACCAAGAAAACACACAACATCAATAAGTCTTTTTAATATGTTTCTGTTTTTATCAACCAGTTCATTGTGTTGGCGATGACTAATTTCTATCTGCTTGTCAACGGCGTATTCAATTCGCGTTTTTTCAAAGACACTTAATTTTAAAATGGTCTGTAAATGCGCTTTAGACATAACATGTCTTTTTACTAGTTTATGTAGATTATTCAAGTAGGAAAACCCACTTTTATTCCACACCCCCTTTTAAGTCACAAATAGACTACAAGACCAACAAAACAGTTTATTCCTGTTTTCACAACCCGTTAACCATTCATATTGTTTATAAGTTTTTTTCGCGTTGAAATGTTGAATAGGTACATGTTTTAATTCTTGTATTTCAGTTTTTTAGAGTATGTTTCGGCCTACCTTTATAAATAATAGCAAGTTTTTCAGCAAACTGTAAAGCTGAAAATCCTTTAGTTAAAACACACAATACAATTACAGTTATTATTACCACTTGTTTGTAAAGTTTGTAAATCCCAACCCCCACCGTCACCGATGTTAAAATCTGATCTACTTGCAGCCATATTACTAATCATAAAATGCCAATGTATTTAACTTAGTCGAGTGCTTATATCTACGAAATAATCAGGCACAATCACGCTGTACTCGCATCGGAGCTTCGTAGTACAACACGTTCTAAAAACACGCGTACATCGCGCCGAGCCGAGGGTTCTTTTATAAAGTTGCCTGCTGACTACGTGTATTTAACTGAAGTCATTGCATCCACTTGTAGTATCAGATCAGGTTCATGCTATCCGCATGCGGTCGCATTTACTGGGACGACGTCATTGCTAGGAGCGTATATACAAATACAGTATGACGCATAATAAATAATTATGTGTGTGAGCTTGCGAAATAAAAATTTTAATAATTAAATTAGTTTCAGAATTTGAAATTTAATATTTAAAATACAAAACGGATTTTAAATAATGCGGTTTAGGTATGTAGTCGTTATTTTAAGGGAAGCAATGCTTCCATGGACCGCACGCCACTACACTGTGGTGTTTTACCAAAAATTCAAACTAGCTATAAAAATGCTAGTCTGATTATTAGCGAATTTTTCGTAAAACGTAAAATTCACTACGAGCCATATATCGAATGACGATGACGATGATCTGTTTATCTGTCACAAATGCTATAAACTAGATGATAGTAATTCGTCAGAAAAATTAGAAGAAAGCGAAGGCGATGAAGAAATTGATACAATCAAAGCTATACAAACTCTACAAAGAATAACTAAAGAAAATGTAGTTACAATTTTCCGTTTTATAACTGTATGTAATTATTTAAAAATTAAATTAACTCCAACCAAGGTATAGAAAGCATTTTTTCACTAAAATATCCATGTAAGCATACTGTCCAATAACTGAACTTCTCCTCTTCAATAACTAGAAAATCTGCCCAATAACTGTATTTTTTGTCACAATTTCAAATTTTATTCAATTTATACATGAACAAGGAAAGAGCTTTCTTAGGGTATAAATATAGAATTATAGGTACAAAAATGCTAATTCTGTGAAATCTTAGCTATAAAGTTTTCCTTAGCTCTCCAATAGCTGACGATTTACCATATTGTAAAAAAATATTTTCGTGAAATTTTTTATTTGCAAATTTTAGTGCAAAATCTCTTTTGGAAGTTTCGTCGAAAAGCTTTTTGTGAATAATTAAAGCTTCGCAGATGGGTAAATAGCTTGAAGAGGTTCGTTGGCCAGGAAAATCGGACCAGGTTTTGCCGGAACCTTCTAAGTTTATTTTCGTAACATTCTTGTACATTTTCACACAATAAAGTTGTTTTGATGAAATATGTTACATTGTTTCTACTAGGTATATAGGTTATACTGGTAACTGAACTTTATGCCTGCTTTCATTAAAAAAAAGACAGATTTGCTTTAAAAATATTTTTATGAAAATTCACTACCATAACGCACTTGCTGCGTCTATACATTTATCTATGCGCACTCATTCATATGTTGTCATACATTTTAGCGATTCTTCATCCACATTCATGTATTTATTTTGAGCTCCAGTATAAAATAATTGTATTTGGATTGTATATAGGGTGGCGCACTGAAAACGAAACAGACCGATTTGCGCCCAGAGATATTTTTTTAAGAAACGCTGAAACACGTCAATTTTAATATTGAGGGGGACAAGTTTTGACATAAAACTCAACTTTGTCACATCAACCCCTTAAGAGTGGTGATAACGACCCTTATATTTTAAATAGGGAACATGAGTCGAGTGTTACATAATTTGAAAGCCCTTTCTTTTATAAATTCAGCACTCTAATTTTTTTGGAAGTTTTATCAACTCGTTTAAAAATTATTCACAGTTGAAGATGCAAAAACGCATTTCACTCATTCCGATAAGAAATGTGCTAATAGCCAATGTTTTGTTGGTTTGTAAACAAAACATTGACAATCAGAACTGTTCTTATCGGTATGAGAGTTTATCGGTCGGTTTGATACTTGATAGTACTACTGAAAATTAATTTCACAATCGTGGATTCTGTAGAAGAAAGAGTTGAAATAAATACTCTTTTTTTCAAAAACAATGACTGTGCCAACCGCACCGCAAATTTGTTTAATGAACGACATCCGAACAGACATGTTAACATAAAATACATTTTGGAATTAGTTGGAAAGTTTCGACAAAGTGGTTCAGTAGCCAACAAAAAACGGGATCCTGAACGTGAATTTCCGGTTAGAAATGAGACTACTGAGATTGAAATTTTAGGACAAATAGCTACGGACCCAACTTTGAGCACGACAAAATTGGCCACTGTTTCAAACATCAAAAGAAGAACTATTCAGCGAATATTGAAGCATCATAAATTTCACCCGTATAACATTCATCTGGTACAACAACTGAATGAAGATGATTTTGATCGGCGGCTGGAGTTTTGTGAAGTTATGACTGCACGAATAGCTGATAACGGGAACTTTCTGTTTAATATATGTTTTTCAGACGAGTGTACGTTTTTATTAAACTCTACAGTCAATCGTCATAATTGTCGTTATTGAGCAGATAATAATCCAAGAAATTTTCACGAAGACCACACTCAAACTCCACAGAAATTGAATGTCTGGACTGGCATTTTTGGAGACCGTTTAATCGGACCAATTTTTCTTGATGACATTTGAGTGGCAAAATGTATTTGGAGTTACTAGAATATACCGTTTCCCTATACTAATTGACATTGTTAAAAATGATGATTGCTATCAAGAAAATCAATTGGTGTTTCAACAAGATGGAGCTCCTTCGCATTTTTCACAACGTGTTAGGGAGTTTTTGAACAGAGAGTTTCCAGGATAATGGATTGGGCGTAGAGGTGCTATTAAGTGGCCCCCTAGATCACCGGATTTAACTCCTTTAGATTTCTTTCTATGGGACCATTTAAAGAGTAAAATTTTCGCAACAGAATCGGAGTATCTGGAAGAATTACGACGACGCATTGTTGAAGAATGCCGTCTAATAACTCCACAAATGCTCCAGAATGTCAGAGCTCGTTTTGAACAAAATTTGTATTTTTGTATGGAAGCTTGTGGTCAACAATTTGAACACTTACTTAACTGAATAAACCTTTTTGAACGTTTGGTTTTGTTTTTTAGTTTTTTTTAACGAAAAATTGACTAATTAGTGTATTTCTTATCACAATGAATGAAACACGTTCTTGCAAATCCAACTGTGAATAATTTTTAAACGAGTTGATAAAACTTCCAAAAAAATTAGTGTGCTGAATTAAGTAAAGAAAGAGTTTTCAAATGATGTAACACTCGACCCATCTTCCCTATTTAAAATATAAAGGTTGTTATCACCACCCTTAAAAGGTTTATGTGACAAAGTTGAGTTTTATGTCAAAACATGTCCCCCTCAATATTAAAATTGGCGTGTTTCGGCGTTTCTTAAAAAAAATATCTCTGGACGCAAATCGGTCTGTTTCGTTTTCAATGCGCCAGCCTGTATGTATAAACCCCAGGTGGAATGTTAGTTCCCTTATTTCCACGTGGCCGAGGTAAAATGATAAGTGTAACATTTGTAAAATGCCCTGGAGGTGTTAGACAACTGCCCATTATACAAATCACGACCCAGCTGTGCAAGTTACGTAACTAGCAGACGGGAAAGATCAATCATCAAAAGCACAATGAAACAATCGTATAGCACTTGCAATTTGCAATGTCGTTTGAGAAAAATCAACACACTTATCTGTTCTGTTTGTCTATGCATTTACAAATACTATTTGCATATCTTACATCTCTAATATATGCGACTTTAATAATACGTTCCACTGTTAAAAAAGTACATATGAGAAAAACCTTTTAAAAACAAGCTTTCATTTGGTTGTACTAAGATGAAAAAGTCTGGACGCAGCAGGTGCGTTATGGAAATGCATTTACCTGGAAATCTCCTTGAAAGATATTCCCGAACTGCTATGGAATTATGTGCAAGTGCCTCTTCCTGTTGTATCCAACAGTTGCGAACTCTCTCCAGAGGCATGTTATAGAGAGCATCCTCCAAATCGTTTTGTAGCAAATGTAGGAAGCGCTCTGATGTTAAGGTATGGTGGTAAAGAAACTGTCCTACAATCGTTGTACCGAAGATACCAGACTACAAATTGGCAGCAAAACAGTGTTGATGTATCGACATTTTATTTGAGCGTTGATTGTGATCGAAATATTTTGTGAGTTATCGGTAAAACTAGTGGAAGCCACGAAGCGTAGAAATAATGTGCTTGTCAAGCTTGAAAGCAAAATCAACGGCGTCTAACGTCAACCAGTCTCCATCTATAACATTTTGTAATAGCTAGAGCAGTCGTGGCGACATACTACCTGGGTCCGCACCGAGATGGCGTCCCTGTCATACATTTCACAATGTTATACGCTCTGACATCTTGCATAGATGATGATGTAACTTCCATTCTCTATATTTTTATCTACCATTTATTTAAATAGCATAGCAGTGCAAGTGACGTCATCTGTCTTTGTCCAACATTGTAGATATTGCTTTACAGAATCTGAAGTGATGTCGAGGATTATTTTAATATTAATTTCTAATAACTTTATTTTCCGTTGATCAAAAGACTTGAAAATTGGTACACAACCACGTGTGCCTATATTATCTTAGGGTATGTTGGGTTTTAAAAAATAATTTTAATTTTGTTGCTCATCCGAGCCATTAACAAAAAAGTTCGGGACGCAACAAGTGCGTTATGGTAGTGAATTTTTATTAAATGCTTCAAATTTGAATAACTATATTTTCTATACACCTAGAAAGTTTAATTTTGGTATGTAGTAAGGTCTTTCCTAAAGCAAGATATCCACCAAATTTTATTAACATAACTTTGTAATTTCCGGAGAAAACTTTTTTTTTCAAAAGAAAATTTTAAATTTAAATAACTCAATTTTCTATAAACTTAGAAAGCTGAATTTTGGTGCGTAGTAAAGTCTCTCCCAAGGCAACATATTCGTTAAGTTTCATTAAAACACCTTTGTAATTTTTGGAGAATTTTTTTTTTTAAAGAAAACTCAAAATTTTCCCGGAAAACCCTCTCCTATTTTCCTGGATAACGAACGCATCCAAGCCATTAATAAAAGAAAGGCACTTGCCGAGTTTCATCGAAATCGGTTAATTATTTTATTAATTATCAGACGGATACATACACACACACACACACACACACATATATATATATATATATATATATATATATATATATATATATATATATATATATATATATATATATATATATATATATATATATATATATATATAGGGTTGTCCAATTAGCACGCGTCGGTCCATAGTTACTAAACCGTTGCACTTGATAAAAAATTTTCCAATGAAACTTATAACGTGTGATCTTTGCTACAACCCAAAATTATTTGTAAGTATACAGGTGTACAAAAAAAGAGTAATACTAAAAGTTATGTTTTTCTTAAATGGAATACTATAGTTTTTTATGCGGTAGATGAAGCTTCTGTACGTTCTATATTCAAATAAAAAATTGTAAGATTGTCAAATGCAGTGTTGCCGAGTTAATAATTTTTCTTAAATTTTTTTGTCAAAAACATACTATCTTCAGACTGTTATATCTCTGTCACTGTTCGTTAGTTACCCTGAAAAATTTACGTGCAATCTAATATGGGCCTAGTTCATCCTGAACTGTTATTAGATTTGGATTCGTTCATACAGGGTGTTCAAAATTTCTCTTCAAACATCCCTACATTCACCTTCATTTTAATTAAATTTCTTAAATACAACACCCTGTATATTATTTTGCCGTTAGAAAGCTTAAACTGTGCTCATTCAGAAAATATTATGTTTGCCGTATCTATCTCAATCTACTTTTGAGATAATAAGCTTGTTTCAAAAATTTACACAGAAAATGAGAAAAATCAGAGGCACAAGGAATCCAAGCAATTGCTGCTCGTTGACATGACAATGTATCTAATTATTTGTACAATCTTGTGACATTTGGTGACATCTTGTGCATATTATCTTTTTTAATAAGGGGTATTTTGGAACAAAAATGAAGTATACTATTCAGCAGTCAATTGAAATGATTTATATGTAACTAATTACTACATGTAACTCTAATTATTTGTATAATCTTGTGACATTTGGCGACGTCTTGTGCATAGTCTCTTTTTTATTAAGGAGTATTTTGTAATAGAAATGAAGTACACCTTTGGAGAATTAAATGCAATGATTTATGTCCTTGGAGAATGCTTAAAGAATTGTCTTCTGGCATCCAGAGTGTACGCTGAGAGATTTCCTGAAAGAAGGCATCCAGATGCAAGATCATTTCAAAGACTAAAGAATAGATTTGACCCGACGGGGACAGCTAAGTACCAGAAGCATGAACGAACCAAGCCAGTGCTAAACGAAGAGAATGAATTTAATGTTGTCGCACCTGTTATTGAAGACCCACATAGAAGTACAGCAGACATAAGTGATATGTTGATCTTAGGTCAAAGTTCTGTGAAAAGAATGTTAAGTAAGAATAGGTTCCATCCATATCGTGTGCAACTCACTTAAATACTTAATAGGCAAGACTTCGAAAATAGGATACATTTCTGTAATTGGGGTCTTGCTCGAATTTGAGAAGAGGAACGATTTTGGAATAATGTATTGTTCACCGATGAGGTGACATTCCAAATCAATGGGCATGTAAACAGGCATAATGTACACTTCTACGCTGATGCCAATCCACATTTTGTGAGAACCGTTGACCAGCAACATAGGTGGAGTGTAAATGTATGGGGAGGAATAATTGGAGACCACATAATAGGGCCGCATTTTTTTGATGGACACCTCAATGGAAATATTTTTAAAATTTTTTTAGACGAAGATCTTGATAATCTGCTGGAAAATATACCATTACATCTGTTAAGAAGGATGTGGTTCCAGTTAGATGGCGCGCCTGCACATTTCAGCATCGGAGTCCGAAATACGCTGGATGCAAAATTTCCAGGCCATTGGATCGGTAGAGGAGGACCTATTCCGTGGCCTCCAAGGTCACCAGATCTTACGAAACTGGATTTTTTCTTATGGGGATACATTAAAGATCTGGTCTACAAAACACTCCCCACAACGGCAGCAAACATGTGGGAAAGAATTAGAGAAGCATTTGATCCAGTTACTCCCTTGATGTTACGAAATCTAAATAAATCTTTAACAGGCAGGTTCAATATGTGTCTACAACAAAATGGTAGAGTGTTTGAACATTTGATGAAGTAGTTATTGTGTTTTTGTTGATTACCTGAATTATGTAACGTTTAATAATTTTTTATTCTAATTGATTTTATCATTATTTCATAAATATTAAATAAATTTTCGATACAAAAAGAAATAACATTATTATGTCATCGAGTAGCAACTGCTTCGATTCCTTGTGCCGTGCCGCCTGTGATTTTTCTTATGTTCTGTGTAAATTTTTGGGGAAAGCCTAATATCTCAAAAGTAGGTTGAGATAAATACGGCAAACCTGGTATTTTCTGAATGAGCACACTTCAGGCTTTTTAACGGCAAAATAATATACAGGGTGTTGCATTTAAGAAATTCAATTAAAATGAAGGTGAACGTAGGTATGTTTGAAGAGAAATTTTGAACACACTGTATGAACGAATCCAAATGTAAAGATAGTTGAGGATAAACTAGGCCAATATTAGATTGCACGTAAAATTTTCAGGGCCACTAACGAACAGTGGCACAGATATACCAGTTTGAAGAAAGTATGTTTTTGACTAAATTTTTAAAGAAAAATTAATAACTCGGCAACATTGCATTTGACAATCTTACAAATTTTTAGTTGAATATGGAACCTACACGGGGCTTTATTTACCGCATAAAAAACTATAGTATTCCATTTAAGAAAAACATAATTTTTAGTATTACTCTTTATTTGTACACCCTGTATACTTAAAAATAATTTTGGGTTGTAGCAAAGATCACACGTTATAAGTTTCATTGGAAATTTTTTTTATCAAGTGCAACGGTTTAGTAACTATGGGCCGACGCGCGCTTATTGGACAAGCCGCAAGCCTGTATATATATATATATATATATATATATATATATATATATATATATATATATATATATATATATATATATATATATACAGGCTGTTTCAAAAAACATGCACCATCGCTCGTGGGTCCTTACTAAAAAATAAGAAAAAAAGTTCCTGTGCACATGGGCCCGGAAACGCATAGTTTCCAATATACAGGGAGTTGAATTTTAATTTTTATTTTTATTTTTTATAAATAATTTCAAAACCACCTGGATTGATTTTAATGAAACTTGGAACTTGAAAGTGTATTATGAAAGTGCATATTTTCAAGTGAAAATCTGCTTACAACTGCGTCAGTGGCGTGCGTACGGGGTAACTGTAAAAATTCATTTGGGGAAAAAATATGTGCGCCACTGTCTTTTTCCAATTTTGATACATCAGTTATGAAGCTTATTACATAAGCCACAAAAGCTGCCTCTTGGTATTTTTTCGTTCAGGGTATCGCCTAGGAGATATGATTAATTTTATAAAAAGAGGCAAAATACAATATATATATATATATATATATATATATATATATATATATATATATATATATATATATATATATATATATATTATACTAATTGGCTTTGATTATAATCAGATTTGGCTTTTATATATTATAAAATTTTATTATTATTATTATTATATTTATGATATTGAAATGAGATTTGATATTTATATTTTTAGAATTATTATATATATAACAATGATCCACCCTCTAGATGGGTGTGTAACCTTTTTATTTATCTTTTTTTTTTTGTTTGTACAATTTACACCATGTGTTATGGGTGACTCTGTATATTTTATAATGTGAAACTTTATCTGAATAAAAATGTTTTATGACTCTTGTATTATGTGATTTAAGCTATCTCAGGGTTATTTGGGTTGCCTATCCTTCTACTATATATATATATATATATATGTATGTCAAATAAATTGTATTCAAATATTTTAATATATATATATATATATATATACTTACGCTATCTCAGTGGTGAATTCTGCTAAAATAGGGAAAAATATAGCCTGCAAATATTTATAGTAACCTTATTAAATCTTATTTTGTTTCAAAGAATTATGTTTCAAAATTCGTAAACAAATTTTATTGGCACAATTTCAAATTTAAAATCTAAACGGATCCGTTTGTCAAACTAATATTATCAATTTACAATGATTAATCTTAGTACCCGAATTTTCGGCTGTCATTCAAATGTTCTGATTAATAAAATATGGATCCTTGACCTGCACTCCCTCTGTATTCGCAATGTTGAACTATGGTTAAATTATCCCATAAGATTTCTACTTTATGCGTTTAAAACTTAGTTTCCCATAAACACATTTGCTTAAAATGATATTTGACAGAATGGGCTGTCTTTTTATTGAAATATTTGTCTGGTTGAGCTGATATACATTAAACAAAATAAATCTCTAACCTTGGCTTCCTCGCTAATGGTATTGGGTATCCTCAAATGTAAGTATTCTTGATATATTTACTGCTTATCTCGTACTTTCTTACGTTAAAAACTTGATGTAACGTCTCTTCTTTGTTTTAGTGGCAAATTGAATTTTCCTTGCACAATTTATACTTTAAAATATTTATATTTAAAATGGGAAGCAAGAATGACGCGCTCTGGCATCTCAATTTCATCAACAACCAACAATAATCCATAACAAAAGCGGAAATGTTGCCCAAATTCCTCTAACATTTGGTGTTTCCTGTCTGGTGAGGGCATTCTCTCTTCCAATTAATTAATACATATTTTTGACAGATATTCACCTTTGAAACCGTCGAGTAAGTAGACAATAAATCCTTATTCTTAAAAATGACATTTGGCCTAACCTTACTTTTTTAATCTAATTATAGTCAATAACAAATTCATTAAGTTCATATGCTGCAATCTTGATTTCAAAGTTCCACAACACACTAAACACTGTCTTTAATAAATTCTAGTTCATTGTTTTCATAAACACAAACACATATATGGGTACATTTCAGTTCATTGTTCACATAAATAAAATAATAAACTTACATCTAAATACATCATACAAGAGGTTTGTTTTGTTCATTACCTTCAGGTAATTGATTTAGAACATAATTCTTTGGTATGTATTTCATGCTTAATATTTCAATCTATCTACATATAGAATTTTGGCTCTTTTAATTTCACTTTAACTGAGATATTTTCCAAATTGATAGTTATACTTTTTAAAGACTCATTTAATGATCATTCCAACAAATTATGGCTATATATATCTTTCATTACTTCTCCAAATAACACTGACTAACAATAATAGTGAATATACTTGTGTTTTAATGTTATTATTTTGTTTTCTGTTTTAGTGTACAGTAAAATATGTCGAACGATGTGGATATGTATACAATATACAGAGAACCCATATGCATTATGTGTAAACCGTAAGTATTTTACTTATTACTGACCAGTGGTACTACTACTACCCCCCATTACTAATCTGATTCCCCAATTTTGTAGATCTGCCAATCTACATTATTACAACAATAATCGAAACTTAACGTTATTATACTAGTTTCCGTCAGGGTTTTCATTTTTGTTTTTATAACTTTATATGGCCTTTGCAATTCTCAGCACAATATATATATATATATATATATATATATATATATATATATATATATATATAAACATTTTAAGTGACCATGGAAGTGGATTGCAAAGGCCCTAATTCGCGCTTATTTGAATAAATTTTCTGAAAGTCTCACCATCGATACGTTACATGGAGATCAGAAGGTTCCCACATGATAGCTGCTACTTGAATACGGTTTTTTCGAGATAACCCTCGTAGAAGTGGCTGGATGCTAGTAGGGCTACTGGCGATGCAGATTCCCATTCCCTAATCTCCCGAGTTACGAGATGCGACAGGAGGGCTTGAGAGGGGGATTTATAGTGTCTAAACGTTTGTTGTTAAATAGCCTGATGATAATTAAAATGCTAAAGTGTTGGGGATATGCTTCCGTAAACTGTTCAGACCCGAAAGTGCTGGATATAAATATTCCCTTTTTATTAAATTATTATCATTGGCCAAGCAATGGTGTTATAGCGTAAATCTATATTACTTTTACAATTACTGTTAAATTCTGTATAACGACGTGTTTTAGGGTGTAGATGACGAAAATCACAATAAAAAACTCTGGACGCAGCAAGTGCGTTATGGTAGTGAATTTCCATTAAAATGTTTTTATTGCAAATATGTGTGTTTTATTTTTAAGAAAGCAGGCATCAATTTTGGTTACCAGTATAACCTATATAGTAAAAACAATGTGCCATGTTTCATAAAAATAACTTTATTGTGTGAAAATGTACAAAAATTTCCAAAAGTAAACTTAAAGTGTTCCCGGAAAAACTCGTTTCTTGGTCAACCTTATAGGTTAATAGCAAATTGGGCTATTCAAATATGAAGAATTTGATAAAAATTCGCTACCATAACGCACTTGCTGCATCCAGAATTTCCTTACTTACAAACATGCATTATATTTCGACGGAAAATGCAAAATGCAATAACATAAGGCGTGTTTGATTAAAAAAAATAGAAAATTTGTATCACCAACGACTTATGGGCCATCCTGTGATTGTAGAAATATTTTTTAAGATGTAGCTCAAGACACCCTATAATTAATGTATACAGATTTTTTACATATCTGGTATAATAACGGATATATTGAGCTTTATTGATTTTTTACGAAAATTCGACAAAAAATATATACCATTAAACGATAAACTCTATAGCTAAGGCTACTGCCAAGCGTCAGAGAAAGGGTCTATTTGAAATGAATTTTCTGGAAACATTTTAGTAAAGTGAGGGTTGAAACTAAGACTTCAGGGTTTGTAAAACATCCTTTTTAAGACATTTGATTTCCATAGCCCGTATTAGATTCAAGTTATTTGCCTAAATTTTGCCGATTTTGACGTTTTAAATCGCCACTTTGACGTTTTGAGGAAAACCCCAATTTATTTTTCTTTAAATGCCTATAACTTTTTTGTCTTTTGGCCTACATAGCTAAATTTTGGGAGGTAACTTACCTATAGGGATATAAACTTGCGTACCAAATTTGGTTGCCCTTACTTTGTTAATTCCGGAGATATAAATTTTTTTCGAAAGAAAACACAAAATTTTCCTTGAAAAACTGGACAGATTTTCCTGGCTAACGAACTTATTCAAGCCATTTGCAAAAGGAATTTATTCACCAAATTTAATTAAAATCGGCCCATTATTTTTTGAGTTATCGGTGTGATATATATATATATATATATATATATATATATATATATATATATATATATATATATATATATATATATATATATATATATATATATATTTAAACTGACCCCGGATATGTGTTCTGGGGGGCCTAATTAGCGCTCATTAGTGAATTTTTTTAAAGAAAATTCACTAAAAAATAAGGCCAGAAACCAACTTTTGGAGTTATTTGGAAATTTTTGTTGGAAAAATGTAGGTTATACTCACTTTTGCGGCATATGTTTTGGGGTATATCTGTTTTCACATGATCGATATAAATATATATAATGCTTTAGTACCTTATTTCACTGAACATATTCACATTTTGCATACAGACTTGGAGAATACTTCTCTGGCTTCACTGTTGGTTTCTATGAAGCCAGAGAAGTATTCTCCAAGTCTGTATGTAGTATGGACAAGTTTCACCAAGTAAGGGCAACAACAATCAATGAATAGGTATTCACATTTCATGGTTTTCACGTTTCGTTTTTGAACAATTTTAATATAATTATTTTTTTTGCAATAATATCAAACTTCAAAATGTATGACATTAAGTTGGCTTTGTATGTTAACTGTCAACTTCAACTTAGGATCGGTTATACGATGAAAAGAATGGAAATTTTCAGAGACACATAAACAGTTAAGCGAAGGGGGTGCACTAACAATGTGAAAATGAATTAGAATAGTGGAATACACCCTTCTTTAGCTTAATATCAAACGAACAACCCCCGAAAATGTGTAAAATATGACAAAAACATGGCGCAAAAGTGAGTATAACTTACGTTCTTCCTATAAAAATTTCCTAATTACTTCAAAAGTTGGCTTCTGCCGCCATTTCTATTGTGATTTTCGTCATCTACAGCCTTAAACTCGTCTATATACAAAATTTCATTAAAATCGAACACGCGCCCCGAAAGTAAACCTTTACCGCTACTTGTTGTATATTGTTATACTATAAATTCTAATATATAATGATTTCTTAGGAAATCTTTTGGGTTGTAAATTAGTTAGAAATAATAAAAAAATCACTAAAAAATGCATGAAAACTACCTGATGGTGTTAGTTGATTGATTGATGTAAATCTTACCTTATGGTTGTAATATTTGGCTCGTAATCCTCCCTAGTCCTTACACACCACTGTTCCAATAACAAGTCAAAGTCTAATCACTACCCAATTAAATAATGTCCACTTTATAACACTTCTTTCACAAAAATATTAACTAAAACACACACGAAAATAACGCCTTTAACCCATCATTCGCTAAACATTTACTGCACGTCACTATTAATTCAAAAATTTAACATTACTGACGTTGCCAGCACTGGCAATATTTAATCCAAAGCCAACTGATTTCATGAAAAGAAATGTTTACAAAGGAAACATAGAGGTAGACGACTACAATACAATAAATGTGGCACGATAAATTTTGATGCATTTTTTGTTTCACTGTGACAGGTCAGGTGCAATGATCAACGCACCTATGTACTTTTACAGCGAGTCAAGGGTGCCTTGGAAATGACGTTTTCAGGTTACTTAAGAAGTGCGTGATAAATGATTGAAATTGCTCCCGTATTTTAATTATTTTTCGAATATTTTATATGGAACAGTGTGTAAAATTAGGTTTAGTTAATGTTAATGGGTTTAGTGTTTTTTTAAAGTGTTTTCTCGAGGTCTTTCTCATCGCGATAGAAAAGAAGGTGATGGTTTAAGGTGAGTGTTTGCAGTTCTATCGGGGCGGCAAGACCGCGGACGAACCCTGAGGGAAAAAAAGGTGAGTGTTTATTCTGGTTCATGCCTTAGATTATATTATACATCGTTGGATAGGTTTTTAGTGAGTAGAAAAAATTCATCAAGGGGGGGATTCCGACTTTTGAGGTTTAAATAAGCCGCGACGCAGCAAGTATGGTAGTGAATTTTCATAAAAATGTTATAATAGCAAATATGTGTTTTTTTAAAGAAAGCAGGCATCAAATTTCGTTACCAGTATAACCTATATAGTAGAAACAATGTACCATATATCATGAAAACAACTTTATTGTTTAAAAACGTACAAAAAATTTTCGAAAATAAACTTGCAAGTTGAGTTACTCAAATTTAAAGCATTTAATAAAAATTCGCTACCATAACGCACTTGCTGCGTCCCGAATTTCTTTTCTTACAAACACGCATTATAATTTCGTGGTCGAAATTCGATACATAAAGGTCAGGTCAGAACTGGCACGGACCAGGAGAATCTGACCATTTAATTAAAACAAGGCATTGTTTAATCTTTTTGAACTAAGCAGATTTTCATTGCCGCATTGTTTTTTGAGTTATCGGTGTGACATATATATATATATATATATATATATATATATATATATATATATATATATATATATATATATATATATATATATATATAGACGTATTGAAAACGAAACACCGATTTGCGTCCAGATAATTTTTTTTAAGAAACGCTATAACATGCCAATTTTTATATTGAGGGGGACATGTTTTGATATAAAACTCAACTTTACCACATCAACCCCTTAAGGGTGGCGATAATAACCCTTATATTTTAAATAGGAAACATGGGTCGAGTGTTACATCATTTGAAAGCTTTTTATTTTCTGAATTCAGCACAGTAATTTTTTTGGAAGTTTTATCAATTCGTTTAAAAATTATTCACAGTTGGAGTTGCAAGAACGTATTTCATTCATTGTGATAAAAAATGCACTAGTTAGTCAATTTTTCGTTAAAAAAAACAGAAAACAAAACCAAACGTTCAAAAATGTTTATTCAGTTAAGTAAGTGTTCAAATTGTTGACCACCAGCTTCCATAGAAAAGTACAAATTTTGTTCAAAACGAGCTCTGACATTCTGGAGCATTTAGACAGCATTCTTCAACAATGCGTCGTCGTAATTCATCCAGAGACTCCGGTTATGTTGCGAAAATTCTACTCTTTAAATGGCCTGATAGAAAGAAGTCTAAAGGAGTTAAATCCGGTGATCTAGGGAGCCACTCTATAGCACATCTACGCCCAATCCATTGCTCTGGAAACTCTTTGTTCAAAAACTCCCTAACACATTGTGAAAAATGCGGAGGAGCTCCATCTTGTTGAAACACCAATTGATTTTTTTGATAGCGATCATCATTTTCAACAATGTCAAAAAGTAGAGGGTAAACGATATCTTCTAGTAACTCCAAATACGTTTCGCCACTCAAATTGCCATCAACAAAATTGTTCCGATTCAACGGTCTCCAAAAATGCCAGTCCAGACATTCAATTTCTGTGGGGTTTGAGTGTGGACTTCGTGTAAATTTCTTGGATTATTATCTGCCCAATAACGACAATTAGCACGATTGACTGTAGAGTTTAATAAAAACGTACACTCGTCTGAAAAACAGATATTGAACAGAAAGTTCCCGTTATCAACTATTCGTGCAGTCATAACTTCACAAAACTCCAGCCGCCGATCAAATTCATCTTCATTCAGTTGTTGTACAAGATGAATTTTATACGGGTGAAATTTATGATGCTTCAATATTCGCTGAATAGGTCTTCTTTTGATGTTTGAAACAGTGGCCAATTTTCTCGTGCTTAAAGTTGGGTCTGCAGCAATTTGTCCTAAATCTTCAATCTCAGTAGTCTCATTTCTAACCGGAAATTCACGTTCAGGATCCCGTTTTTTGTTGGCTACTGAACCACTTTGTCGAAACTTTGCAACTAACTCCAAAATGTATTTTCTGTTAACATGTCTGTTCGGATGTCGTTCATTAAACAAATTTGCGGTACGGTTGGCACAGTCATCGTTTTTGAAAAAAAAGAGTAATGATTTCAACTCTTTCTTCTACAGAATACACCATTGTGAAATTAATTTTCGGTAGTACTATCAAGTATCAAACCGACCGATAAACTGAAATAATAAACCGTGTTTCTCTCATTCCGATAATAAATGTTCTGATAGTCAATTTTTTGTTCACAAACCAACAAGACATTGATTATCAGCACATTTGTTATGGGAATGAGTGAAATGCGTTTTTGCATCTTTAACTCTGAATAATTTTTAACCGAGTTAATAAAACTTCCAAAAAAATGAGTGTGCTGAATTCAGAAAAGAAAGAGCTTTCAAATGATGTAAGACTCGACCCATGTTCCCTATTTAAAATATAAGGGTTGTTATCACCACTCTTAAGGGGTTGATGTGACAAAGTTGAGTTTTATGTCAAAACATGTCCCCCTCAATATTAAAATTGACGTCTTTCGGCGTTTCTTAAAAAAAAATTCTCTGGGCGCAAATCGGTCTGTTTCGTATTCAATGCGCCACCCAATATAATAGAAACAATGTACCATATTTCATCAAAACAACTTTATTGTTTAAAAACATACAAAAATATTTCGAAATTAAACTTAAAATGTTCCCGAACCTTACAGGTTAATAGCCAGTTGAGTTGATCAAATTTAAAGCATTTAATAAAAATTCGCTACCATAACGCAGTTGCTGCGTCCCGAATTTATTTTCTTACAAACATGCATTATAATTTCGTGGTCGAAATTCGATACATAAAGGTCAGCTCAGGACTGGCAGGGACCGGGGGAATCCGACTATCTAATTAAAACAAAGCGTTGTTTAATCTATTTGAACTGAGCAGATTTTAATAAAAATTCGCTACCATAACGCACTTGCTGCGTCCCGAATTTCTTTTCTTAGAAACATGCATTATAATTACGTGGTCAAAATTCGATACATTAAAGGTCAGCTCAGAACTGGCACGGACCGGGGGAATTCGACTATCTAATTAAAACAAAGCATTGTTTGATCTTTTTGAACTGAGCAGATTTTCCTGTATAACGAACCTATCCAAGCCACTTGCAAAAGGAAGGTATTCACCGAATTTGATGGTCATTGTCGCATTGTTTTTTGAGTTATCGGTGTGACATATATATATATATATATATATATATATATATATATATATATATATAAAGTCTGAAACCGGCCTCGGATTAGGGTTCCAGGTGTCCTAAATAGCGCTCATTTGTAGAAATTTTTTTAAAGAAAATTCACTAAAAATGCCTGCGAACTAGACCCCTTAAAACACACATCCGAGGTCATCTTCAATTATATCTAGTTGGATAACATTGTTATCTAACACATCATCATTTGTTGACAAAAAGACATCCTTCTATGAAAATCGTCTTCTATGAGCTCCTGCGTTTGTATAAATTTTTTAGAGAAGCATTTTATTAGTGAATTTTCTTCACTAATGGGAGGATCCCACCTTTTCTATTTTGAAAAATTTTCTTCAAATGAGCGCGAACTAGGGTATGATCCCTAGAACCCATATCCGGGGCCAGTTTCAATTTTTATATGTTTATATTATAATATATATATATATATATATATATATATATATATATATATATATATATATATATATATATATATATATATATATATATATATATCGATAACTCAAAAAATAATGATCCAATTTCTATAAAATTTGGCATGTACCTTCCCTTTGTAAGTGTCTTGGATAAGTTCATTAGCCAGAAAAATCGAATAGGGTTTTCCGGGAAAATTTTTGGTTTCCTACCTGAATTTTTTTTATCTCATGAACTGGAATAGCTATGGTCACCAAATTTGGTAAGTAAGATTAGTATATCAAAAGGAAACTATATATCAAAATTATTTCTATGTTAAATGAAAAAAAAAGTTATAAAAAATATTTGATGCTAGATCATTTCTATGAAAATTCACTACCATAACGTACTTGCTGCGTTCAGTCTTTTTATTTCAATATTCGAATATTCAATGAATGGCTAAGATCCAATGTTGAGGCTGCCTTTGGGTTTTCCTCAAATTTGGTATTATTACTCAGCGCATTAGAAGCTTTTTAGTGAATTCTCATTATGAACATTCACTAATAGAGAGGTATCGACGGTAAGACTTTCGGCAATATAATAACTCAAAAAATAATTCACTGATTTAAACCAAATTTGGGAATTACCTTTATTTTGCTAATGGCTTGGATGAGTTCATTCATCAAATCTTAAGGGCCAATTTTTCTTAATAAAAAATTAAAAAATATTTTTTAAAACGCAATATCTCTTAAATTGTGTAAGTGACTGAAACAAAAATTTACAACTTAAAAGAACATAGACAGATGTGGTTGTGTACAAATTTTCAAGTCGTTTGATCGAATAAAAATTAAGTTATTCGAAATAATAATAATAAAATAATAAAATAATCCTCGACATCACTTCGGATTCTGTAATGCAATATCTACAATGTTGGACAAAGACAGATGACGTTATCTGTACTGCTATGCTATTTAAATAAATCGTAAATAAAAATGTAAACAACGGAAGTGGTCGCAAGATGTCAGCCTGGAGATCTTTGTGTAAGATACGACAGGAAAATCGGCCCAGGTTTTCCCAGAAAATTTTGTATTTCCTTTCGAAAAAAAATTATATCTCCGGAAATAACAAAGTAGGGGCAAATTTCGTACACAAGTTTATACAATTATAGGTAAATTATCTACCAAAATTTAGCTCTGTAGGTCAAAAGACAAAAAAGTTATAGGCATTTAAAGAAAAATAAATTGGGGTTTTCTCAAAACGTCAAAGTTGCGTTTTAAAACGTCAAAATTGGCAACATTTAGACAAAGAACTTGAATCTAATACGGGCTATCGAATGAAAATGTCTCAAGAAAAATGTTTTACAAGCCCTGAAGTCTTAGTCTCAACCGTCATTGTCCTTCATTTAGGCAGACATGTTTCAAAAAGGTGTATAAAGTGCATTGAGCAAAACGGTGGCCATATTGAACAATTTTCTATTAAGTGCATTTTTAAGTTTCTATTTTATTAGTTGTTGAATTCCGTTTCTAATTGTGTTGTTTTGTGGAGTTTAAGTTTCTATTTGTCTTTGCGGGTTTCGTTATTCAACTGTTTCACATAATATTACCTAGCATTATTACCTAATTAAATATTGTAAATTAAATCACAATATTTTTTTATCGTGAATCATTACGGAAAATAATGTTAAAAGTAGAATTCTATTGTTAAGACTCCATAGCCTACTGCTTTTTGAACACGTTTTTTGTCATTTGTTTTCTGGTATTGGATTTCATAGATTACTATCCTCCAAACAGTTTTTCTCAAAATTGTCAGTGCAATTACAAGATTTCTCAAGCATGTTGTACATCATTAGAAATCTCTTTTCACAGGCTATCACATGAGCAAAAAATCCAATATGGCTGCCATAATAAAACAAACGTTGATACCTGTAGCTCCAAAACAAATGACAATGAAAAGTTGAGAATAGCACAAAAATATTACTCTATGACAAGTGTCCTGATAATGTGCAAGTCTTAGACCTGTCAGATCAACACCTACTTAGATATTGAAGAAAAAAGAAATCGACAAATTTTGTTTTTTTCAAAATAACTCGAAAACCAAAAGAGGCAGGGGAAAATGCAAGTCATATTTGGAACCAGCATGAAATTCTACAAAACATTGCTAATTTAACCGAATTTATTCCATCCCACTGTATAAACTGATCCAGTTTTGGAAGAATGATTTTGATAAGTTTAAAATCAATGTTGTTCTTAACAAACCAACTGAAATTCAATGTCTAAAATTGCGCAGATCTACCCTCGTATAACAAGCCCCTATTGATTTTTTAACCACATGTTCCGTCTACAGGAAGACATGCCCAGTCCGATCTAAACGGCATAACCTCAAATACTTATCGTCCTATCAAAATCAACACTGTTTCACTCTTAGTTTCATCACCGTCTTCAGGCGAAAGCAAGAGTGGTTATTTCGATTTTGGGCGGTGAGCGAGACCTCCGCTCTTGCAGGAAAGGATTCCCATGGCTCTCTCGATGATATTATTGCACTGCGGGAGGTGCTGGTAATGTAGCAGGAGTGCAGTATGTTCTTCTAGTAGCTAGCGCGAGTAGAAGAGGAAGAGATAGAGAACCTTATACTCGCGGTCTGTTGGGGTTTATATTGTTCCATGCATCTGACAAATGAGCAGTTAGGTATAACGCGCTCGCGTTGAATCAAATCAGTTGTGTTGCGGATATTGTGAACGAAACATCGTCGTCGTCTCGTAACTCGCGAAACTCTCTAGGCCAGCTGTGATTTGTTTGTTATTGTTGTCTTATTCCACGGTGCACTAAGATCGGAACGATTGTGAATGACTGGTAATAGATACATGACAGGTGGATAGATGTTAAGGTAAGATGACTAGATTTTGTGGTTTGATTTATCTGCGAATAATAAACTTATCCTGGATAGGTGGATGGATGTTATTAGGTCTAATTTATAAACGTAGTTTTTAATTGTAAAAATTGGAAGGTTATTATTAGTGAAAAAGTGTAGACGTAGCAAGTGCGTTATGGTAGCGAATTTTCATTAAAATGTTTCTAAAGTCAAATTTGTCTTTTTAATAAGATATTAAATTGGGTGGATAACCAGACAGCACACTCACATTCTGAGAATTTACCAGGAATGTTTCGGAATAATATTCAAACATCCCCAGAACATTCTCACACGAACATTCAATGAATCTTCTCAAAATCTTCATACATATACTCATGGAAACCTTGCTTCTTTAAAAACAGATACAAGGTGTTTTGCATAAGAACCGACACAGGGCAGGGGCATGTAGCGGAACCAAAAAAAAACTCGGGACGCAGCAAGTGCGTTATGGTAGTGAATTTTTATTAAATGTTTCAAATTTAAATTACTCAATTTTCTATAAACCTAGAGAGTTTAATTTTAATACGGAGTAAGGTCTTTCCTAAGGCAAGAAATCCACATAATTTCATTAAAATAACTTTATAATTTTCGGAGAAAAAAATTTGATTAACTCAATTTTCTCTAAACTTAGAAAGTTGAATTTCGGTACGTAGTAAGATCTTTGCTGAGGAAACATATATAGTAAATTTAATTAAAACAGCTTTGTTACTTTCGGAGAAAAAAAAATTTCGAAAGAATAGTCAAAATTTTTCCGGAAAACCCCGTCCGATTTTTCTGGATAACGAACTCATCCAAGCCATTAATAAAAGAAAGGCACTTGCCAAGTTTCATCGAAATCGGTTAATTATTTTTTTAATAGCAGACGGATGCATATATAAATATATATATATATATATATATATATATATATATATATATATATATATATATATATATATATATATATATATAAACATATAAAAATTAAACCTATTTACAAATGAACTTTAATAAGATAATATGCTGTGACAATACCTCTCTCAAGCAGTGGCGATTTCTCCTAGTGAGCTAGGAGCACCCTAAAATATAATCAAAATGTGCACAGTTATATATGTTTTATTTCTTTTTCTCTTAGTCTTAATACACTACATATTTTATGACAATCGATTTAATTTACTTATTTGATTTCATAAATATTCGGTTAATAGTGACTTGGAATGAAGTAGATACCACGTCTTCTAACATATTCAGAGAATATGAGTAGATCAATAGCAACTGGGAATGAATTCGGTCAGTCCCCCACGCACGTGTTTAAAATAGTGAGGAAAATACCATTGATTTTAACACTGCAGTGAGCTATAAAAATTTGATTAACTCAGTTTTCTATAATCTTAGAAAGTTCAATTTTGGTAGGTAGTAAGGTATTTCTTAGGACAAGATATCCACCAAATTTCATTAAAATAACTTTGTAATTTTTGGAGAAAAAAAATTGTTTCAAAAGAAAATTTAAAATTTGAATAACTCAATTTTCTATAAACTGAGAAAGTTGAATTTTGGTACTTAGTAAGTTCTCTTCCAAGGCAACATATATAGTAAATTTCATTGAAACAGCTTTGTTATTTTCGGAGAAAAATTTTTTTTTGAAAGAAAACTCAATTTTTCCGGAAAAACCCGTCCGATCTTTCTGCCTAACGAACTCATCCAAGCCATCAATAAAATAAAGGCACTTGCCGAGTTTCATTGAAATCGGTTAATTATTTTTTCAGTTATCAGACGGATACATATATATATATATATATATATATATATATATATATATATATATATATATATATATATATATATATATATATATATATATAAACATATAAAAATTGAAACTGACCCCGGATATGGATTCTAGGGGTCCTAAATCGCGCTCATTTGAAAAAATTTTTGCAAAGTCTCACCATCGATACCTTGCTATTAGTGATTATCTTAAAATAAAAATTCACTAATATGGTGATTTAACGCAACCTACCCCTATACTAAGGTGCATCCCTGAGAAGTTATAGGCCTTCAAAGTGGGCTTTAAAATTTCGAAAAAAATCAATGCCAGTTATACTTCAACTTAGAAAAAACAAATTTGGTACACGTTTTGGATGTACCAAGAGCATTAATCGTTAGTGAGGACAGTTCAATTAAAGCATTTGAAAAGGTTGAACAGTGGTGATTCACCCATAAAATGTGACATAATTTTTAAACCTATTGGCGGATCTAAAAAAATATTAGTTCATTTTATGGGGAAGTAAATTCTAAAACTTTTTTACTCTTGTTATCATTCAAAAAAGTTTTGTCGTTTTCAAGAGAAACCCGAATAACTAAAGACACATATTTTATCAATGTTACTTCATACTTAAAATCATCGAAAATTCAATAGATGCCTATGAAATTATCATGTTGAAGAATTTTCTACAACATATCGGTAGCAATTTTAGTCAATTTTCTTTTAAAAAATTCACTAATGAGGAGACCGCGACTTTTGAATTTTGAAAAAATTTCTTCAAATGAGCGCTATTTGGGACCCCTGGAACTCAAATCCAAGGTCAGTTACAGACATATTTATATATATATATATATATATATATATATATATATATATATATATATATATATATATATATATATATATATATATATATATATATATATATATATATATATATATTTATTTATTTATTTATGTGTCACACCGTTAACTCAAAAAATAACGGCCCGATTTTGATAAAATTTGGTGAGTACCTTCTTTTCGCAAGTGGCTTGGATAAGTTCGTTATCCAGGAAAATCGGACTAGTTTTTCCCGAAAAATTTTGTGTTTTCTTTCGGAAAATTTGTATATCTCCGGAAATAACAAACTTAGGGCAACCATATTGGGTGCGAGGGTTTATATCATAAAAAGAAAACCACGCACGAAAATTTGAATCTCTACGTTAAAATAAAAAAGAAAGTTATAAGCTTTTAAGTTTTTATTCTTAAAACGTCAAAAACCTCATGGGTCGAACCGTCAAAATTGACATGTTCTAGATAGAGAACCTAAATGAACGGCTGTGCAGCATAAATGTCGTAAGAAGTTAAAAAGCCTTAAGTTTCAGCTACAATCTTCATTGTTCTTAATTTTATTAAATTATTTGCACAAAGTTAATTTAAAATAGACCCTTTATGTGATGCTTTGGTAGCAGTTTCAGTTATGTATTTAATTCTAATAACGAATCAGATTCGCTTATTATTTAGCGTTTTTTTTTTTCAATTGGACAAAGTGTAAGTTTTTTATGGAGAAACGGTGTTCGTAAGTAGTTTCTCCTTTCTATGGACTTCTGTATGGTGAGTTTTTTACAGTTTGCATTTCTAGCTCCGTTGTAGCATGTTTACCTTGTAGAGAACCTCAAATTTACTTTAGGTCTCTTAACTGTATTGTGGAGTTGAGATCACATCATTTGTCCGATGGTTAATGCATAAAAGGGTTGCTCTCAGCATGTATCTGAAATTTTATTTCAGAAAACGAACAATGCGCTAATCTGCTAATTTACCTATAAATGTTATTGATATTAAAGAAAAAATGGAAACAACGCTCGTGCCTCGAATAAAGTTCTCTTCGTCATTTTGACTTTAAATAAAATTTCCTTCTCCCGTTCAACACATTGGGCACAGAAAATATAGGAATTTACTTAAAATTGTCATTTATAATTGAAGGAAAATAAAACTTGTTCTAGGTATGTCACACAAAATAGAATAATTTCTAGATTCTAAAACCTAGTGTGACTTTACAATGAAACAACGTTAAATGAGACGAAAACCTTTTCAGGTTAAGGGATCGAAAAATGTTTAAAATGTAAAATAAGCTTTCGTACTCCAAAAAACAAAACAAGGTCCTTATAAGGCGTAAAACAATAGTCAATAATAGTCCACGGCAGCAGTACATGTCATATTCAACTGACAAATTATTTTGATAAATGTCAGATCTACTTTCAAAGTGACATGTAAATAAGTATTTTGTTTTCTGACATTTGTAATACAAATGTAGACATGCTCTTCTTCTTACATTTATATTTATGTTTGGCCATCACAATTTTACTCATAGAGTTGGATACAATTTTAGTGACTTTTGAATTTTGAAAAGATTTCTTCAAATGAGCGCGAACTAGGCCCCATAGAACCCATATCCGGGTTAGTTTCAGTTTTAATCTGTTTTCATATAAACAGGGTGACGGGTTTCTAGGGTAAAGCCTAATATATCCATTATTATACAAGATATGAGAAAAAAAATTATATGTTAATTATACGATGTTTTTGAGCTGCATCTTATACAATTATTTTTACAATCACAGGTAGCCCATAAGTCGCTGGTGATGCTATTTTTTTCCTAATCGAACACGCCTTATTGCAATTTTTGCATTTTCCATCGAAAGGTAATGCACGTTTGTAAGAAAATAAATTCGGGACTCAGAAAGTGCGTTATGGTAGCGATTTTTCATAAAATGTTTCTTTCGATAGCTTAATTTACTATTAACCTAAGGTTCGTTGGCCAGGAAACCAGTTTTATGGGCACATTTTAAGTTTATTTTCGGAAGATTTTTGTATATTGTCAAACAATAAAGTAATTTTGATAAAATATGGTACATTGTTTCTCCCGTATAGGTTATACTGGTAACCAAATTTGATGCAAGCTTCCTAAAAAAATATATATATATTTCCTATAAAAAACATTCACTAATGAGGAGATCTCGACTTTTGAATTTTGAAAAAATTCTTTCAAATTAGCACTAATTAGGCCCCCGAGAACATATATCCGGGATCGGTTTGAATTTTTATATGTTTATATATATATATATATATATATATATATATATATATATATATATATATATATATATATATATATACCACACCGATAACTCAAAAAATAATGGGCCGATTTTGATCAAATTTGGTGAGTACCTTCCTTTTGCAAGTGGCTTGGATAAGTTCGTTAACCAGGAAAATCTGCTCTGTTGTAATAGATTAAACAATGTTTTCTTTTAATTACACAGACGGATTCCCCCTATCAGTGTCAGTTCTGAGCCAGCCTTACATGTATGGAATTTAGACCACGAAATTATAATGCATGTTTGTAAGGAAATAAATTCGGGACTCAGCAAGTGCGTTATGGTAGCCTGTTTTGATTGAATGCCTCAAATTTGAATAGCTCAATTTGCTATTTACCTATAAGGTTCGTTGGCCAAGAAACTAGTTTTTTCAGGAACATTTTAAGTTTAGTTTCGAATTTTTTTTTTTTTAGATTTTCAAACAATAAAGTTATTTTGATGAAATATGGTACATTATTTTTACTATATATGTTATACTGGTAACCAAATTTGATGTCTGTTTTCTTAAAAAAAAACACATATTTGCTATTTAAAACATTTTAATGAAAATTCACTACCATAACGCACTTGCTGCGGCCAGGCTTTTTTTCTTCTTTAAACGTCAAAGTCACGATTTAAAACGTAAAAATGTGCAATTTTCAGACAATGAATTTGAAGCAAGACTATGTAGAAGATACGTCGTAATAAGTGTGTTTTACAAAGCATTACGCTTCAGCCTCAAGCATCATTGTCCCTCATTTTACTAAAATATTTTCGGAAAATCCATTTCTAATAGATCCCCTTTCTGATGTTTTAGCAGTAGTTTCAGCTATAGAGTTTATGGTTTAATAGTCTATATTTTAGCAAATTTTCGGAGAAAAAATTTGTTATTGTATGGCAACCTTTCGCGTTTTTGGCACATATTTCAAACATATCCAATATGATCTTGTATCTTCAGTTCCAATATGATTTTGTACAATGTCAACTTGAATTTGATTAACGCCAATATGATATTGATTAGTGACACTTTGAAATTGTAGTTGTCAATTTGATTTTGACTAATGCCATTTGCATTCTGATTAGCGCTAATTTGAACTTGAAAAGGAATAGATGTCAAGAAAAATCAAAATTCAATTTCCCATTTCTACCTGCATCTCTTTTAATTGTAACTTTTGGACTCAATCTTAATTTGACTAAACCGTAATATTTTGATGCATAGAATCTTCTGCCGCTATGTCTACCGTTACTTTTAGACCATACTGTAGTTTCGCAGGGACCATGGACCATCCCCAATAATAACAGATAATTCTCGAAGTGCCCTCGTAGAAATTTCAATGAATCGTTAAAATTACAGCGAATAATGATGGAGTAATGGTAAATTCCAATTATAAACAACAACATAAAGTTTCACAGATTAAATGTAAATTAATATCTGGCGATTTTAATGTTTAACCACGCAGTTATTTTTATAACGCTGATTATATCATAGGCATTCATGGTTTAAGTGAACTTAGTAGGATATACAGTAAGTGCCTAAAATAACTAACTATAATAGTAACAATAATTACTTATCTGTGATTTAAATAGATCCCAAGAAAAATTTAAATTCAAGTTCTTTGTTCGTAATATTTTGTGGCGAATAATCTATTGCCACTATATTTGTGTTTTTAGTGAATTTTCTTTAAAAAATTCACTAATGGGGAGATCTCGACTTTTGAATTTTGGAAAAGTTTCTTCGAAGTAGCGAGAACTGGCCGTTAGAACCCATATCCAGGGGTCAGGTCGAATTTTTATATGTTTATATATATATATATATATATATATATATATATATATATATATATATATATATATATATATATATATATATATATATATATATATATATATATGAGACATGCTTGGTTCTCGGGTTAAACCGCGTCCAGAATTTATGGAAACTCGACGTTTCGGCTCCTGTTTTGGAGCCATTTTCAAGAGGTAAAGGAAATATGTAAGGACACTCTAAAGCCTCAATCTGCCTACTCCTTAGGGTGATGGACAAAGGTGGGTAAAGGAAATATGTAAGGACACTCTAAGGCCTCAATCTGCCTACTCCTTAGAGCGGTGAACAAAGGTAGGTAAAGGAAATATGTAAGGACACTCTAAGGCCTCAATCTGCCTACTCCTAAGAGTGGTGGACAAAGGTAGGTAAAGAAAATATGTAAGGACACTCTAAGGCCTCAATCTGCCTACTCCTTAGAGTGGTGGACAAAGGTAGGTAAAGGAAATATGTAAGGACACTCTAAGGCCTCAATCTGCCTACTCCTTAGAGCGGTGAACAAAGGTAGGTAAAGGAAATATGTAAGGACACTCTAAGGCCTCAATCTGCCTACTCCTTAGAGTGGTGGACAAAGGTAGGTAAAGGAAATATGTAAGGACACTCTAAGGCCTCAATCTGCCTACTCCTTAGAGTGGTGGACAAAGGTAGGTAAAGGAAATATGTAAGGACACTCTAAGGCCTCAATCTGCCTACTCCTTAGAGCGGTGGATAAAGGTAGGTTGGGTTGTTGTAGCTCGATTACGGGGCCTCAATCTGCCTACTTCCCAAATCTCGCCGGAGATCGTCTGTGAGGTCTCAGTGTGTTCAACCCTAGGCCTCAGAGAGATCTGAGGAGGTTTGAGGCCTTAGAGTGTCCTTACATATTTTCTTTACCCACCTTTGTCCATCACTCTAAGGAGTAGGCAGATTGAGTCCTTAGAGTGTCCTTACATATTTCCTTTACCTCTTGAAAATGGCTCCAAAACAGGAGCCGAAACGTCGAGTTTCCATAAATTCTGGACGCGGTTTAACCCGAGAACCAAGCATGTCTCACATTAAAGACCGCGGAAATCTTTCTCAATATATATATATATATATATATATATATATATATATATATATATATATATATATATATATATATAGAGCGAGAGAGAGAGAGGATGTATTTATCTCTTGCTGGCCATGATTCCAACAAGCAATACATGGAGTACGGGATACCGCAGGGATCAGTCCTTGGTCTCTTAATATTTATTGTATTCGTAAGTGACTTACCATCTTTTATAAGATGTGATTTTAGAGTACTGTTTGCTGATGATATTACTCTGGTGGTTGTGGGTGATTGTGTTGAGGCTCTTCAAGCAAAGTTGCGCATTGCATACTCTGACTTGTTGGATTGATGTTGGACAAATAAGTTGTTTGTGAACAATTCCAAGATCGTCTTTATGCGCTTTGGCGGACTATCTAGTTTGCCCTTTCCAAATAGTCTCACGGATAATGGCATTGGTTCCACTGCGTCCACAAGATGTCTTGGAGTCTTGATTGATCAGGAACGGCGATGGGATGAGCACGTTGAGTATGTATGTCGGAGCTTGAACAAAGCATTTTTTTGTTTGTTCTACTACAGCTAAAGTATACACTGAACACTGAAAGCTTAATCACAGTTAGCAATGCACTTGTGGGACCGGTGTTAGCCTATAACGTTATTCTGTTGGGAGGCTCTGTATGTGTTAACAGATTGTTGATCCTTCAAAAAAGAATACTAAGACTTATATTTGAAATTTTTCATATTTGCGGAAATAACAAAGTAAGGGCAGCCAAGTTTGGTACGCTCGTTTCTGCAACAATGGCAAAATTTAGGATTATAGGGTTAAAGTTAAAAAAGTTATAGGCATTTTAAGAAAAACATTTTGAGGGCCACTGATGACCAGATAAACACACAAAAGTAAAATAATTTGTGTGTATAACAAAATCCTGTGTTTGTTACAGACAAACACAACTTTTTTTGGCGCAAAAAGGTCAAGAAATGCGAGAGAAATTACTAATGCTTGGTGCGGCTTATTAGGTAAAAAACTATTATTTTTATTTGAAGATTAGACAGTTAATTTTTAAAAAATTTCAGGTAACTTCATTGTTGCTCCGTTCTTTTTTTTAATAATTTAACTGGGGAAAGGTATCTTAATTTAATGAGAAATGATATCTTACCAACAATTAGAAGAGTTCATGATAATTTAGACGAGATTTTGTACCAACAAGACGGTTGTCCAGCTCACAATGTTGGGATCGTTAAAAGAATTTTTGTACCAAAATTTTAATAATCGTGTCATTTGTAACAATGGGCCGGTTCATTGGTGTGCTCGAAGTCCTGATATAACACCCAAGGATTTTTATTTTTAGGGTACTCTGAAGAATGATGTGTATAAATTCGATCCACCACAAAATATCAATGAATTACGAAACAGAATCACGGAAGCTATAAATTATATTAACCAAAACACCCTCACCAGAGTTTGCAGGAATGTTTCACAAAGATGTATAAAGTGCATTGAACAAAACGGTGTCCATATTGAACAATTTTCTATTTAGTGTATTTTTAAGTTTATATTTTATTATTTGTTGAGTTTCGTTTCTAATTGTGTTGTTTTGTGGAGTTTAAGTTTCTATTTGTTATTGCCGGGTTTCGTTATTAAACAGTTTCACATATTACCTAGCATTATTACCTAATTAAGTATTGTTAATTAAATCACAATATTTTTTTATCGTGAATAATTACGGAAAATTATGTTAAAAGTATAAGTCTGTTGTGAGACTCCATGGCCTACTGCTTTTTGAACACTTTTTTTTGTCATTTGTTTTCTGGTATTGGATTTCATACCCTACTATCCTCAAAACGGTTTTTCTCAAAATTGTCAGTGCAATTACAAGATTTCTCAAGCATGTTGTACATCATTGGAAATCTCTTTTCACAGGCTATCACATGAGCAAAAAATCCAATATGGCTGCCATAATAAAAACAAACATTGATACCTGTAGCTCAAAAACAAATGGCAATCCAAAGTTGAGAATAGCACAAAAAGATTACTCTGTAAAAAGTGTCCTGGTAATGTGCAAATCTTAGACATGTCAGATCAACGCCTACTTAGATATTGAAGAAAAGAGAAATCGACAAGTTTTGGTTTTTTAAAATAACTCGAAAACGAAAAGAGACAGGGCAAAATACAAGTCATATTTGGAACGAGCATGAAATTCTACAAAACATTGCTAATTTAACCGTCTCCCTATCTCTAATAATAACGGAGATAGCAATACATTCCCATCCAGTTTGGGACACACTGTATAGGTTATACTGGTAACCAAATTTGATGCCTGCTTTGATTAAAAACAGACATATTCAAATGTCTCCAAAATTATTTTAATGTGCAACATTTCGGGTTCACCTTGCATGATCGTCCCAGTAAATTTTACCCCAACAGAAATAACGAAATCATGTATCCCATACCCCTCGTATATGCTGAGTCAACAATTAAATCTCAACTACTACAGCTTGTCACATTTATTATGGTGATTTTTAAATCGCTTCTACTTTACAGATTCATCAATCAATGCATCGGTTGTAACATTTAAAAGGTATTTCGTGTCTATCGGATAGAACACCTATCGGCTAATAGACATCTCTTCACTATTATTATTGTTGTCGACTGTACATAGTAGATGTGACTTTTGTAATATCTCCATAACATTATTATGATTATGAAGTTGTTAACATTAAAAGATAAGTGCAGTAACACGGATCATCAATAATTACTTCTGTCCTCTCACTCTCACATTGTCTCTGTCTGTTTTTCTAACCGTGAGGTGTCATACATGGAACATGGTGTTACTGATAAATATGACTGATTTTAAACGATCTGTCATACCTAGTTGTATTTTGTTAATATGTGCGTACTCTAAATCCTTATCGGATTGATTAGATAATCTCTAAGAACATCGCAAATTTGTCAAAAATAAATAAATAAAGATCTATGATGTTTTGTTTAGGGAAAACAGTGATAAAGTCCTAGTCATTCTGTCAATAGAATGACGTTATTTATACGATCGCACCTACAGGTGTGCCAATTCAAATTTCCCACCTGGAAAATATCGGAATTAAAAAAGTATGGTCGCAGCAAGTGCGTTATGGTAGTGAATTTTTATAGAAATGATCTGACTCCAAATATTTTTTCTTCTTCTATTGCTTATCCATCAAAGGATATTTGCGATCACATGTGCCCATTCTTTCCAATTTCTGATGGCGCTGAATAGGTCTCCTACAGTTTTTAGTCCTGTCCATTGTCTCACGTTTCTGAGCCTTGACATCCTCTTCCTGCCGACTCCTCTCTTCCCCTCGATCTTTCCTTCGATTACTAATTGTAGGAATTGGTATCTTTCTTTCCGTATTACGTGGCCCAGATATGCTGTTTTTCTGCGCCTGATGGTGTTCAACAGTTCACGTTCTCTCTTAACCGTTCTTAGGATCTACTCGTTTGTTTTTCTGGCCGTCCATGGGACTTTTAGTATTCGTCTGTTTGTCCACATTTCGAAGGCTTCACGTCTACTCATGGTATTCATTTTTAGCGTCCAGCCCTCTACACCATATAGTAACACTGACCACACGTAACATTTTACAAATCTAATTCTTAGGTTGAGGTCAAAATCAGTGTTGGTAAGAACTTTCCTGAATTTCATAAATGTGTTTCGGACCATTTAGTTTCGGCATCTGATCTCCGTTTCAGACGTCCAGTTTTCACACAGCCACGTGGCTAAATATTTAAATTTATATACCCGTTCTACTGGGCATCTGTTGTGTGTTAGGCTTGCATTTTGATGTTCTTCCGGCTTGCGAGAAACTGTCATGAATTTTGTCTTCTTGGTGTTAATATTAAGGCCCAAGTTTTTGCTATTGTCGCCTATAGCATTAAGAAGATCCTGCAAGTCTTTCATGTTGTCTGTAATTAGGACTGTGTTGTTGATCCACACTACATTCACCTTAATACCTAGGTATATATTATAATATTTTTTATAACTTGTTTTTCTTGTAACATAGAAATATAAGTTTTGGTATATAGTTTCCTTTTAATATCGCAAACTTACGTATCCAATTTGGTTAGCACAGCTTTTCTATTTTTTTGAGATAAAACTTTTTTTCGAAAGAAAACCCAAAATTTTTCCGCAAAACCTGCTTCGATTTTCCTGGCTAACGAACTTATTCAAGCCACTTACAAAGGGAAGGTACGTGCCAAATTTTATCAAAATGGAACCATTATCTTTTGAGTTATCAATGTGATACATACATACACACACACACACACACACACACACACACACACACACATATATATATATATATATATATATATATATATATATATATATATATATATATATATATATATATATATATATATATATATATATATATATATATATATATATATATATATAAACATATAAAAATTGAAACTGACTCCGGATATGGGTTCTAGCGGTCCTAGTTCGCGCTCATTTAAAGAATTTTTTTTATAAGAAAATTCACTAAAAAGGCGAGAGACGGCGACTTTGTTTTCAAGGGGGACACATGAAGACGTACGTTTTGGTGTCTTGGAACGTACTCCTAAAACAAGGCCGTAAAGTACACTTAAAATGTAAATGGCACCCTATGTTGAGTAACATCTCACTTTAAAGCTTTCTCAATTTTACTCACGGCAACATACGACTTTTTAGCGAATTTTCATTAAGAAAAATTCGCTAATCGAGAGGTCACGATAAAAAGTTTTGAACAAATTTCTTCAGGTGAGCTCGAATTTGGGTCCCTAGAACTCAAAACCAAGGTCCGTTAAAATTTTTATATGTTTTTTTGGAAGTTTTATCAACTCGTTTAAAAATTATTCACAGTTGGAGTTGCAAGAACGTATTTCATTCATTGTGATAAGAAATGCACTAGTTAGTCAATTTTTCTCTAAAAAAAAACTAAAAAACAAAACCAAACGTTCAAAAATATTAAAAATTTTGACCACCAGCTTCCATACAAATGTACAAATTTTGTTCAAAACGATCTCTGACATTCTGGACCATTTGTGGAGTTATTAGACGGCATTCTTCAACAATGCTTCGTCGTAATTCTTCCAGAGACTCCGGTTCTGTTGCGTAAATTCTACTCTTTAAATGGCCTCGCAGAAAGAAGTCTAAAAGAGTTAAATCCGGTGATCTAGCTGTGAAAAATGCGGAGGAGCTCCATCTTGTTGAAACACTAATTGATTTTCTTGATAGCGATCATCATTTTCAACAATGTCAAGTAGTAGAGGGTAAACAATAACTTCTAGTAACATCAAATACGTTTCGCCACTCAAATTGATATAAAGAAAAATTGGTCCGATTAAACGGTCTCCAAAAATGCCAGTCCAGAAATTCAATTTCTGTGGAGTTTGAGTGTAGACTTCGTGAAAATTTCTTGGATTATTATCTGCCCAATAATGACGATTGACTGTAGAGTTTAATAAAAACGTACACTCGTCTGAAAAACAGATCTTGAACAGAAAGTTCCCGTTATCAGCTATTCGTGCAGTCATAACTTCACAAAACTCCAGCCGCCGATCCAAATCATCTTGATTCAGTTGTTGTACAAGATGAATTTTATACGGGTGAAATTTATGATGCTTCAATATTCGCTGAATAGTTCTCCTTTTGATGTTTGAAACAGTTGCCAATTTTCTCGTGCTCAAAGTTGGGTCTGCAGCAATTTATCCTAAAACTTCAATCTTAGTAGTCTCATTTCTAACCGGAAATTTACGTTCAGGATCCCGTTTTTTGTTGGCTACTGAACCACTTTGTCGAAACTTTGCAACTAACTCCAAAATGTATTTTCTGTTAACATGTCTGTTCGAATGTCGTTTATTAAACAAATTTGCGGTACGGTTGGCACAGTCATCTTTTTTGAAAAAAAGAGTAAATATTTCAACTCTTTCTTCTACAGAATAGACCATTGTGAAATTAATTTTCGGTAGTACTATCAAGTATCAAACCGACCGATAAACTGAAATAATAAACCGCATTTCTCTCATTCCGATAAGAAATGTTCTGATAGTCAATTCTTTGTTTACAAACCAAGAAAACATTGACTATCAGCACATTTCTTATCGGAATGAGTGAAATGCGTTTTTGCATCTTCAACTGTGAATAATTTTTAAACGAGTTGATAAAACTTCCAAAAAAATTTGTGTGCTGAATTCAGAAAATAAAGAGCTTTCAAATGATTTAACATTCGACCCATGTTCCCTATTTAAAATATAAGGGTTGTTATCACCACCCTTAAGGGTTTGATGTGACAAAGTTGAGTTTTATGTCAAAACATGTCCCCCTCAATATTAAAATTGACGTGTTTCAGCGTTTCTTAAAAAAAATAATTCTGGACGCAAATCGGTCTGTTTTGTTTTTAAAACCTATATATAAACATATAAAAATTGGATCTGATCCCTGATATGGGTTGTAGGGGTCCTAGCTCGCGCTCATTTGCAAAAAATTTTCAAAATTCAAAAGTCGGGATCTCCCCATTAGTGAATTTTTTCTACGAAAATTCACTAATAGGGGATTTTCACTTTAAAAAAAACTTGACGATTTTATTCACATCAATTTTCAATGTGGATTTTTGATAACCCTGTATTTATCTATTATCAAAATAACATTACAGGCCACTAAAGTAGTTCCTCTTCTACAAGGAAATCAAATCCAATTAAATGATAAAAGCTTTTATATAGGTGAAGTTGACAATTATGTTTAGGCTTGAAAACGTCAAATATGACATAAAATTTGAGATATGTCAAAAACTGCTAGACTTAAGTATAGGACATTATGCATAAAATGTGTCTAAAATTTTCCGTCTTTTCTAAAAATGTAATAATATAGAGAATGTCCTATTTAAAATAAGCAAGTTAACATCAACACCCTGTATAACCAGAAGTACCACCATCTCTAAAATATTTTAGTCGCGTTGCCCCTATCGACTTCAGTAAGCTGCCAAATTTTCAAAAGTTTCCAAAGTCTAGTTTCCGAGAAATATACCGCGGGCGTTCGTCATGGGACATCCTGTATAAAAACTGGCTACCATAGCACACTTGCTGCATACGTACCTTTGCCATAAAACTTTGGTAGTTACCAAACTAGTGATGGGAAAAACTGTTATATTGCGTTAACAGGTCGCAACTGTTACTGTTATTTAGAAATAACAGTTAAATATAACAGGTTGAAAATATAAGTATGAATTATTAAGAATTCCACGTAGACGTAGTAACAGTAGCTGAACCCGTCCGGTGGTGTAGTTGGGTAATGTTTAAAATAAAAAATATTCTTGTATTATGTTTAAAACAATTAATTAATTTTTTATTAAAAGAATGATGGAGGTTTTTTTTGGGTATTCATCACTAATAATAATTTGGTAAAAAATTGAACAATGCAGAATTTCTTTCGAATTTTCTTAACTAATTAAGTATTAGTTAAGCATTGAGCTTGGAAACCTCTATAACCATCTTTTCCTTGGAAATAAGAGCTATATGAAATACATGAATTATTGTAAGCAAAAAATAAAATAAATAATTATTTTTTTAAATTAAAACTAATTTTTTTCTCTCTACCTATAGGGCGAAGTGTGTCTGGTTTCAGCTATACCGGATACAGGGAATATTTTTATAATTTCATTAAAATTGGTACTGTTTCTGAGATTTTTTAAGTTTCAGCGATTTTTTATTCTGCAGTAGTAATAAAAAAAGATGTTTAAAATCGGACCCATTTCCTAGATTTCCAAAGTGAAAAGTAAAAAGGAATATTGATTTATTAGTTACATAAGGCAAAGAAGAATGAGCAAGGGAACTACCTAATATAATATAATACCTAAGGACTCATGTTAAAACATAACTGTACGTTTGTATACATATCAGTTTTTTCTTAAAACAAAAATGCCATCTGCATATCGAGTTATCTTATGAAGATTGAGTTTACGTCAACGACTGTGATAATTTTTTTATATACGCGGTGACCTGATTTTATTTTTACAGTGATATAGTTCATTTTTAATAATTTTCAGTTGCTACATATACAGCCTTTCACATATTGAAAAATTAAGAACGAATTTTTTAGCGACCATAAATGTCAGAAGTGAAGGAAACTTAGCTCACTTTTTACAAGCATGACTTGTAATATTAATAAAATGAGGTAATATAAAAGGTGTTCCATTTGAATAATGAAAGTTGATGGAGTTTCCGCAAAACCGGAAGCTCCAACATGCTGCACCTCTCATAAAATTTCGGTAAAGAAATTTGCTTTTATTCCGCACATATGGTTCTTTATTACATTACGCTTTTATTTTTTGTTAGAAGGATCTCTAGTTACATTTTCGAATCTCGGTTCACCGCCGGTGACTCACCGGTCATCTTAATCAGTACGCTTTTAAAAACTGTGCAAACAACGAACCGCTTTTGCCTAGAAATGGAGATCCACTTAAATGGTGGAAAATTCATTCTTATGAATATCCACATTAAAGTAAAATGGTGAAGGAGAAGTTCGGGACTGTCGCTACGTCTGTTCCGTGCGAAAGCCTTTTTTCTAAAACAGGACAAATTTTAAGTGACCGCCGTAACAGACTTTCGTCGACCAAAGTCAGTCAAATAATGTTCATCAACAAAAACTTAGAACTTTAAAAGTGTTTTGTTAGAAAAGTATTTTTTAGTGTGACAATTTTTCTCAAAGAAAAAAAAGAAACATCGTTGATTTTATTTACATTTTTCATATTTTGTGTTTGTTTATAAATTGTAAATATATGTGTGTTTTGTGTGAATCAACAACCTGTCAAAATTTAACAGTTTCATTGTACCGACGGCCCTACGTTCCCAAAGCTGTGAGTACACTAGTATAAAGTATTATGTTATGAAGTAAAGTCCGCTCTATACCCCATTCCCAGTCTCATGTCCATTCATCCTGTTATAACAGTTGCGGATGAAAACAGAAGTTGATTCATCGTAGCTAGTTGCAGTGCAACAGAAACAGATACGACAACAGAAACAGATACGACTCCGAGTTCTAGTGTAAAGCGCAACAGCATCCCCTCCCTGTACCTGTTATTTGTATATATCCATAACAGGTTGTTACTGTTGCGGCTCGACAACAGTTAAAAAATAAGAGACTGTTAAATAACAACCCATCACTACCAAACACACACATTATCAAAAATGGCAGTAAATTGATCCAGCAAATTGTTGATGCATATTTTCGGTAATTAAGACCGCACCTCACATACCAATTCTCGTTAATCACACAAAATTAAAAGAAAACAGATTGTGAGGCGACACTTTGCCGCATAAAGTAATTGTATAATAACAGCTCTTAAAGCCTAAGTGACACAATAAGTGACAGCTTTAATTGAGGTTATGATGAACCTACTTGAACTGTATTGTCAACCCAATTAAACATAATTAATTTTCTCTCGATTAATTATAAACAGTATAATAAAATCATGATGGCCTGTGAATCATTTTAACAATTGACTCGTGGAATTCCTTTCTACACTATAACCACCATCATTTTAATGATTGAAGTTAGCTCCGTTTCATTATTATTGTTTTTATTTCTCTAGATACACATGAGAACATGGCATTATTACATAGAACAAGCGATTCGCAATTGTTTCACCACCTGTCTTGTTAAAACAAAACAATTCTTGAATAACATAGCAGGCTGATTTATGTATCGCACAGAGATATCTGACGATCGACAACGAAGATTAACCGTGCCTTCCCATGAGAAAGAAGATGTCTTCATTTAACGATCTTGTGTGAATTTAAATTCGTTCGTACGTGATACGCTGGTTCGTATACAGAAAAAGGAAAATGGGTGGTGTTCTATTTTATCAAAACTTTTCGTTGTGTCGCTCAAACAGTCCACAAAACATACCCAAAGCGGCTTATCTACGAGGTCGGGTCAATAAGTCCGTGACTTTTTGAATTTTCCACCTCTTCACAGGAATGGCGACACTGCTTCCGTCAACAAGGATATGTCAGTTGACTCCTGTCCAATTTTGAACAAGCTGCGTCATTTAGTCTGTGTGATATAGCCATTGAAAGCAGACAACCTATTGAGTTATAACGAAAATGGAAAAAAGTGAATTTCGTGTGCTCATCAAACATTATCTTTTGCGGAGAAAAACATCACTGAAACCAAGGCTAAACTTGATAAATACTATGGGGACTCTGCACCATCAATTTCCATGGTAAAAAAGTGGTTTACTGAATTTCGTTGCGGCCGTACAAGCACAAATGACGCGGAACGTTCTGGACGCCCAGTTGAGGTCGCTACACCCGAAACAATTGAAAAAATTCACGATATGGTGTTGGCCGATCGGAGATTGAAAGTGCGTGAGATTATGGAAGCCACAGGCATATCACATGGCTCAGTGGTTTCGATTTTGCATCATCACTTGGGTATGAGAAAGCTCTCTGCAAGATGGATGCGGCGTTTGCTCACAATCGACCACAAACGCAATCGTGTGACGAACTTCGAAGGAGTGTTTGGGGTTGTTCAACCGCAATAGGGACGAGTTTTTACGCCATTTCGTAACCGTGGACGAAACATGGATTCACCACAACACACCAGAGACCTAGCAGCGGTCAAAACAGTGAGTTTCTCCGTGCGAATCGGCGCCGAAGAAGGCCAAGGTCAGTTTGTCAGCCAATAAAGTCATGGCGACCGTTTTTTGGGATGCACGCGGTATAATCCACATTGAATACCTTCAAAAGAGTAGAACAATCAATGGCGAATATTATACCATTTTATTGGACCGATTCAATGACGATTTGAAGAAAAAACGACCGCATTTGGCCAAGAAAAAAGTTATTTTCCACCAAGACAATGCAAGGGTGCACACACGTGTAGTCTTTTTTTTAAATTTCAACGACACCCCACGAGGGCTTACAGCCGAAATACTATCGTACCGTGGGTGTTGACAAGGAGGAAAGAGGCAGCTTGTTAATTCTGGACTTGAAGGTTTGGAGGTTCGGAGGAGAAGGAAAAACATGTGCCGGCAAGGAATTCCACAACTTGGAAGTCCTTGGGACAAAAGATCGGGCATAACAAGATGTTCTAAGTCTGGTGACCTGGACAGTAAAAGGGTGCATTCGCTCTGTTCCCCTAGTAGATCTGTTGGGGGCAGCAGGTGGGGGAACTATGGAGGAAAGCTCCTCTGAGCAGTGCCCGTGCAGATATCTATAAAACAGAGAGAGAGGTCACCAACGGCACGTCGGTGGGCAAGGGATGGCAGCCTTTGGGTGAGGGTAGGGTCACCGATAAGACGTGTGGCTATCTTTTTAATGGAGTCCAGGATAGCGAGTGTAGAAGCGGCAGCGGCACCCCAGATGTGGGAGCAGTATTCGAGGTTTAGCCTTATTTGTGAAGTATATAAGGTATAGAGATTAGCTGGTGAAAAGTATTTGCGAGCCTGGAAGAGGAAACCTAATTTCTTAGCAGCCCAGAATTGAGGTGACATGTTGGTGCCAATTAAGATTTCGATCCACAGAAATGCCAACAAGAGAAAAGGACTCATTACTTTGAATAACTTGGTTGTTCATTGTGATGGGTCTAACGCTGGTGTATCTCTTATGAGAAAGAAAGCAAGACTGTGATTTGGTGGGGTTGAATTGTACAAGATTTCTACTTCCCCAGTCTAATATTTTTTGGAGATCCACGGAGACAGAACCCTCCATGAGTCTGCGATCCTCATCTAATTGGGCTGAAGAGACAGGCTTAGAATATTGTATATTTGAATGGAGGGTGCTGTCGTCCGCGTAGCTGTGAACTGGGTTGGATGTGATAGAGAGGAGGTCATTGTTGTGGAGAAGAAACAAAGTAGGGGCTAAAGCTGAACCTTGAGGAACTCCTGCATTAATTGGATACAGTTTAGAGGAATGGCCATCCACAACAACAGATATGCTCCTGTTGGAGAGGAAATTTGCTGTCCAGGTACAAAGTTTGGGTGGTAGGCCATAGGCCGGAAGTTTATTAAGCAGCGCTGCGTGCCAGACCTGGTCGAATGCTTTGGATATGTCTAGAGCAACAATCTGGGATTCACCGTGTTGTTCCATTGACTTGTTCCAAGAATGGGTGACAAAGGAAAGGAGGTCGGCAGTCGATCTGCGCTGACGGAATCCATACTGCCTGTCGTGGATTAGACTGTGTTTTTCAAGAAATTTTAGTAATTCGGTGTTTATATACTTTTCCATCACTTTAGAGACGACTGAAAGGAGAGAAATAGGCCTGTAGTTGCTAGGAAGCGCTTTGGATCCTTTCTTGGGGATGGGTTGTACTCTAGCAGTTTTCCAGTTACTAGGGAATATGCCTTTATTATAAGATATCTGAAACAGACGAGTCAGGACAGGAGCAAGCTCTGGTGCGCATTTTTTGAGAAGAATTGCTGGAATCTCGTCAAGGCCAGAGGCTTTCCTGGTATTAAGAGAAGAGAGCATCTTTCTCCATGACGAAATTGCATAAATTGGGTTACGAATTGCTCCCTCATCCACCCTATTCTCCGGATTTAGCCCCGAGTGACTATTTCTTGTTTCCAAACTTAAAGAAATGTCCCGGCGGAAAGACATTTGACTCCAATGATGAAATCATCTCACAAAATAATACCTATTTTGAGGACCTCGACAAATCTTTTTTTTTTTTGATTCGTATTTGATCAAAACTGTTCGATGTGTCGCTCAAACAGTCCACAGAACATACCCAAAGTCTCCTATCTATGAAACAGTCTCTGAAGTCATA
Source organism: Tillus elongatus (assembly GCA_964006375.1). Taxonomy (NCBI): domain Eukaryota; kingdom Metazoa; phylum Arthropoda; class Insecta; order Coleoptera; family Cleridae; genus Tillus; species Tillus elongatus. The sequence continues at coordinate 8,506,048 of OZ023270.1, read as the reverse complement.
TGCCCAGTTTCACAAAGCTCCATCAAATATTTAACGCCGGGTTAGTTAATCGAGGCTTAATACAACCCGTCGCGGCTTTAAAATATTTGGTTGTCGCTGTAAAAACGCGAATAATAGTCTGTGATTGGTTGACGAGCTCGTATATCACGGACATTTTTTTTACCCAAAAATATTCCAAAATACTTTTGAAAACGCTATATTTTTTTAAGTATTAGAGTAACTGGAATAAAACTTTACACGTGTCTAGAAATGGTGTAAATAGACCTATGTTGTGAATTTTACGTAATTTGGTTCACAAAATTTAGACTTTTTTCCAAATTAAAAATAAAATCTGAAATCTGAAAGACATGCGTTGAAACGACTTCGTTGTTAAAGACAGAGTAGTTAACTGCCATGCGTAGATTGATTCATACAACATGTATAAACCATACATCAACGGTAACCAAATAAAGTAAATAACAGGCATAAAACATACTACCCGAACCAACAATCGTAAAATCTCGGCCACAAATGACAGACGACATGAAATTAAAAATTTGCCAAGTGATTATTTTTTAATCAATTTTTTAAATACATGATATTTGTAGCTTGATGAACGGCCCCAAATACAGTTTTAGACTCAAATACTCAAATATTTTTAAGCTAACGCGGTTTATTAGTTTATTAGTCACAAATATTGCATTAAATGTCTTTAACAAGGTCATAGATTTATATTTCAACCGTGAATCTAATTCATTTACTTGAAATATTAGCAAAAAAATGCATTTGAAATGGACCTAACCCGATATGAATATATCCTCGTAATTTAAAATAGGGTCTTCTAAGGTTGGTGATATGATGTTGCTGCAACAGGTGTTGATAGATTTTTCTACCGATATTATTGTGCCCAGTTTTATTATTATTATATAACTGTTTTCTCTTTTTGTTTTACAGCAGTGTAACATAACACTGTAGGAAGCATGGCTGGTTCGTCTTAGTGCTTAAATTATTAACATCGACGGTCTTCACTTAGTAAAGCCATTAGGAAAAAAGATACAAAATGTCTTCAGTGCTACTGGAAGCAAGGCCTTATCGGCCATTTAAGTCCAGCGAGGAGTACCTGTATGCCATGAAGGAGGATCTCGCTGAGTGGTTCCAGACCATGTACCCACATCTGAACATCACAGCTGATAACTTCATGGAGAAGTTAGAAAACGGAGTAGTACTTTGTGAGGTGAGTACCTTTAATTGCTTGTCTTTAAATTTTATATATGTTGTAAAATATCGAAAATCACATCAAAAATGTACAAACAATACGTCACAGTTACAGGGGGTATTTTTAAATTAGGGAGTGGCCAAATTTGGAGCTCTTTCTTACTACAAAACCTGAATGCTATAAGATATCAGTCACCGCCCCCCTTGGTCGCTCAGACCACAGCATGGTCACTGCTTCCTGCGAAATGCAACCCGAGGTCACACAGTCATCACACCCTCGTATCGTTTGGCACTACAACTCCGCGAACTGGGACGAAATGCGGGATTACTTTTCCCAATTTTAATGGACGTCTGTCTGCTTCTCTCATCCTGACCCCTCTGATATCTCACAAAACGTCACCGAAATCATCTTAGCTGGCATGAAATTATTTATTACACGTACACAGAAAACCTCTTCAGCCACTTAAAAGCCCTGGTTCTCTAAATCCTGTGACAAGGCCAGACTTGAAAAGGTCAAAACTCACAAAACGCTTCTACACAATCCCAGTCAAGAAAACCGTCAAGCATTTAACGACGGAATAAACCGCTACGTCCGCATTCTTTCTGAGTCAAAAAACTCGTTTAATAACCACATCAAAAACAAAGTCCTCTCAAGCTCCAACGGCAGCAAACCCTTCTGGACTCTTGCTAAGTATATTGGGAATACATTCTGCAAGAACACGTTCTCACCTCTTGTTTCAGGAGATGAAATTGTTTCTACCGCCCTGGGCAAGGCTGAACTTTTTTGCCTCGTTCGCCGGCAATTCTACTCTCAACCCACCTCCAAATGCTCAACCACCAACATTCCCCAATGTCGCGCATATAATGACGGATATCATTCTCAAAACTAAAAAGGTGCGAAAGATACTTTCTTCTCTTAATACCAGGAAAGCTTCTGGCCTTGACGAGATCCTAGCAATTGTTCTCAAAAAATGCGCACCAGAACTTGCTTCTCTCCTGACTCGTCTGTTTCAGAGATCTTACAACAGCGACATATTCCCTAATAACTGGAAAACTGCTCGAGTACAACTCGTCCCCAAAAAAGGATTCAAAGCACTTCCTAGCAACTACAGGCCTATTTCTCTCCTTTCAGTCGTCTCTAAGGTGATGGAAAAGTATATAAACCCCGAATTACTGAAATTTCTTGAAAAACACAGTTTAATCTACGACAGGAAGTATTGATTCTGTCAGCGCAGATCAACTGCCGACCTCTATTCCTTTGTCACCCATTCTTGGGGAAAGTCTATGGAACTACACGGTGAATCAGAGATTGTCGCTCTAGACATATGGCTGGCACGCAGCGCTGCTTAATAAACTTCCGGCCTATAGCCTACCACCAAAACTCTGTACCTGGACAGCAAATTTCCTCTCCAACGAGAGCATTTCTGTTGTCGCGGATGGCCATTCCTCTAAACTGTATCCAATTAATACAGGAGTCCCTCAAGATTCAGCTTTAGCCCCTACTTTGTTTCTTCTTCACATCAATGACCTCCTCCCTAATACATCTAACCCAGTTCACAGTTACGGGGATGACAGCACTCTCCACTCAAATATATAATATTCTAAGCCTATCTCTTTAGCTCAATTAGATGAGGATTGCAGACACATGGAGGGTTCTATCTCCGTGGATCTCCAAAAAATATTACATCTTTTTCCTTCTTCCCCGAACCTCCAAACCTTCAAGTCCAGAATTAACAAGTTGCCTCTTTCTTCCTTGTCGACACCCACGGTACGATAATATTTAGGCTGTAAGCCCTCGTGGTGTGTTGTTGAAATAAAAAAAAGAAGAAATTGATGTTTATTTAGAGCTGTTAAAAAACATCTGTAATTTTTTATGTAGGTCACAAACTTACCTGTTTTGTTTTCATTGGAATAAGAAGACGTTGTTGTCGAAAATGCAATATCAGTAATTAATTAATTAATTAATTGACAGTTCGATATTGACAACTTACTGAGTTCGATTTATTTCCATAGCCAGCTAATAAAAAATATACAAGTCTGCACACAGCAAGTGCGTTATGGTAGCGAATTTGCGTAAAAACATAATGTCATACAATAGCGAAAGCGGTGTTTTAAAACGTGAAACTTGCAAAATAAGAGATTCAGATGAGACATTAATTAAGCTATTCGCATAAACCAATTAGAATAGACTCGTTTAGATGAGATTAAATAATTGTGCATGTGTATATTATGATGTACTAAATACAAACCTGAGAGTGATAGATATAATGAATATTGAAATGACGTAGGAGTGGTTCTTGAAGAATATTAAATAAGCTCGGCTTACATCATCAGGGTTAAACTATGTGCAGAAAGTAATGTACTTATACATGCATTTGCATATCACTTGCGCATATAACAACACTTTGTATGGATGCAATAACATCTACAAATAAAATATTCAGGTTGCATTCGATGTTGCCGAATGATGAATACATATTTGACGTTGGTATACCCAAATCAAGCTCCGTTTGACGAAACTTTTGTCTTGCGATTGCATATTAGCGAATTTTCATTAAGAAAAAATCGCTAATAGAGAGGTCACGATGAAAAGCTTTTAAAACAATTTCTTCAAAAGAGCACGATTTTGCGTCCCTAGAACCCAAAACCAAGGTTCGTTAATATATATATATATATATATATATATATATATATATATATATATATATATATATATATATATATATTGTGTGTGTGTATGTATGTATCCTAGCGATAACTCAAAAATACACAACTGATTTGTATGAAACTTGGCGCGCCTGGTAGATATGTTGGGGTCAGCAGGTAGAGGAACTATGGAAGAAAGCTCCTCTGAGCAGTGCCCGTGCAGATATCTATCAAAGAGAGAGAGGTCACCAACGGCACGTCGGTGGGCAAGGGATGGCAGCCTTTGGGTGAGGGCAGGGTCACCGATTAGACGTATAGCTCTCTTCTGAATGGGGTCCAGGATAGCGAGTGCAGAAGCGGCAGCGGCACCCCCAGATGTGGGAGCAGTATTCGAGGTTTGGCCTTATTTGTAAAGTATGTATAGTATAGAGATTAGCTGGTGAAAAGTATTTACCAGCCCGGAAGAGTAAACCTAATTTCTTAGCAGCCGCGTCTGCAATTGATGTGACATGCTGGTGCTAATTGAGATTTCGATCCACAGAAATGTGAACAAGTGAACAGGACTCATTACTTTAAATAAGTTGGTTGTTCATTGTGATAGGTCTAGGCTGGTGGGCTAAAGAAACAGGCTTAGAATATTGTATATTTGAGAGGAGGGTGCTGTCGAACGCGTAACTGAACTGGGTTGGATGTGCTACAGAGGAGGTCATTGATGTGGAGAAGAAACAGAGTAGGGGCTAAAGCTGAACCTCGAGGGACTCCTGCATTAATTAGTTTAGAGGAATGGCCATCTACGACAACATAAATGCTCCGGCTGGAGAGGAAATTTGCTGTCCAGGTACAGAGTTTTGGTGGTAGGCCATAGGCCGGAAGTTTATCAAGCAGCGCTGCGCGCCAGACCTGGTCGAATGCTTTGGATATGTCTAGAGCGACAATCTGGGATTCACCGTGTAGTTCCATAGACTTGTTCCAAGAATGGGCGACAAAGAAAAGGAGGTCGGCAATTGATCTGCGCTGACGGAATCCATACTGCCTGTAGTGGATTAGACTGTGTTTTTCAAGAAATTTTAGTAATTCAGGAGATAAATAGGCCTGTAGTTGCTAGGAAGCGCTTTGGATCCTTTCTTGGGGATGGGTTATACTCGAACAGTTTTCCAGTTACTAGGGAATATGCCTATATTGTAATATGTCTGAAACAGACGAGTCAGGACAGGAGCAAGTTCTGGTGCGCAATTTTTGAGAACAATTGCTGGTATCTCGTCAAGGTCAGAGACTTTCCTGGTATTAAGAGAAGAGAGCATCTTTCGTACCTTTTTGGTTTTGAAAATGATATCCGTCATTTAATGCGCGACATTGGGGACTCTTAGTGTTTGAACATTTGGAGGTAGGTTGAGAGTAGAATTTCCGGCTAACAACGAGGCAAAAAGTTCAGCCTTGCCCAGGGCGGTAGAAACCATTTCATCCCCTGAGACAAGAGATGGGAATGTGCTCTTGCAGAAATTATTCTTAATAGATTTAGCAAGAGTCCAGAAGGGTTTGCTGCCGCTGGAGCTTAAGAGGACTTTGTTTTTGATGTGGTTATTAAACGAGTGTTTTGCCTCAGTAAGAAATCGGACATAGCGGTTTCTTGCGTCGTTAAATGCTTGACGGTTTTCTTGACTGGGATTGTGTAGAAGCTTTTTGTCAGCTTTGACCTTTTTAAGTCTGGCCTTGTCACAGGATTTAGAGAAGCAGGGCTTTTGAGTGGCTGAAGAGGTTTCCTGTGTACGTGGAATAAATAATTCCATGCCATCTTGGATAATTTCGGTGATGTTTTGTGAGATATCAGAGGGGCCAGGATGAGAGAAGCAGACAGACGCCCATGAAAATGAGGAAAAGTAATCCCGCATTTCGTCCCAGTTCGCGGAGTTGTAGTGCCAAACGATACGTGGGTGTGATGACTGTGTGACCTCGGGTTGCATTGCGCACGAAGCAGTGACCATGCCGTGGTCTGAGCGACCAAGGGGGGCGGTGACTGATGTCTTATAGCATTCAGGTTTTGTAGTAAGAAGGAGATCCAATGGATTTGAGCTGTGTGTTGGGATGCGAGGAAAGTAAGTAGGTTGCTGAACCATATTGGCTAAAGAATTGCTAACTGCAAAGGCCTCTGTTGCTCTCCCTTGTGGATCGGTTTTTGAATATCCTAGCCGTTCCTTATTATGGATCTTGAAGTCACCAAGAATAGTGACCTCGGAGGAAGGATATTCAGAAATCAGATGGTCGTTTTTTTCAGAATGTTGGTCGAAGAGCTGGACAAAGTTGTTGTCAGAAGGTGACTGGTAAATGCAACAGATGAATTTAGTTGAAGCCCTGAGTGAGAGTTTCATCCACAGTATGCCCTTTCTTCCAGTTTCTAAATTGGGGAGTCTGGTGCAGGGTAGATTGCTATGAACGTATGCGCACAAGCCTCCATGTAATCTAAAGGAAGTAAGGAGCTCATACCCCGGAAAATTAAGGTGATTAGTGGCCGTTTTGGCACTGATATGGGTTTCCGTAAGGAAGAGGAGTTGTGGCCTATTAGCCTGGAGGAAATGGTGGACGGAGTTCAGGTTAGAATTTAGGCCACATATATTCGAGAAGGATATGTTAAATATTGATGCCGCCCCCCCTGCACACCCCTCTCCCAGAGATCCGCATGGAGGGGTATTTTATCTCCGAAATCTTTTGTACAAGGAGGAGCCATCATCATTTTTGTTTATAAGGGAAACCGACTCATACACCAGAACCGGAAACGTCCGTTGGGACTTCACCGGCCCCTTGATGTGGGGTGGTACCTCCTCGGGAGTGAAAAATCCTTTACTATCGCGTAAATGAAAAGTCCACTACCACGTGCTGCTGTTTATAAGTACATAACATTTAGTATAAAAATAGATGTTTAGCTGTAAGTAGTTTACAATTTTTCATCCTCTGATGACGCTAGTTTTGTTAGTGAAACGATCCTCAGGTCTTTAAAAAGATGTGTTGTGGTGATTTGGGTTCTCCAAGTGTACTTAACGCTGTATTTCTATTAATTTGGACTTTTGGATTGTGGTAAGTTTCGCTACTTTAGGAACACTGTGTTTATTCTATTTTTTAAGAACAATAAATGTCTGTTGAATGACGAAAAAGAGTTAACAATACGCTTGTAAGGAATGTATTTTCTCACCCTGGTCACAACGCTATTTTATTATGAAAATTCTCTATAGGTTTTAAATAGACTCGTATTATGTGAACAGGTTTCACGTTAACTTTTACATATATAGCACCATTAAATTAAAAGTGTTGGCATCTGGCCCATCGTCGCTTGTTTAAAATCTTAGCTGGACGTAAGGGGAGGTTTAAGTGCGAGATATCTCATCTCAAGTCAACGTTAGGGGAGATTGCTTATCGGGCATATGGTTCATCTAAAGAAGGCATTAGCCATTGTATCGTTTAACGTGTTGGTTGCAGTAGAAAATTTTGTGTGGTGTTTATTGTTTTCTGTAAATTTACAGTGCACGTTATATATACATTTATTCAGGTGAGTGAATGCTCATTGGACATGTCTCGTTGTTTGTTTATTTTACCTGTTCTTATTTGTTTGAGTTATACATTGAGGAGCAATTTCAATAGGTATATGATTCAGGGTGGTTTTAGCAAATTCATTTTAATAACTAGTTTATATGAAAATAAATTGTAGCTGGAGTTCAAAGTCAGTTTATTATTTATACGAAGATAAGTTATAAATTGAGAAGTAATTATCTTATTCAAATAAAGGGGCTTTATGAAATAATTTGATAATTAGCTAAGCTGAAATTGAGTTTGTTATTTATACGAGGTTAGGCCAATATTAATAAGTTAATAAATTGTTGAGTATGTCAGTTTGCAGCAAGCAAATAAAGTAAAGTCTGCTTGTAAGTAAAGTGATGATAATTTGAAAGGTGTGCGGGACACTTTCGCTGTTTGTTCACCCAGTAGGGTATCATGCTGGTGGGCGTTGGGCTTAGACCCAGGTTACGTAACAGCACCACGGTTGTTGCATTAATAGCCGAAATGGTAGCTAGACTGAGGTCGTTTCCTCATTGCACAGTCAGGACCAGTGTAGGCGTTGTATTTGCCGAAATGGTAGCTAGGCTGAGGTCGTTGCCTCATTGCACAGCCAGGACCAGTGTAGGCGTGGATATTGGAGAGGGATATAGCGTAGCTTCAACGTTGTGTCCATTGCAGTTCTCAGTATTCACGGAGGCAACTCAGTGGTTGCGTTTGAGAGCCGATCTGGTGGCTAGACCGAGGCATCGTTGTCTCATTGCACAGTCAGAACCAGTGTAGGAGTGGATATTGGGGAGGGGCACATTGTTTGGCCGGGCCCTTTGTGCCCATTGCACCTCTCAGTATTTGACTCTGGCTGTAGGCGAGCACTCTAGGTGAGGCAATTGCTGCCTCATTGCACTCCTGGAAGCCGGCGCGGACCCAGTGCCGGGTACAGCACCCAACTAAACACACAGGTTGAACTATTGTCTAATTATTATCTTTGAACTATTGTCTAATTATTATCTTAGTAACTATTGTCTAAATATTATCTGAGTAACTATTGTTTAGATTACTGTCTTACTGACTTTTGTTTAGATATTGTCTGAGAAACTACTTGAGTAATTATTGCCTGAGTAATTATTGTTTGAGAACCTAATGGTTGAGCATTTAGAGACATTGTTGAGAAGCAGTTCTGAGGCACTGATGTGCGCTTTTGAGAGAGTATTATGTGGCTTAGTGGAGCCTTGAGTAGGAACTGCTGTTAATGTTGGAGTGGCTCAGTGGAGCGTTATGTCCAAACTGCTCTTAAAGTTAGCTTGCTCAAAGGGGCTTGAGTATAAATAGTCATTGATGTTGAGTCGCTCAGTGGAGCGTGTAATTGGTAATTGATTAATGAACTAATAATTGAATGCCCCTCGTATATATGTTAGGTTGTGCTTTAGATGAACAATGGTGTGTTCAGGTATATTTTTAATTACAGGTTAGCGATATTGTTGCTGGACACATTTGGCACCCGCTCGCCCGACTCATTACGCCCGTACATTAAGGCTTCGCCATCATTCTGACAAGTAATAAACCTTTTGCCTTTTGCATGATTACTCTTAAGTAGATAACACAACTGCTAAGTAATATATCGACTGGTGATTGATTGTTGAGCTATGTAATTATATTATGTGACCGTTAGTCGATTGTTATTATTATAATAGGTTACTTATATTGTTTACTAAGAGGGTTGTAACCTTGTGTCATCGAAGGGTTGCGTTCACTATTATTCTATATATCTATAAGAAAAAATATTTACATTCAGCACGGCGAGGACAGATATTTCTCTGTCGTCTTTATGTGTGAATGTTTGAACCACCCAACACTTCCAAGTCTTCCTATACATATTAATGCCTCTCGCAGACCTGGTATATTTAATAACCATGATTTATTTCATGTTTTTATCAGCTTTAAATTTCAATGATTTAATTCATTAATTATTGTTGCCCTTACTTGGTGAAACCGTTCCGTGATAAATACAGACGTAATTAGTATATAACTGGGGGTTCTGTAGCCAAATTCGTGGATTTTCCATGTTAATCCTTATGGAAAAACGACACTTTTGTGACATTTTTGAGAATCTCACCAAATTTAGTGTGTTTTCTGGTAACTTAGTGTAAGGGATACGATTTTTTTTATTCACATATATTGAATAATAGTGAACGCAACCCTTCGATGACACAAGGTTACAACCCTCTTAGTAAACAATAGAAGTAACCTATTATAATAATAACAATCGACTAACGGTCACATAATATAATTAAATAGTTCAACAATCAATCACCAGTCGATATATTACTTAGCAGTTGTGTTATCTTAAGAGTAATCAAGCAAAAGGCAAAAGGTTTATTACTTGTCAGAATGATGGCGAAGCCTTAATGTACGGGCGTAATGAGTTTGGCGAGCGGGTGCCAAATGTGTCCAGTAACAACATCACTTACCTGTAATTAAAAATATACCTCAACACATCATCGTCCATCTAAAGCACAACCTAACATATATACGAGGGGCATTCAATTATTAGTTTATCAATCATTTACCAATCACACGAGTTATGGTTGCACCACCCGGTATACTACACACACCAAGGCTACTGTCAGCACATATGGGTACGTTGCGCTACACCGGCTTTCCGTCGACTCAGCGTCCGGTTGAAGTGCAGCGACATTACCGAGGGGAAATTGATCAGCAATTAATAGTCTATAAATATATGTCGAACATTAATATTCAACAGTTAGTCTTTGCCATCCAGCCTTAATGGTATTAGATTACTCATATGTATTTTATTGTAATTTTTATATTATTTAAATTTTAATATATATATCGTTGTACTGTAACTTCAAGTAAATAAATTTAACTTTATGAAGTTCAATTGAAGTACAACTCTAAGTCACGCTCCACTGAGCGACTCAACAATCAATAACTATTTATACTCAAAGCTCCACTGAGCAACCTAACAATAAGAGCAGTTTAGACATAACGCTCCACTGATCAACTCCAACATTAACAGCATTTGCTACTCAAGGCTACACTGAGCCAAATCATCATCTCTTAACAGCGCACATCAGTGCCTCAGAACTGCTTCTCAACAATGTCTCTAACTGCTCAACAATCAGTTTCTCAAACAATAATTAGTCAGACAATAATTACTCAGACAATAGTTACTCAGACAATAATTACTCGAGTAGTTACTCACACGATAGTTACTTAAATAATAATTACTCAAACAATAATTATTCAAACATTAGTTACCCAAATAATAGTTTCTAAAACAATAGTTTAGCCTGTGTGTTTTGTTGGGCGCTGTACCCGAACACTAGGTCCGTGCCGGCTTCCAGGTGTGCAACGAGTCACAGTTCAATACCTCACCTAGAGTGCTCGTACTGACAGAGTTGACTACCGAGAAGTGCAATGGACATAATGGACTAGCTCAACACTGTGCCCTTCCCCAGGTACCCCAACTCCGCCACTGGGACTGACCGTGCAATGAGACCAACGGGTAAACTGGCCACAGTGTATCGGACAAGCTACCAGATCGACAAATACAACAACGATCCTGGCAACATGAATCCTGAGCAGTGCAATGGACACAAATGGCGAACCCAACAATGTGCCCTCTCTGGTATCCACGCATCGAACAGGGATAGGTGCAATGGTTACCTTGTAACCCCACCTTAGTCTGACGATGCCACTAAAAGCCACCGTGTTGTGGTTATGTAACCTGGACCTAAACCTACACGCCCCTACCAGTATGACGCCCTACTGGGTGAGCAAACAGCGAAGGTGTCCCTTACACCTTCCAAACTATCACCAATTTACTTTCAAACAGACTCTACTTTATTTACTCTTAACAAACTGACATAATTCAACTCTTACTTAATTTATGAATATTGACTTAACCTCGTAAAAGTAACAAGCCTATTTTAAACTTGGCTAATCCCTAAATTATTTCATAAAGCCCCTTTATTAAAATATGATAATTACTTTTCAATTTATAACTTAGCCTCGTATAAATAATAAACGTAATTTAAACTTAGCTATTTCTCAAATTATTTCATGAGGCCCCTTTATTTGAATATGATAATTACTTCTGAATTTATAACTTAGCCTAGTATAAATAATAAACTGACTGAGAACTCTAGCTACAATTTACTTTTATAGAAGCTATTTATTAAATGATTCCCTAAAACTACCCATAATCATATACTTATTGAAAATACTCCTCAATGTATAACGTAAACAAATGACAACATGTACAATAAACAAACAAGCCGTGTTCAATGATAATTCACTCACCTTTTATGAAGGTATATAACGTGCACTGTAAACCTCACTAATGTCGAGCATATTTTAATGCAGCTCAGGTCATGGTTCACGCACAAATGTGGAGGTATGCTTTACTTCAACCGAAGCTAAGTGGAATATAAAATGAATAGTGCGAGACTCTTGAATCTAAGAGATATAGTATTAAGACGCTATCTGAACTACATTGTAACCCAACAGCGTGTTTCGTTACGTAAACAATTTTTAAGCGCGTCTGGCTCAAGTAACATTTTAGTTTTAATGGGACCACATATGTGAAACTTAACGTGAAATTTGTTCACATGTTGCCGTGTCTATTTAATACCTACAGAGAATTTTCATAATAAAATAGCGCTGTGAGCAGGATGAGAAAAAGCACTACTTACATTAGGGAAATTTTTTTAAGGAGATTTAGAGAGAGAGTATGGACTGAGGTGTGTGCGAGAGAGATTAAACCTGGGTCGTGTTAAAGAGAGCTCCACCGCGTCTCACGTCCTCTCCCAGTTGCTAAGAGAGACCGAGGAGAGAGTCTTGCGCACTCTCTCCCAGCTGCCGCACCCCGCGACACTTTAAAAAAACCAATGGGATCAGATCAGATGCGAACCGCGGAACCTCCGATAAGTTCTATGTGCTATCCCCTGAGCTACGGGCGCTTGTTATTTTAGTAACCGAACAGACAGAACAGACAGGACAGACAGGACAGACAGAACAGACAGGACAGACAGCTGTCTAGCAGGGCAGACAGCTGTCTAGCAGGACAAACACCTTATGACGCCGCCGCGCTTCCTTTTATACCAGATGACAAATGTTCAAATAATTCCTAACCTATCCACAAATCTAATTTGTCATTGGCATAAGCTAAGTTACCGGGAAGTTAGAGGGCCGCCAGCTTTTATACAGTGGAGATGGGCGTGGGTTAAAATAAGATGTTAATTAGGGGCGCCACTTGATTGTTTAACCTCCACTCCCGGATATTCTAATAAGATGTTCACTAATATGCTTCCTTGCCCAGATCCAACACAACCAAGAATTCTTGGATCACACTGGCAACTATAGCCAACCACAATCGAGCACAGGAAGCTACAAGGGAGAGGTAATTACGATAACACAAACTAAAGTTCGGAACGGTATGGTCTCATAGACCCACAAATAAAGATAACGGTAATGATCCAATCTATCAACAGCCCTGAAAAGAAAACACAAACACAAAACCAAAACACATCTAAAATATGATAAAATAAGGGCTTTTATTAAGCTTCTTTGGCATACAAGAATTTATTAAAAGTTGTTCTAAAATCCTGATCTAAAAATAATAATAAGTCTCTATAATATCACAAAAATGGCTTACTACCAAATAATCAAGATCTTTACTGGGTATGTATGAATGTCCTACAAATATAGTTGTTCTATGGAAAATTCCACTTTTCGTGCACGCAAAGCTCACAACATATTTTCCCCAAATATTACATAATTACACGTTAATTGCGGTAAGTGGCCTGATTAAAGATCAAGTCCCAAAGAATAATCAATAAGCTTGACTAACGCTAACAATATATGATAACTAATGGTACTATCAAAAGTGAAGCAATTATATTAATAATGGTCTTATAAAAATCTGTACCACATTTAGTGAAGTTTAAATAAAGTAAACTCAGTTCGATTTTAGCAAATTTAACACAGATGAATATTTAAAAATGTAACTTATCAAGATTGTCTCTTATCACTTTATTCGTTATCACAAAACGGAAAATTCTTACTTGAAATTCCTGGACTTCTAGGCCATCTAATTACCACCAATTTCCAAACCAACCAAGGCCTTTAGGGGTACGGGACTGCAACCACGGGAATAATGCAACAACGGTACGGCAATGCGACAACGAAAGGGAAGACCTTCTCACTGAGATCCTAATTCCTAAATTCCAGATTTCCCAGCTGACAGGAATTTAATTCAATAGCCATATACTTCGTTCGGTACATAAAAATTCGCTAATCCATGTGAGACTTATTCCACCAAAATTACGATATGCGAATTTGCCAAAGGTATTGCCCAACACAAAAACTGGCCGATACAATAATTTCTGCCTAACACAAGCAGTATCCAGCCGGTACAAGGATTCTTTCAGCCGGTACAAGGAATTTTCCCTCCGGCACAAGGACTGCCCTACACAAGAATTGGTCTAGCCGGCACTAGGATTCTTCCAGCCGGTACAAGGATTCCTCTATTCGGCACAAAAATCGCCCTATCCGGTACGAGGACCCTAAAAACAACAAGTAACGGAATGCTAAAGGTGTTATAGGTATGAGAGAGGATGATTTCTTACCTCCAAAGAGGGAAACGAACTCCAACACGTGACAACACCAATGTGGTCCTTAAATCCCCTCAACGGGTGTATCTACAGCCTTCAACATCAATTACGCAACTTACGATATCACCAACAAGACTGTAGATGTGTTCTGAGCGCAATTTAAATCCACCAAGGGGGATAATTAATATCCAACTTGCCTCTCAGAACGAACCACGTGTTAACTTCCACAATGACCGACCAAATCTCTCCGGTAACCTCCGGCGCGTTCACGTCTCTTACTTGAAAACAGGTATCGCTACACCTTCGTTCTCACTCGCATTCCATACGTCCCCAGCCATCTATCCATCTCAACCTGCGGACCCTTTTCGAACTACCGGCAACGGCAACGCAAGCGTGTAAGTCGGCACGATATACCAGGGGTAGTACAAATATCAATAATTTCACGAAATATCTCAATCCTATTCCTTATACGAGGGATATCCAGAAGAAATAGCCACGGTCGTCGCCAATAATTATTTGTGCAAAGCAGAGGAGGAACCACAAATACGTCCAAACTAGCTTAGTTGTTTAGCTATCCAATTTATACTGTTACAACCTGTCTAACAGGACATACAGCTGTTTAACACGACAGACCCCATGCAATGGTTAGGTTAGGTTAGGTTAGGGTAAATTGTGAGTAAGGTCATAACGGTCCATCCGCTACGACCTTAAGGTCAATTGAGGCTCACGCCTAATTGTCTTATATTTCATTCAACAAATCCAGCTTCCTACAGAAGTCGATAATTTTTGTGGGCGAAAGTTGACCCAGATCTTGTGGTTCAAGCTTTTTCTCACCAAAGAGTAGGTGTCTTCTCCTGTCGGCAGCCCGACAGGAACATAGCATGTGCTCCCATGTTTCGTCACTTTCCATACACAGCCCGCACTCAGTCTCTTGACCGAGACCAATTATCAATTCGGTGTAAACTCCAGGCGTTCAACAGACCAGGCAAAGTCCCTGAGGTCAATAAGTCTCATGTCCTTCTTACTAAAAACAATGGAAAAACTGCTCGACCGGCACATTAGGCGTAGGAAGCATATCCTCTACACTGCGGACAAAACGCATACAGAGTAGTAGTCTCAACAGAAACAGCACTGCATAAACTGGTGCTGAACCTGGAGAATACGCTGGAGCACAGGGAGATGGCGATGGAACCTTCCTAGACATATAGAGGGCCTTTCGCAACACCTCATTCGGATCGGTACTGGCAGCTGTCAGGGAGGGGGGAATAGAGGAGACCTGCTGCAGGTAGATCGGTTCCGTGCTCAGGGACAGGGTGGTGTTCACCACACTCGCGGGAGGGACTCTGCGGAAGTCGCGGCGGGGTGTCCGAAGGGGAGCGTTCTGTCTCCCTCGCTCTGGTGCTTAGTCGTGGACGGCCTATTAGGGAGGCTCTCGAGAGGGGGTACGAGGTACAGGGCTATGCGGACGACATTGTTATCATATTCCGAGGAAAGGTTACAGAGTCAGTGTGGGAGCGTATGCAGACAGCACTGAAAGTGGTGGAAAGGTAGACGGTTGATCAAGGGCTCGGGGGATGCACAATCAACCAAGGGTTGCGGTGCTATCGGGGCGGCAAGGCCGCGGACGAGCCCTGAGGGAACAAAAAAAAAAGGGCTCGGGGTGAGCCCCGAGAAAGCAACCCTCATACCGTTTAGGAGGAGGAGGAAGTGGAAGGGCCACAGAACTCTCACTTTATACGGTAGAAACATCCCAATGGCCAGGGAGGTAAAATATATTGGTGTCGTACTGGATTCCAAGCTAACTTGGAATGGTCACGTTGAAAAAATACTGCAGGCAGTTATGACGCAAGCCGTCACTAGGCGGCTATATGGAAAAACATGGGAATTAAGACCTAGTATGGCCCACTAGCTGTCCACAAGAGTGGTCAGACCATCGTTAACAGACGCGGCACTGGTGTGGTGGCCTAAGGTGACACAATCCAGTGCCAAACAAAAGTAGGCAAGATCCAAGGGATGGCTTGCGTCGTCCTTAGAGATGCCATGACTTCAACCCCAACAGCCGAGGTGTTGCTGGATCTGCCCCTCCCCTACACTTAATTATCATGGGGAAGGCCAGGCTAGGACTATACAGACTAGCCTGTAGTGATAGACTGAAGACCAACCCAGGTTGCAGGAGCCACTGCAAAATTCAGGAGATCTTGAAGGCGACCATGCTTGATATGAGATCAGACTTCGCGAGCCTGCGAATCTGCAGGGATAACATGATTACAGTGGTAATCCCCGACAGCGAGGCATGACGGGGGGGAGACACCGGGCCTACCACGGAACGAGCTCGTCTGGTTACGGATGGATCCGGTGGGGAGCGTGAAACGGGGCCACGCGTTTATTCGGAGGGACAGAGGGTAAATCACAGTATTTCCCTCGGAGCTCATGCAACTGTCTTTCAGGCCGAAATGTACGCCATCTTGCACTGCGTGCGAGAGAACAAGAGGGGGGCTACACCAACAAGCGGATCCTCATAGCCAAAGACAGCCAGGCAGCACTTAAGGCCACGAGTAAATTCCATAAGTGAATTCCGAGACGAGACGAGCGACTTGACTGGGCAGAATGAAGTCACCCTCATCTGGGTGCGGGGTCACTCGGGGATCAAAGGCAATGAAGAAGATGACAGTCTCGCGAAGAGAGGATCAGCAGAACCATTCATGGTACCATAACTGGCCCTGGGCGTATCGAAAAGCAGGGCCAGGGGAACCACAAGTCCTGGGCCAGAGAACAGCATAAGGAATACTGAGCAGATTGTCCAGGGCTCAAACACTGGAAGTTATTAATTGGGCAACCCAGTTCAAAGAGAGCTGTGGAGCTGCTAAATCTTAGCAGAGGACAGCTCGGGAACATAACAGGACTCTTGACGGGACACATGGCTGTCAAGAAACACCTGCATAAAATGGGGCGGTTCCAGGGGAACCTGGCATGCAGACTATACGGCAAAGGGGAGGAATCATCCCAGCACACCTTGTGCGAGTGTAAAGCTCTGGACCGCAAACGACAACTGATCTACAGTCAGTCTAGACCGGAGACAGAGCAATATAATAATTCACCCTACCAATTGCTGTGCAGACTAGTTCAAGGTACAGTGATTTTGGAATAGGTGAAGTAGAAAAGACCGGGCATGCACAATAATCCAAAGGCTGCGGTGCAGTCAGGGGTGGCAAAGACGCGGACGAGCCCTAAGGGAAAAAAAACATGCAATACAAAGGGGATAAAGGAGGGCGTTGGGTGGTCACTTATTCGATATTTCATACTTTGTCGCTCAATCTTAATTGGTCTTTAGAATAGGTATTCAGAAAATTGACTATTATAGAGTACATATAAATAGGTACCAGTGGAGGAACGCCCCCGTATAATATATCTTTCCATATCTTCACCAGCTATCTATCCCACAAATGTCAAATAAAGATATTTTATATTAACACTATGACATATTACATAAACTGTCATTTCTCAGACAATGATATTTGGAGCAAATCACTTCAGCAATAGCAAGTTATATCTTCTTAACCATGACAAGATGTTTGAATACTCAGATAAAGTCATTCAGAGCAGTGATTGTCCTTAGCAAATAGAAATAGAAGGCATGCGAGATGTTATCACAGTGACGTTCGTGGGAGATGGCGACGTAACAACAGGTCTGATAGAAAGCCACTTCCGTCTATAGTGGTGTCATCCTTTATCACATTTTCCTGGGTTTACATCAGACATTTGTTGTATTTATTTGGGTTGATATGTTTAATAATAACAATAGTAAAAAAAAACTAAATTATTTATTTCGTGTTTAAGCTATCGATTAGTTTTTGAAAAATTAATAGATCTTTGGTGGTGGAAAAACAAGCTTTTCTTTAGTTTTGTGTTTTCGAAGATGAATTGTAAGAGTCGATAGAAAGACGTAAAAGTCTCGACGCAGCAAGTGCGTTATGGTTATATAAATATTTTTAATAGCAAATATGTATTAGTAAATTTTCTTTAAAAATTTCACTAATGATGAGATTGCGCCTTTTGCATTTTGCAAAAATTTCTTTAAATGAGCGCAAACTAGGGCGCCTGGAACTCAAATCCGAGGTCAGTTTCAGAGTTTATATATATATATATATATATATATATATATATATATATATATATATATATATATATATATATATATATATATATACAGTTATGTGTCACACCGATAACTCAAAAAACAATTGGCCGATTATGAGAAATTCGGTGAGTACCTTCTTTTCGCAAGTCGCTTGGATAAGTTCGTTAGCCAAGAAAATCGGCCCAGGTTTTCCCGGGAAATTTTGTGTTTTCTTTCGGAAAATGTTTATATCTCCGAAAATAACAAAGCTATCCCAACCAAATTTTGTACGCGGGTTTACATCATAAAAAGCAAGGCACGTACCAAATTTTGGATGTCTACGTTAAAACGGAAAAGTCTGGACGCAGCAAGTGCGTTACGGTAGTGAATTTTCATAGAAATGATATGGCACCAAGTATTTTACTATAACGTTTTTTTCTTGTAACATTTAAATTTAAATTTTGGTGTACAGTTTACTTTTTATCGTAAACCTATCTTCCAAATTTGGTTACCATAGCTTTTTTATTTTTTGAGAAAAATTTTTTTTGAAAGACAATTCAAAATTTTCCCGGAAAACCTGGTCCGATTTTCCTGACTAACGAACTGATCCAAGCAACTTACAAAAGGTAGGTCCATGCCAAATTTGATGAAAATCGCCCCATTATTTTTTTTGTGAATTTTCTTTAAAAAAATTCACTAATGAGGAGATCCCGACTTTTGAATTTTGAAAAAATGTCTTCAAATGAGCGCTAATTAGGCCCCCCAGAAAACATATCCGGGGTCAGTTTCAATTTCTATATGTTTATATATATATATATATATATATATATATATATATATATATATATATATATATATATATATATATATATATATATATATATATATATATGTATCACACCGATAACTCAAAAAATAATGGGCTGATTTTGATTAAATTTGGTGAAAAAATTCCTTTTGCAAATGGCTTGGATAAGTTTGTTAGCCAGGAAAATCTGTCCAGGTTTTCCCGGAAAATTTTGTGTTTTCTTTCGAAAAAAATTTATATCTCCGGAATTAACAAAATAATTTGGTACGCAGGTTTATATCCTTATAGGTAAGTTACCTACCAAAATTTAGCTATGTAGGTCAAAAGACAAAAAAGTTATAGGCATTTAAAGAAAAATAAATTTGGGTTTTCCTCAAAACGTCAAAGTGGCGATTTAAAATGTCAAAATTGGCAACATTTAGGCAAATAACTTGAATAAAATACAGGCTGTAGAAATAAAATGTCTCAAGAAGGATGTTTTACAAACCCTAAAGTCTTAGTTTCAACCGTCATTGTCCTTCATTTTACTAAAATATTTGCAGAAATTCATTTTAAATAGACCCTTTCTCTGATGCTTGGCAGTAGCCTTAGCTATAGAGTTTATCGTTTAATGGTATATAATTTTTGTCGAATTTTCGTAAAAAATCAATAAAGCTCAATATATCTGTTATTATATAAGATATGAAAAAAAATTGTATATATTAATTATAGGGTGTCTTGAGCTACATCTTAAAATAATATTTCTACAATCACAGGCTGGCCCATAAGTCGTTGGTGATACAAATTTCCTTTTTTTTTTAAATCAAACACGCCTTATGTTATTGCATTTTTACATTTTCCATCGAAATATAATGCATGTTTGTAAGAAAAGAAATTCTGGACGCAGCAAGTGCGTTATGGTAGCGAATTTTGATCAAATGTTTCATATTTGAACAGCTCAATTTGCTATTAACCTATAAGGTTGACCAAGAAACGTGTTTTTTCGGGAACACTTTAAGTTTACTTTTGGAAATTTTTGTACATTTTCACACAATAAAGTTATTTTGATGAAACATGGCACATTGTTTTTACTATATAGGTTATACTGGTAATCAAATTTGATGCCTGCTTTCTTGAAAAAAACACATATTTGTTATTAAAAACATTTTTATGAAAATTCACTACCATAACGCACTTGCATATATATATATATATATATATATATATATATATATATATATATATATATATATATATATATATATATATATATATATATATATATAAACATATAAAAATCGGTACTGACCCCAGATTTGGGTTCTAGGGGTCCTAGTTCGCCCTCATTTGCAAAATATTTTTCAAAGTTCAAAAGACCGGATCCCCATTAGCGAATTTTTTTTACGAAAAATTGGGTGTTTTCGAGTTATTTCAATTGTTTTGCAACTTTTTACATTCTTGGTGCTGATCGAAAATTGTGATACGGCGTTTTTACCCATAGATAGCGGGTCCCATGACACGACGCCTTCAGAGATGCTTTCGTTTATATTAGCCAATTTTTCGTAGAACGAAAAATTCACTAATGAGGAGATCTGTGTTCATATATATATATATATATATATATATATATATATATATATATATATATATATATATATATATATATATCGTACCGATATCTCAAAAATAATAGGCCGATTTTGAGATTTCGCTGAAATTTGTGCAGCCTTGCCCAGGGCGGTAGAAACAATTTGATTCTCGAAGACAAGAGGTGGGAACCTGCTCTTGCATAAATTATTTCCAATAGATTTAACAAGAGTCCAGAAGGGTTTGCCGCCGTTGGAGCTTAAGAGGACTTTGTTTTTGATGTAGTTATTAAACGAGTTTTTTGCCTCAGAAAGAATGCGGACATAGCGGTTTCTAGCGTCGTTAAATGCTTGACGGTGTTCTTGACTGGGATTGTGTAGAAGCGTTTTGTGAGCTTTGACCTTTTCAAGTCGGGCCTTGTCACAGGATTTAGAGAACCAGGGCTTTTGAGTGACTAAAGAGGTTTTCTGTGTACGTGGAATTAATAATTCCATGCCAGCTTGGATAATTTCGGTGACGTTTTATGAGATATCAGAGGGGACAGGATGAGAGAAGCAGACAGACGCCCATGGAAATGAGGAAAAGTAATCCCGCATTTCGTCCCAGTTCGCGGAGTTGTAGTGCCAAACGATACGTGGGTGTGATGACTCGGGCACCTCGGGTTGCATTGCGCAGGAAGCAGTGACCATGCCGTGGTCTGAGCGACCAAAGGGGGCGGTGACTGATGTCTTATAGCATTCAGGTTTTGTAGTAAGAAGGAGATCCAAGGGATTTGAGATGTGTGCTGGGATGCGAGGAAAGTAAGTAGGTTGCTGAACCATATTGACTAAAGAATTGT
The DNA here is from genome assembly GCA_964006375.1 of Tillus elongatus. Lineage (NCBI taxonomy): Eukaryota > Metazoa > Arthropoda > Insecta > Coleoptera > Cleridae > Tillus > Tillus elongatus. The sequence continues at coordinate 8,484,701 of OZ023270.1, read as the reverse complement.
TGACTCCAAAGGCCTCCGCTGCTCTCCCTTGTGGATCGGTTTTTGAAGATCCTAGCCATTCCTTATTATGGACATTGAAGTCACCAAGAATAGTGACCTCGGTGGAAGGATATTCAGAAATCAGATGGTCGGTTTATTCAGAAAGGTAGTCGAAGAGCTGGACAAAGTTGTTTTTAGAAGGTGACCGGTAAATTCAAGAGATGAATTTAGTTGCAGTCCTGAGAGAGTTTTATCCATAGTATGTCTTTTCTTCCAGCTTCTAAATTGGGGAGTCTGGTGCAGGGTAGATTGCTACGAACGTATGCGCACACGCCTCCATGCAATCTAAAGGAAGTAAGGAGCTCATACCCCGGGAAATTAAGGTGATTAGTGGCTGTTTTAGATTCACTAAAACAATAACGTAGAATATTGCTCACACCGGAAGGTTGGCAACATTGCCATCATTAGACTAAACGAATGTTGTGCCTACAGTGTGTCAGAAAAGGCACGACAAGTTGTTAATGTAACCAAGAGAATGAGTCATTCAATAATTACATATGTGAATAACAGTATGTGTTGTCTTATATACGCTATCAACTACTGTTTCCGTTCTTCTTCTCTTTCTCTGCTGGTTATACGGATACTAACAAACCTAATAATATATCCACTTGTTTCATAACAAATTCATATAAAACACGCCGATTATAATTTAGAATTGTCTTTATTTACTACACATATTTAATATGATGTAGGTACGTATAATTTTGAAGGAAATCATTTCGCTTAATGTGGTTGTAGTAGTTATACAATTTCTGTAGCTTGAGATTAATTTATAATAACAGTGCTTTTGGCTCAGTTGGATACTTCGCAGAATATCATTATTGTTGTAAATAAATTGCTGCCTGCACAAATGATGTCTTAATTTTCAACACAAAAAAAATTAGATCACGTTTTATAACAGAAACGTATAAGTATAAATAAACGACTAACAGGTCTAGTATAGAGTGTCCAAAAAGTCTGTAAACGATTGAATATCTCGAAAAATACGCTTTAGATCGTGAAATTAAAAAACATTTATTTATTTATTTTGTAAGGGGTACGTTTTTTACGAATTAAAAAAAAATTCGCTTATGAGGAGATCTGTGTTTATATATATATATATATATATATATATATATATATATATATATATATATATATATATATATATATATATATATATATATATCCGACCGATAACTCAAAAAGTAATGGACCGATCTTGATCAAATTTGGTGAGTACCTTCCTTTTGCAAGTGGCTTGGATGAGTTCGTTGGCCAGGAAAATCGGACCAGGTTTTCCCGGAAAATTTTGTGTTTTCTCATATCTCCGTCAATAACAAAGTAAGGGCTCAGCTTTAACCCCTACTTTGCTTCTTCTCCACATCAATGACCTGCTCTCTAGCACACACAACCCAGTTCACAGTTACGCGGACGACAGCACCCTCCACTCAAACATACATTATTCTAAGCCTGTCTCTTTAGCCCAATTAGATGAGGATCGCAGACTCATGGAGGGTTTTGTCTCCGCGGATCTCCAAAAAATATTAGACTGGGGAAGTAGAAATCTTGTACAATTCAACCACACCAAATCTCAGTCTTGCTTTCTATCTCATAAGAGATACACCAGCCCTAGACCTATCACAATGAACAACCAAGTTATTCAAAGTAATGAGTCCTTTTCACTTGCTGGCATTTCTGTGGATCGAAATCTCAATTGGCAACAACATGTCACATCAATTGCAGAAGCGGCTGCTAAGAAATTAGGTTTCCTCTTCCGGGCTCGAAAATACTTTTCATCAGCTAATCTCTATACCTTAAATACTTCACAAATAAGTCTAAACTTCGAATATTGGTCCCACATCTGGGGTGCCGCTGCCACTTCTACACTCGCTATCCTGGACTCCGCTAAGAAGAGAGCTATACGTCTAATCGGTGACCTTACCCTCACCCAAAAGCTGCCATCCCTCGCCCACCGACGTGCCGTTGGTGACCTCTCTCTCTCTCTCTCTCTCTTTTATAGATATCTGCACGGGCACTGCTCAGATGAGCTTTCTTCCATATTTCCTCTACCTGCCGCCCCCAACAGATCTACCAGAGGAACAGAGCGAATGCACCCTTTTACTGTCCAGGTTACGAGACATAGAACATCTTGTTATGTCCGCTCTTTTGTCCCTAGGACTTCCAAGTTGTGGAATTCCTTGCCGGCACATGTTTTTCCTTCGCCTCCGAACCTCCAACCCTTCAAGTCCAGAATTAACAAGTTGTCTCGTTCCTCCTTGTCGACACCCACGGTACGAGAGTATTTAGGCTGTAAACATTCGTGGTGTGTTGTTTAAGTATAAAAAAACAAATTGCTTCGATTCCTTGTGCCGTGCCGCCTGTGATTTTTTTCATTTTCTGTGTAAATTTTTGGAAAAATGTTAATATCTCAAAAGTAGGTTGAGATAGATACCGCAAACATGGAATTTTCTGATTCAGCCCACTTTAAGCTTTCTAACGGCTAAATAATATACAGGGTGCTGTATTTAAGAAATTCAATTAAAATGAAGGTGAATGTAGGTATGTTTGAAGAGAAATTTAAAACACTCTGTATGAACCAATCCAAATCTAAAGACAGTTCAGGATAAACTAGGCCAATATTAGATTGCACGTAAAACTTTCAGGGTCACTAAAGAACAGTGACAAGATATAACAGTCTGAAGATAGTATGTTTTTAAATAAATTTTTAAAGAAAAATTAATAACTCGGCAACACTGCATTTGACAATCTTACAAATTTTTAGTTGAATATAGAACCTATAGAGGCTTCATCTACCACATAGGATTCCATTTAAGAAAAATATAATTGTTGGTAGTACTCTTTTTTGTACACCCTGTATACTTAAAAATAATTTTGGGTTGTAGCAAAGATCACACGTTATAAGTTTCATTGAGATTTTTTTTTCAAGTACAGCGGTTTAGTAACTATGGGCTGACGCTTATTGGACAACCCTATATACAGAGTGATTCATAAGTGGTGACCAAAAATGAAACCCCATGTTCTTTGAACAATTTTAGAGAGGGTATGTCCTATAAAAAAATTTCCTATAATGCTTCATTTAAAAGATACAGGGTGTTGAAGTTGAATTTCAAAAAATAAAATTTCCCAATTTTTTAAAAAGTAGCTCATATATTTTGCTGAAACTTCGCATGTGTAGGCTGCTATGTAGGGCGCGTATTCTACCATAACAATTGAATCGGCTAATCCAGCAGTGACGCGCGTGCCCACATGTCATTGGTTATCCCTCAAGAAAAAAAAAACGGGGGAGCCAATGATATATATATATATATATATATATATATATATATATATATATATATATATATATATATATATATATATATATATATATATATATATATATATATATTGAATCTTACTTTCATTCGTGAACAAAATGACTCTCTTGATAATTTTCTAATTTTCTGTACGACGCTTATTTTACGAGTAAGCAATGAATCAGGTAAGTGTTTTAGAGCACAGTTCATGATTTTTAACCAGTCGTTGTTTGGTAGAAAATCGCAATGATACACTTTTATGCCTCCATTTGCCTGAATACACGCACGACATCTTTTTGATATGGAAAATTTAATGTCTTGATAATTTTTTGTACGACGATTATCTTTGTTGTATTTTAGTAAGTAGTAGTCTGGTTTGCCAAAGTTGTCATTAAGTGTCACTTGACGTTTAGGTTAACAAGTTATTATTTTGAATAGGTGTAAGTGGTAAACTTTATAAAATTACAAAATTTTCTACTCTTTTACTTCTTATAATGGAGTACACCTCAGAAGAGTATGCAGATATAATTTTTATCTACGGATATGTTGATGGAAATGCTCTAGCTGCTTGTCGGGAATATCAACGTAGGTTTCCCACTCGCCGTCAACCTACACCAAGGGTTTTTTCTCGATCGTTTTCAAGACCTCGGCAGTGCGGTATTGGACAACTTCCTGACGCTAGAGCTAATGGTAGAAGACAACATCAATTTGAAGACGAAGAGAGAGTGGTGGATGCAGTGATGGATCAACCTTCTACAAGTACTCGGAGGATTGCCACGCAGTTACAATATTCTCAAAGCTTTGTTTGGAGAACTTTACATCGAGAAGCCTTACATCCATATCATCGACAGAATGTTCATTGCCTTCTACCTGGAGGTAATGTGCATCGACGAGTCTTTTGTGAATGGATGTTGGAAATGAACAATCAAAATATCTTATTCCCTAATCTAATCTTCTGGTCTGACGAATCAACATTTACAAGAAATGGTATTTATAATTCTCATAATGAGCATGTCTGGTCATTGGAAAATCCACATGCAACAAGTACTCGCACATTTCAACATAGATTTTCCATTAATTTATGGTGTGGTATTTTACGGCTCACTGTTCATGGAAGTCCTGCCACAACGTTTAAATGGATCTTCGTACTTAGCCATCCTAGAAAACCGTGTAGAAAACATTCTAGATGACATTCCACTACCAACAAGATGTATAATGTGGTACCAGCATGACGGTGCACCAGCGCATCATAGTCGAAACGTTGTTACATGGCTACATGAATATTATAATGAAAGATGGATTGGCAGAACTGGACCAATACATTGGCCTGCAAGATCACCGGACTTAAACCCACTTGATTTCTATATTTGGGGTCATTTTAAGCGACTGGCCTACAGTGAACAAATAAATACACCAGAGCAGCTACAACAACTGATAAATAATGCTTTTCGTCATATTCAAGCAACAATGAAGACATTACATTTTCCATATTAAAAAGATGTCGTGCGTGTATTCAGGCCAATCGAGGCATTTTTGAACATTTATTGTAATAAATAAATTACTATAAGCCTGATAAAAGTGTATCATTGCGATTTTCTACCAAACAACGACTGGTTAAAAATCATGAACTGTGCTCTAAAACACTTACCTGATTCATTGCTTACTCGTAAAATAAGCGTCGTACAGAAAATTATCAAGAGAGTCATTTTGTACACGAATGAAAGTAAGATTCAAAAAATGAAAAATAAAAAAAATATCATTGGCTTACCCGTTTTTTTCTTGAGGGATAACCAATGACATGTGGGTACGCGCGCCACTGCTGGATTAGCCAATTCAATTATTATGGTAGAAGACGCGCCTTCCATAGCAGCCCACACATGCGAAGTTTCAGAAAAATAGATGTGCTACTTTTTAAAAAATTGGGAAATTTTATTTTTTGAAATTCAACGTTATCTTTTTAATGAAGCATTATAGGAAAAATTTTTATAGGACATATCCTCTCTAAAATTGTTCAAAGAACATGGGGTTTCATTTTTGGTCACCACTTATGAATCACCCTGTATATATATATATATATATATATATATATATATATATATATATATATATATATATATATATATATATATATATATATATATATATATATATATATATATATATATATATATGGGTTCTGGGGGTCTCCCTAATTAATTCGAGCTCATTTAAAAAAAAAAACGAAACCTCTATCAGTGAATTTTCTTAATGAAAATTTACTAAAAGGCAGTTCGTTTAAAAGATATTTTTGCGGAGGTTACGGATATTAAATTTCCACTAAAATATCTAGGTGGTCCAATATGCTCGCATTAACTAGAACAAATAACAAATCAAAGGAATAATTTGATTTTCACACTACATTGAATTTTTACGGGCATAAAAATTTACAATCTTAATTCTTCAAGTTGGTTTTTATTAGCGTTTTTAATTAATTGAAATTAAACGCAATAAATTAAAACCTCATCTATTCATTTCTGTCCAGTGTTGACAGAGTTCATTTACTTGAAGCATGTGCGCCAGATTGCCCATCCTTTTATGTGTCTATAAATTACAATATAAACTGCTTATTGAGATAAATCACAACTAATGGCATCCCTTCTTACGTCCTAGGAACTAGTACGGCAATGGCGTGCTGACCACAAAGTACTTTTGCTACGGAGGTGGAAGAATATTTTCTCTCTAATTGCTCTAGCAGCTGTTTAGAGATTTTAAATGGCTTTTGTGTTGTTTTATTGCTTGCATTTATACATGGATTGATTTGTTTATTGTTTATAATAACGAAGTTGCGCATCGAAAATAAAACAGACCGATTTACGTCCAGAGAATTTTTTTTAAGAAACGCTGAAACACGTCAATTTTAATATTGAGGAGGACATGTTTTGACATAAAACTCAACTTTCGTCACATCAACCCCTTAAGGGTAGTCATAACAACTCTTATATTTTAAATAGGGAACATGGGTCGAGTGTTACATCATTTGAAAGCTCTTTCTTTTCTGAATTCAGCACACTAATTTTTTTGCAAGTTTTATCAACTCGTTTAAAAATTATTCACAGTTGGAGTTGCAAGAACGTATTTCATTCATTGTGATAAGAAATGCACTAATTAGTCATATGTTCGTTAAAAAAACTAAAAACCAAAACCAAACGTTCAAAAATGTTCATTCAGTTAAGTAAGTGTTCAAATTGTGGACCACCAGGTTCAATACAAAAGTACAAATTTTGTTCAAAACGAGCTCTGACAATCTGGAGTATTTGTGGAGTTATTAGACGGCATTCTTCAACAATGCGTCATCGTAATTCTTCCAGAGACTCCGGTTCTGTTGCGTAAATTCTACTCTTTAAATGGCCCCGTAGAAAGAAGTCTAAAGGAGTTAAATCCAGTGTTCTAGGTGGCCACTCAATGGCACCTCTACGCCCAATCCATTACTCTGGAAACTCCCTGTTCAAAAGCTCCCTAACACGTTGCGAAAAATGAGAAAAAGCTCCATCTTGTTGAAACATTAATTGATTTTCTTGATAGCGATCATCATTTTCAACAATGTCAAGTAGTAGAGGGTAAACGATATCTTTTAGTAACTCCAAATACGTTTCGCCACTCAAATTGCCATCAAGAAAAATTGGTCTGATTAAACGGTCTCCAAAAATGTCAGTCCAGACATTCAATTTCTGAGGAGCTTGAGTGTGGACTTCGTGAAAATTTCTTGGATTATTATCTGTCCAATAATGACAATTATGACGATTGACTGTAGAGTTTAATAAAAACGTACACTCGTCTGAAAAACAGATATTGAACAGAAAGTTCCCGTTATCAGCTATTCGTGCAGTCATAACTTCACAAAACTCCAACCGCCGATCAAAATCATCTTCATTCAGTTGTTGTACAAGATGAATTTTATACGGGTGAAATTCATAATGCTTCAATATTCGCTGAATAGGTCTTCTTTTGATGTTTGAAACAGTGGTCAATTTTCTCGTGCTCAAAGTTGGGTCTGCAGCAATTTGTCCTAAAACTTCAATCTCAGTAGTCTCATTTCTAACCGGAAATTCACGTTCAGGATCCCATTTTTTATTGGCTACTGAACCACCTTGTCGAAACTTTGCAACTAACTCCAAAATGTATTTTCTGTTAACATGTCTGTTCGGATGTAATTATTTAAACTCTTTCTTCTACAGAATACACCATTGTGAAATTAATTTTCGGTAGTACTATCAAGTATCAAACCGACCGATAAACTGAAATAATAAACCGCACTTCTCTCATTCCGATAAGAAATGTTCTGATAGTCAATTTTTTGTTTACAAACCAACAAAACATTGACTATCAGCACATTTCTTATCGGAATGAGTGAAATGCGGTTTTGCATCTTCAACTGTGAATAATTTTTAAACGAGTTGATAAAACTTCCAAAAAATTTGTGTGCTGAATTCAGAAAAGAAAGAGCTTTCAAATTATGTAACACTCGATTCATGTTCCCTATTTAAAATATAAGGGTTGTTATTACCACCCTTAAGGGGTTGATGTGAAGTTTTATGTCAAAACATGTCCCCCTCAATATTAAAATTGACGTGTTTCAACGTTTTTTTTTTAAATTCTCAGGGCGCAAATCGGTCTGTTTCGTTTTCAATGCGCCACCCTATAGAGGGAATTCCATTTAAAATAATAGAGTTGATAGCAACTTCCGGTATAACCGAAAGAGCAGCGCTTTTGAAACTATTTCATTTGGATAGGTCTTCAATCATAATAGCCAGATCCAAATTTTCAGAACAAAATTTCAGTTAGCAGTACAAACACTTGTAACTAACGGGTTTAATGAATCATACTTTTTCCCCCCTGAATTTAGGAAACATATAGGACATGATTAGTGCATGTTTATAAAATCCAGCTCGCCAGGGATGTATAGTTTTATCTTTAGTGGGCTGTCAAAAAATCTAACTATAAAGTGAAGTATCTCGTCAGAATGTTTATTAGTGAATTTTTATTAAAAAAATTCACTAATAGAGAGGTATCGATGGTGAGACTTTGCAAAAATTCTTTCAAATGAGCGCGAATTAGGACCCCTAGAACCCATATCCGGGGTCAGTTTGAATTTTTATATGCTTATATATATATATATATATATATATATATATATATATATATATATATATATATATATATATATATATATATATATATATATATATATATATATATATATATATATATATATATATATATATATATATATATATATATATATATGTATCCGTCTGATAACTCAAAAAATAATTAACCGATTTAGATGAAACTCGGCAAGTGCCTTTCTTTTATTAATGGCTTGGATGAGTTCGTTGGCCAGGAAAATCGGACGGGGTTTTCCGGGAAAATTTTGAGTTTTCTTTCAAAAAAAATTTTTTTTTCCGAAAATTTCGATAAAATTTGGTCTACATATTGCTTTGGGAAATACCTAACTATGTGCCAAAATTCAGCTTTCTAGGGTTACAGAAAATTGAGCTATTCAAATTTGAAACATGTTTAAATCATAAGTGTGTGGTTGCTGTTGGTTATTTATATTTCTATTGACCGCAGCTTCAAAATCTCGTATTATTCAATGACTTTGTAGTTCTCATTCTCACTTTTATTGACTAACATTTCAATTCTTGGTCTCAATGGTTTTATATTTTCACGTTTGACCAGCAGATGTCGCTCACTGTAAACATTGTTATTATTAATAAATGCATAAGTCAATTCGTAGCGTGTTAATCGGTAACGTGAAAATACTAGGCGGTCCAAGTCGCAGATAGAGGTTCCATCGCAGTTGCAGTAAGATCCTCCATGCCAGTTCGATGCAGATGAGATTTATATCTACCGTGGTTAAATCTCATTCTAATTATGGTAGTTGAAGTTTTTCTTGGTAAATTGAGATCTTTAATTTGATTTTCTAAAGACAATTGCGAGTAGAGCAAGCTATCTCTGTTATTTGATTTTAGTGAATTTTTATTTTTAAAAAAATCACTAATACAGAGGTATCGACGGTGAGACTTTGCAAAAAAATTTTCAAATGAGCGCGAACTAGGACCCCTAGAACCCATATCCGAGGTCAGTTTCAATTTTTATGTTTATATATATATATATATATATATATATATATATATATATATATATATATATATATATATATATATATATATATATATATATATATATATATATATATATATATATATATATATCCGTCTGATAACTCGAAAAATAATTAACCGATTTCAATAAAACTCGGCAAGTGCCTTTCTTTTAATAAGGGCTTGGATGAGTTCGTTAGCCAGGAAAATCCGACGGGGTTTTCCGGGAAAATTTTGAGTTTTATTTCAAAAAAAAATTTTTTCTCCGAAAATAACAAAGCTGTTTTAATGAAATTTACATGTATTGCCTTGGGATAGACCTTACTAAGTAACAAAATTTAACTTTCTCAATTTATCAAAAATTGAGTTATTAAAATTTTATATTTTCTTTCAAAAAATTTTTTTTCTCCAAAATTTACAGTTATTTTAATGAAATTTGGTGGATATCTTGTCCTAAGAAAGACCTTACTACATACCAAAATTAAATTTTCTAAGTTTATAGAAAAATTTGTTATTCAAATTTGAAGCATTTAATAAAAATTCACTACCATAACGCACTTGCTGCGTCCAGAGTTTTTTTACATCTGGCAGATGCAAATGGCATAACCACATCCAAGGTCCCAACAATTTCACTAAATATGTTAATCTCGACGTTAATGAGTGTGTATCTTGCAATACTCAAGATACGCAAAACACTTGGCTGCTTCAGCAAATGGAATGTCATCGAAATTAATCAAGAGACCCACGCGATTATCACCAATCAACTCTCAAGGATTCCGAACAACTGAATGTCGACACTAAAATGAGACAAAGATTCTGTCTATAAAGGTGGCTTTGATGGTGATTGCGTTAAAAACAAATGATCGATGATATCGTTATCGATGATGTTTAGAAACAATTTTTGGAACAAAAACTCCAGTCAAGTGTGTAGCTATTTAATATTATAGCGTTCTTGCATATTGTTGTTTAATTCAGTTTAATATACTAACGGGAATAAAAAATACAACCACAAGGCAATTTGTACAGTGAGAGTCAGATGTCAATTTAATAATAATAATATTTATTTGGTCCTTTAGTTACAATTATCGTAAATCGGACAAGTCAAAAAACTTACAAGATAAAAAAGATAAAAACGTATCACAACTTATCAAAGTTACGTGCCCAAAAATCTAAAATATAACGAGCTTCACATACGTTCACATTGCAGCTTCATAAAATTCACTCAAACCATAAAAACTATGAGTAATTAAAGCAACCTTCAGTTACTTTCTAAATTTTTTTGTACAATTTGTGTCCTTTCGAGAAGAAGGCAACCGGTTGTACAAAAAGCGACCCGCATAACATGGTGACTTCTTAAAAAAAGAATGGTGACATTTATTCAGGTGAAAAGTATCTTTTTCACGAGTTTTGTACCAATGAAAATTCGAGTTGATAACAAATGTTCACTTGTTTTTATTAATGTAAGTTAACAGATGGAACAAATAAACTGATGTTAACGTCATAATATTATTTTTCTTAAAGATGCCACGACAAGAGTTCCCATAAGGTAGATTGTATATTAATCTCAGGATTCGTTTCTGTAGCACAAATATTCTATGGCAGTCCGAAGATTGGCCCCAGATAACGATATCGTAACTCAGATGTGAATAGACAGCTGCGTATTAGACTTTCAGCAGATGTTCCGAGCTTAAGGAATCTTTAAGCATCAAAATTGCATAAAACGCGCAATTTAATTTCTGGTACACGTGATCAATCTGGTCTATATATAACAGGCTACTGTCAATTCTAACACCCAAAAATTTTGCCACCTTTTTGAATTGGACCACATTTCCGTTTACCAAAATAGTGCTGTCGCACATCCTCTCTTCGGTGGAAGTTATGCATTTCAAGACAAAAACTCCCACTCTACATTCCATATACACCTGGCTGTATCTTCCCCCTGACTGGATATAAGGTACGACTCGATTTTAAGAAGTTGTTCCAGCTGCTTCTTTGTGGAGGTCATCCGCTTAAGATAATCCATATACAGCAAAAAATGTTGTCTCATTTGCTCCCTGACTGTCTTCGCTTGCTGTGTTCCCAACTATTTATAACACCCTTCAAGATCTATTGAGGCAATTTTCTGTCCATTCTGCATTCCATATACGTCTGGTTGTATCTTTCATCTGACTACACATAAGATGCGACAAAATTTTAAGGAGTTGGTCGAGCTGGTTCTTTTTGGAGGCCATCAAGTTAAGATCCTCTATATACAGCAGAAAATTTAGTTTCGTTTGCTCCCTGGCCCACTTCGCTTGCTGTATTCCCAACCATTTATAACACTCTTCGAGATCTATTGAGGCAATTTTCTGGTAATTCTGCATTCCATATACATCTGGTTGTATCTTCCCTTTGACTACACATAAGCTGTGTTTCGATCTTAAGGAGTTTGTCTAGCTGGTTCTTTGTGGACGCCATTCGCTTATAACATTCTTTAGCTTCTATTGAGGCAATTTTCTGGCCATTCTGCATTCCATAGACAGCTGATTATATCTTCCCTCTGACGACACATAAGGCGCGACACCATTTTAAGGAGTTGGGTTGAAAGTAGAATTTCGGGCTAATTCCCTGAGACAAGAGGTGGGAACGTGCTCTTGCAGAAATTATTCCCAATAGATTTTGCAAGAGTTTAGAAGGTTTTGCCGCCGTTGGACTTGAGCGGGCTTTGTTTTTGATATGGTTATTAAACGAGTTTTTTTGCCTCAGAACGAATGCAGACATAGCGGTTTCTTGAATCGTTAAAGGCTTGACGGTTTTATTGACTGGGATTGTGTAAAAGCGTTTTGTGAGCTTTGACCTTTTCAAGTCTGGCCTTGTCACATGATTTAGAGAACCAGGGCTTTTGAGTGGCTGAAGAGGTTTTCTGTGTACGTGGAATAAATAATTCCATGCCACCTTGGATAACTTCAGTGGCGTTTTGTGAGATATCAGAGGGGTCAGGATGAGAGAAGCAGACAGACGCCCATGGAAATTAGGTAATCCCGCATTTCGTCCCAGTTTGCGGAGTTGTAGAGCCAAACGATATGTGGGTGTTATGACTGTGTGACCTCGGGTTGCATTGCGCAGGAAACAGTGGCCATGCCTTGGTCTGAGCGACCAAGGGGGGCGGTGACTGATATCTTATAGCATTCAGGTTTTGTAGTAAGAAGCAGATCCAAGGGATTTGAGCTGTGTGTTGGGATGCGAGGAATGTAAGTAGGTTGTTGAACCATATTGGCTAAAGAATTGCTGACTGCCAAGGCCTCCGCTGCTCTCCCTTGTGGATCGGTTTTTGAAGATCCTAGCCATTCTTTATTATGGACATTGAAATCACCAAGAATAGTAACCTCGGGGGAAGGATATTCAGAAATCAGGGGGTCAGTTTTTTCAGAAAGGTAGTCAAAGAGCTGGACAAAGTTGTTGTCAGAAGGTGACCGTTAAATGCAACAGATGAATTTAATTGCAGCCCTGAGAGATAATTTTATCTATAGTACGTCTTTTCTTCCAGCTTCTAAATTAGGAAGTCTGGTGCAGGGTAGATTGCTACGGACGTATGCGCACACGCCTCCATGCAATCTAAAGGAAGTAAGAAGCTCATACCCCGGGAAATTAAAGTAATTAGTGGGTGTTTTGACACTGATTTGGGTTTCGGTGAGGAAGAGGTGTTGGAGCCTATTAGCCTGGAAGAAATGGTGGAAGGAGTTTAGGTTAGAATTTAGGCCACATATATTCGAGAAGGATATGTTAAATCTTGATGCTGGCGCCCCTTGTACACCCTTCTCCCGGATATCCGAATGGAGGGGTATTTTACCTCCGGGATCTTTTGTGCAAGGAGGAGCCATCATCATTTTTGCTTATAAGGGAAACCGACTCATACAGCAGAACCGGAAACGTCCGTTGGGTCTTCACCGGCCCCTTGATGTATGGGGTGGTACCTCCTAGGGCGTGAAAAAATCCTTTACTATCACGTAAAGGAAAATTCCATTACCACTTGCTGCAAGTCCGCTTAGCAGCAAATTAATTATGACTCGATAGATGTTGCTGTAATGAATCCACAGATCTATTCGCTTTTAACACTTTTATGTGCATTAAAATGACGGTACAAGGAGACGTGACGATAATTTCATCCCCCTGATGACGCCAGCTTTGTTGGCAAAAATATAATCAGGTCTGAAAAATGTGTTGTGGTGAATAGAGTTCTCCAAAATGTACTCATTAGTGAGTAATATTTGCGATAATAAGACGACGTCGCATTCAGATTGTGATGATTATGATGAAATCAAGCTTTTATCCATGTAAAAGAGAAAACTTATTATCGTGCATAGCTAATGCATTTAGCTTTATCGACGCTTATTTTCAAATTATTAAGTAAAACCTTACATTATCGCATGGAAGTCCAAAGAAGCGTTAATAGTCAATAATTTATTATCGACGTTTACTTTTTTTACGCAACTATTATCACAATAATGAATTGAAATGCAATTAGATATTATTAAATTAACAGTCAAACGGTCATTATTAAGTTAATGAGGAAAATACAAGGCAGATGCCGTGAAAGTGAAGTTTACTGCCAAACACACTCGACGAATCTACTCACTCGATAAACGCTTTCATTCATACACACATACATATCATCAGAGGACCAACCATGCGTGAATGGGTATTTAATTCTATTAAATTATTATACTAATTCACATGAAAAATGCAACATCTTTATAAGGTAAAAAGGTAAAGGTAAAGGTAAAGGTAAGATGCTTACTGGCACTTAGGCCATTGCTGACCCTTTTTGCTCATTTAAACTAACCTACCCTCCACCTTGAGCTCGATCCCAACGACAGATGTGATTTGAAAAATCATACGCCGCCGGTGAGTCTCGAAACGTCGTCCCCCGAGTCCGTATTGGAAAGTCTGAATCGACTTTCCCGCACGGCCACGGAGGCGCTCTTTATAAGGTAGTCCAAAATTAAAGGTACACAGAGCCGTAATAGAATTATTTGCATTAAAATATTACGATTAAACCAAACTTAACTTAGTCCAAAAGTCCATGTCAAGAGGGTTACAGGGTCTTAAAGTGATAAATTGAATTTTGATTTTGCTTTATTAGTGAATTTTCTTTAAAAAAATTAACTAGTGAGGAGATCCCGACTTTTGAATTTTGAAAAAAAATCTTCAAATTAGCGCGAACTAGCCCCCCTAGAACCCATATCCAGGGTCAGTTTCAATTATATATATATATATATATATATATATATATATATATATATATATATATATATATATATATATATATATAGAGTGTAGGTGTAGGTGTAGGTGTAGGTGTAGGTGTAGGCGATTTGAAAACGAAACAGACCGATTTGCGCTCCAGATAATTTTTTTTAAGAAACGCTGAAATACGTCAATTTTAATATTGAGGGGGACATGTTTTGACATAAAACTCAACTTTGTCAGATCAACCCCTTAAGGGTGGTGATAACAATCCTTATATTTTAAATAGGGAACATGGGTCGAGTGTTACATCATTTGAAAGCTCTTTCTTTTCTGAATTGAGCACACTATTTTTTTTTAAGTTTTATCAAATCGTTTAAAAATTATTCCCAGTTGAAGATGCAAAAACGCATTTCACTCATTCCGATAAGAAATGCGCTAATAATCAATGTTTTGTTGGTTTGTAAACAAAACATTGACTATCAGAACAGTTCTTATCGGAATGAGAGAAATGCGGTTTGTTATTTCAGTTTATCTGTCGGTTTGATACTTGATAGTACTACCGATAATTAATTTCACAATGGTGTATTCTGTAGAAGAAAGGGTTGAAATAATTACTCTTTTTTTCAAAAACGATGACTGTGCCAACTGTACCGCACTTTTGTTTAATGAACGACATCCGAACAGACATGTTACTAGAAAATACATTTTGGAGTTAGTTGCAAAGTTTCGACAAAGTGGTTCAGTAGCCAACAAAAAACGGGATCCTGAACGTGAATTTCCGGTTAGAAATGAGACTACTGGGATTGAAGTTTTAGGACAAATTGCTGCAGACCCAACTTTGAGCACGAGAAAATTTGCCATTGTTTCGAACATCAAAAGAAGAACTATTCAGCGAAGCATCATAAATTTCACCCGTATAAAATTCATCTTGTACAACAACTGAATGAAGATGATTTTGATCGGCGGCTGGAGTTTTGTGAAGTTATGACTGCACGAATAGCTGATAACGGTAACTTTCTGTTTAATATCTGTTTTTCAGACGAGTGTAGGTTTTTATTAATCGTCATAATTGTCGTTATTGGGCAGATAATAATCCAATAAATTTTCGCGAAGTCCACACTCAAACTCCACAGAAAATGAATGTCTGGACTGGCATTTTTGGAGACCGTTTAATCGGACCAATTTTTCATGATGGCAATTTGAGTGACGAAACGTATTTGGAGTTACTAGAAGATATCGGTTACCCTCTACTAATTGACATTGTTGAAAATGATGATCGCTATCAAGAAAATCAATTAGTGTTTCAACAAGATGGAGCCCCTCCGCATTATTTACAACGTGTTAGGGAGTTTTTGAACAGAGAGTTTCTAGAGCAATGGATTGGGCGTAGAGGTGCTATTGAATGGCCCTCTAGATCACTGGATTTAACTCATTTAGACTTCTTTCTATGGGGCCATTTAAAGAGTAGAATTTACACAACAGAACTGGAGTCTCTGGAAGAATTACGACGACGGATTGTTGAAGAATGGCGTCTAATAACTCCTCAAATGCCCCAGAATGCCAGAGCTCGTTTTGAACAAAATTTGTAGTTTTGTATGGAAGCTGGTGGTCAACAATTTGAACACTTACTTAACTGAATAAACATTTTTGAACGTTTGGTTTTGTGTTTTAGTTTTTTTTTAACGAAAAATTGACTAAACAGTACATTTCTTATCACAATGAATGAAATACGTTCTTGCAACTCCAACTGTTAATAATTTTTAAACGAGTTGATAAAACTTATACCAAAAAAAAATTGTGTGTTGAATTCAGAAAAGAAAGAGCTTTCGAATGATGTAACACTCGACCCATGTTCCCTATTCAAAATATAAGGGTTGCTATCACCACCGTTAAGGGGTTTATGTGACAAAGTTGAGTTTTATGTCAAAATATGTCCCCCTCAATATTAAAATTGACGTGTTTCAGCGTTTCTTAAAAAAATATTCTCTGAACGCAAATCTGTCTGTTTCGTTTTCAATGCGCCACCGTGTATATATGTATATATATATATATATATATATATATATATATATATATATATATATATATATATATATATATATATATATATATCACACCGATAACTCAAAAAATAATGGGCCGATTTTGATCAAATTTGATACGTACCTTCCTTTTGAAAGTGGCTTGGATAATTTCATTAGCCAGGAAAATTTGCGCAGGTTTTCCCGGAAAATTTTGTGTTTTCTTTCGGAAGAAAATTATATATCCGGAAATAACACAGCAAGGGCAACCAAATTTGGTACTCTGGTTTCTATCATAAAGAGTACCCTATGTACCAAAACTCGGATCTATAAGGTAAAAGACAAAAAAGTGAGCGGTAAGCCTCTGATTAAAAAAAGTCAAAATTGATAATTATGGTAGTCGTTTTAATGTGAGTGAAAAATATGACACGAAATGACTAACAAGTTCCTAGATCTGTGTCTAAGTCGTTATCTTCATTCATTTCGTTTAAATATGAGCAAAAAATCCATTATAAATAAAAATTGTTTGGTATAAATAATAAAGACGTTAAAAAATTAACATACTAGCGTATATACCTGCTGGTACGTACATCTTGCATGTCCATAGTGGCCCAGTGGTCTAAGCGGTGCGCATCAGATAATCTAGTCCTATAATAATACGAGTTATAATCCTAGTTAGTGACTTCACTTTTTAGTGACTTTTCGTAGAAAAAATCCACTAATGGAGAGATCCCGACTTTTGAATTTTGAAAAAATTTTTGCAAATAAGCGCGAACTAGGACCCCTAAAACCCATATCTGGTGTCAGTTTCAATTTTCATATGTTTATATATATATATATATATATATATATATATATATATATATATATATATATATATATATATATATATATATATATATATATATATCACACCGATAACTCAAAAAATAATGGGCCGATTTTGATAAAATTTGGAATGTACCTTCTTTTTGTAAGTGGCTTGGATAATTTTGAGTTTTCATTTAAAAAAAAATTTATCTCAAAAAATAAAAAAGCTATGATAACCAAATTTGGTGGGTAGGTTTACGATATAAAATGTAAACTATACACAATAATTCATATTTCTATGTTACAAGAAAAAAAAACGTTATAATAAAATATTTTGTGCCAGATCATTTCTATGAAAATTCACTACCATAACGCACTTGCTGCGTCTCTGAGTTTTTATTATTATTATTGTTTTAGTCTTTCATTTCATTTTACCGTTATCTGATTAGATTGTGTTTATTCCGATGCATTTTTTAGCAAGTTCTTCTATAAAAAATAGTTTAACAAAGAGGAGATGAAAACTTTTAAGACTTAATTCAATTGGAATAGCATATCTGGTTGTTTGTTCTTGCCCTAAGTTAGTGAAACCGTTTCATAGTTTATACAGCCGTAGCCTTTTCCCGTGGCTTCACAAATACTTGTTTTTTTCTGCAACCGATTTCTTAGTGAATTTTCTTTAAAAAATTCACCAAATAGGAGATAGCGACCTTTGAATTTTAAAAATCTCTTCAAATAAGCGCGTATAGGCCCACTAGAACACATATCCGGGGCCAGTTTCAATTTTTATACTCTCTCTCTCTCTCTCTCTCTCTCTCTATATATATATATATATATATATATATATATATATATATATATATATATATATATATATATATATATATATATATATATATATATATATATATATATATATATATATACATATTGCTATAAATAGCAAATATAGCTTAAAAATAGAAACCTTTTTGAGTATATTAAATTTTGTGCATCCTGAAATTTGAATGCCCTGTATATTTAAAAAAGTGTTGGATATTTTGGTTAAATAGAAAATATCATTGAAATTTGAAGAATACAGAACAGTGCTTTGATTTTATTTATATTGTTTTAGTTAAGGAAATATTTTTATATGGTCAAATTGAATAGATGTAGAGTATGCATAGACACATTGTATTTAGGGGATAAGGTGGAAGATAAAAATTATTGTGAGTAAATTCCAAAAAGGCACGCAATGTTATCAGTGAGACGTTGATACGGGTTTTTGTGTACCTGATAAGCAGTTTGGACGATAGCGAGGTAGCGTGCTAGTGAGCTCAAGCCTGTGTTAAAATGTGCTAAAAAGAGAGATACGTTTTCAGTTTTATAGAATCGAACATATTTAAAGTGAAAAGTAAATTATTCCAGAGCATTGGGCGTGGAACTGCGATGATGCAAAGAACAGTCTAATAAGAGATTTTAGATTTGACTGTGAAAAGTGTAAAGACAAATTTAAGGAAAGAAATTTTCATGGTTTGTTCAATATAATTTGCACGCAAATAAAATGATTAGAAAGAACAGTAAAGATCAACAGTATATGGATAATAACCAATAATAGTAAGCAAGATATATGATAATTTTCAGTACAAAAGATCTTTTTGTTTGTCCGACGTAAATTAAGATCACAATCTTTACAACTTATTTCATAAATTCCCGACATTTGGGCCGTACTATCCTTGCCCTTTGTTAAATATTCTTTGCAACCTTTTAGTGAATTTTCTTAAAAAAAATTCACTAATGAGGAGATCCCGACTTTTGAATTTTGAAAAAATTTCTTCAAATGATATATATATATATATATATATATATATATATATATATATATATATATATATATATATATATATATATATATATATATATATATATATATATATATATATATGTATCACACCGATAACTCAAAAAATAATAGGCCGATTTTGATTAAATTTGGTGATGAAATTCCTTTTGCAAATGGCTTGGATAAGTTCGTTAGCCAGGAAAATCGGTCCAGGTTTTCCCGGAAAATTTTGTGTTTTCTTTCGAAAAAAATTTATATCTCCGGAATTAACAAAGTAAGGGCAACCAAATTTTATATGCGGATTTATTTCATTATAGGCAAGTTACCTACCAAAATTTAGCTCCGTAGGTTAAAGGATAAAAAAGTTACAGGCATTCAAAGAAAAATAAATTTGGATTTTCCTCAAAACGTCAAAATTGCGATTTTAAACGTCAAAATTGGTGAGTACATTCCTTTCGCAAGTCGCTTGGATAATTTTGTTAGCCAGGAAAATCCGCCGAGGTTTTCCCGGAAAAATTTGTGTTTTCTTTCGCAAAATATTTACATCTCCAAAATTAACAAAGTAAGGGCAAATTTGGTAGGCTGGTTTATATCGTTATAGGTGTGCCACCTACCAAAATTTAGCTCTGTAAGTCAAAAGACAAAAAAGTTATGGGCATTTAAAGAAAAATAAATTGGGGGTTTCCTTAAAACGTCAAAGTGACAATTGAAAACGTCAAAATTCGCAACATTTAGGCAAATAACTTGAATCTAATACGATCTATGGAAAGAAAATGTCTCAAGAAGAATGTTTTAGATACACCGAACTCTTAGTTTCAACCGTCATTGTCCTTCATTTTACTAAAATATTTCCAGAAAATTCATTTCAAATAGACCCTTTCTCTGCTGCTTGGCAGTAGCCTTAGCTATAGAGTTTATTGTTTAATAGTATATAATTTTTGTTGAATTTTCGTAAAAAATCAATAAAGCTCAATATATTCGTTATTATACAAGATATGAAAAAATATTGTATACATTAATTATACGGTGTTTTGAGCTACATCTTAAAAAATTATTGCGACAATCACAGGATGGCCCATAAGTCGTTGGTGATACAAATAATTTTTTTTGTCGAAAACGCCTTATTTTTTGCATTTTCCATCGAAATATAATGCATGTTTGTAAGTTAAGAAATTCTGGAGGCAGCAAGTGCGTTGTGGTTGCGAATTTTGATTAAATGCTTCATATTTGAAAAGCTCAATTTGCTATTAACCTATAAGGTTGACCAAGAAACGGATTTTTTCAGTAACACTTTTGGTTTACTTTTGGAAATTTCTGTACGTTTTCAAACAATCAAGTTATTTTGATGAAACATGGCACATTGTTTTTACTATATATGTTATACTGGTAATCAAATTTGATGCCTGCTTTTTCTATATAGGTTATACTGGTAACCAAAATTGATGTCTGCTTTCTTAAAAAGAAAACACACATATTTGCAATAAAAACATTTTTATGAAAATTCACTACCATAACGCACTTGCTGCGTCCCGAGATTTTATATCGTAAACCTACCTACCAAATTTAGTTATCATAGATTTTTTATTTTTTAAGATAAAATTTTTGTATTTTGACCTACAGAGCTAAATTTTGGTAGGTGGCACACCTATAACGATATAAACCAGCTTACCAAATTTGGTTGCCCTTACTTTGTTAATTTTGGAGATATAAATATTTTGCGAAAGAAAACATTAATTTTTCCGGGAAAACCTCGGCGGATTTTCCTGGCTAACAAAATTATCCAAGCGACTTGCGAAAGGAATGTACTCACCAATTTTGACGTTTAAAATCGCAATTTTGACGTTTTGAGGAAAATCCAAATTTATTTTTCTTTGAATGCCTGTAACTTTTTTATACTTTAACCTACGGAGCTAAATTTTGGTAGGTAACTTGCCTATAATGAAATAAATCCGCCTATGAAATTTGGTTGCCCTTACTTTGTTAATTCCGGAGATATAAATTTTTTTCGAAAGAAAACACAAAATTTTCCGGGAAAACCTGGACCGATTTTCTTGGATAACGAACTTATCCAAGCCATTTGCAAAAGGAATTTATTCACCAAATCTAATCAAAATCGGCCCATTATTTTTTGAGTTATCGGTGTGATACATATATATATATATATATATATATATATATATATATATATATATATATATATATATATATATATATATATATATATATATATATATATATATATATATATATATATATATATATATATATATATAAACATATAAAAATTTAAACCGACCCCGGATATGTGTTCTGGGGGGCCTAATTAGCGCTCATTTGAAGAAATTTTTTCAAAAGTCGGGATCTCCTCATTAGTGAATTTTTTTTAAGAAAATTCACTAAAAAGTAAACTATACACCAAAATTTAGATTTCTATGTTACAAGAAAAAAAAGTTATAAAATATTTTGTGCCAGATCATTTCTATGAAAATTCACTATCATAACGCACTTGCTGCGTCCAGGCTTTTCTATATAGGTTATACTGGTAACCAAAATTGATGTCTGCTTTCTTAAAAAGAAAACACACATATTTGCAATAAAAACATTTAAATGAAAATTCACTACCATAACGCACTTGCTGCGTCCCGAGATTTTTATTATTTATTTATGTATCAAATGAAATCAAAACCTCGCCTTCGACCAATTTAGCCTCTTTAACTTTATTAATAATTGCAAGTGAATTTCTTACTAAAAAACTTTTTTGTTTGACGGCCAAGCTTTTAAACTCATTTGTCAACCACTTTGCTTATTGCTTAAAACGTTTCCGTTATTAGCAATTTTTGCAAGAAAATAGAAGTTTTTAGATCGGCAGTTGCTATTACGCCCTCTTGCAGCTATAATAGGAACTTGAAAATGATTATCCGAAAAGTTCTCAGAAAAATGGTTACGGAGATATGCTAGTCGGTCAAAGTTATTTGAAGAGCCTGTACATATTGAAGAAACTATAGTATTATTATAATTACTTTTATTTTAATCCATTGTTATTGTGTATTGTGTGTATGTATAGGAGATTAGTTCTTTATTACATGACGATGGTCCATTCCTGATCATGAGTTCATTTAATTTGATTAATGTTACTTAATTGATTGATAGGTTCATCTCAGTATGATCGATTATCCACTTTGCGGCTTCTTTGTTCATCATTTATACGATTTATGTCATTTATTGCGAATAAATACCATAATAATTTATATTGTGATTGTTATACAAAAATATCAAGGTAAATACGTTTCAGTTGCCGATAAAATATTTTTTGACTTAAGTTTTCCTTATATCGCACCAAATTCTAATAGGAATTAATAGAAGTATTACAGTACTAATGTAGTAGTATATATTTTTCACATGCAGGGTGAGTTTTGTGTTACAAGTAGGGATGGGCACCTAACATCGATGTTTTTGGAATATCGATGTTTTCCATTGGACATCGATGTTTAAAACATCGATGTTGTAATTTCGATGTTATATTTTTAACATCGATGTTACTTGTAACCATCGAAACATCGTTACGTATCCCACAAATCCTGTTGCAAATGCATATCGTTTGCAAATTTAAAAAATTGTCTTGCTATTGTTTGACTACAGATATATGGACAGATATGCAATGTAGAAGTTTTATTGGTGTTACTATGTACTTTGAAGATAACAATTCCATAAATTCTGTTGACTTAGGTGTATATCTTTTAGATGAACGGCATACACCCGAATACATTTCAGGAGTGTTAAAACGTATATGTGAGGAATCGGGTATCCTAGAAACTAAAGTTACTACTGTTGTTACGGATGGAGCGGCCAATATGACAAAAGCTATTAAGGAAACGTTTTCCAAAAAAAGGCACATTCATTGCTTCGCTCATCAAATAAATTTAGATGCTGACAGAGCTATAAAATCTATTTCGGAATTGTGAACAGTTATATCTAAATTAAAACAATTGTAACGTGGTTTAGGCATTCAGTAGTAGCTGCTGATGAATTACGGAAGGCACAAACAAGCGACCATAAACCTGAAAAAAAAATTATACAAGAGGTGTCCACTCGCTGGAATTCCACATACTACATGATTAGTCGTTTTCTTGAACTGCGGGAATACATAAATACCATAGTGAACAGACATCCTTCTGCCCCCACAATGGTTACAGCCAAGGAAGTTTTTGAACTGAATAAAATCATTGAACTTCTAAAGACGTTAGAAGCAGTAACAACAGAAATTTGTGGTCAAAAGTATATTAGTTCGAGTCTTGTAATCTCTCTCACGTATAATTTGGAAAAATCAGTTTCACACATTGAATGTGATGGTAAACGACACCTTAGGTATTTCACTAAAAGAAGCACTTCTCCAAGAATGTAGGAAACGATTTTCTGCTGTTGAACAAGTCCAACAATTAGCCGTGGCAATCTTGCTGGATCCGAGGTTCAAAAAGATTTATTTTAAGAGTCCTCATAATGTTGCAGCAGCAGTTAATCTAATACAACAGTTATCACTGTTAGCAGAAACGCAAGGAGATGATGACCACAATCGCGAAATAATAGAAAGTGAAACGACAAATAATAAACAGGACACGGGTAAGTAGGCTAGATTGTCACAATGATGTTTGGTAAAAATTTTAACATAATTATAGTTACTCCAAACGGCAATATATGGGCGCATCATTCTCAGTTAGTTCAAAAGAGTGATTCACAAGAGAAAGAACAATTAAGCGAAATGTCTTTGTATTTAAAGAATCCTCTAATCAATCTTACCGAGAATCCACTGAAATGGTGGTCATATAATAAAAATGTATGTCCCCATTTATACCCTGTCGCGAAAAAATTCTTGTCCATAGTGGCGACTTCTGCACCGGCAGAATTTTTTTTCCAAAGCTGGACAGACAGCCACGCAAGAAAGAAACCGTTTAACTGGAGAACACTTGGGCAAAATATGATTCCTTCAGTCCATTGACAGAGATTACTGGAGTATATAAAACTGTATGGTGAGATTATCAGTATTATCACTAATATTGGTGAATTATATTATATATATATATATATATATATATATATATATATATATATATATATATATATATATATATATATATATATATTTAGAATGAAATTTGAAGTTTACTTTTTATTATTAAAGTCATTAGAAGTTAAGTTTTTCTATTTTTGTTTTACACATTCTTTCGTATTTTATTGCAGTACAATAAACATTTATTTATTTTTGTTACCACTTATTTTTTGTATTACTTGCACCTGCCATAATCTGCATCGGAATATGTTTCCATTTTCTAATGCCTACAAAACTACAAACTATTTTTTTTCTCGGAAGAACATAGAATTGGTAAATTCACAATTATTTTGAAAACATCGATGTTTCCCAACATCGATTTTTTCCAGCCGATGTTTTTCCTACCATCGATAGTCGGTTTCGATGTTAAACATCGATGTTAACATCGATGTTTTAAGAAATGTGCCCATCCCTAGTTACAAGTGTAACGTAAGTTTTAAACATAATCTTTAGTAGAAACTGTACCATCTGATATTTTGTATGATACTTAACGACACTGTGAACGCAGGGGAACTTAAGTGTGTTAAGGGTCTATCAACCACCTAATCTTTATCCGTAGATAACATAAAGAAACTGAAACGTTTAATGAATCTGAAACTAGAGATGTTTCACCCATTTACTGGTTGAAAGAGAGTCAGTTAGGAAGGGCTTGTTTGTAGTGCATTTTATAATAAAGAATAATTATAGTTAAACAGTGCATATTAGTTTATGTGATAACTGAATTTTTCAGCTCAGGTGAGTACCTACTCGCTAAGTGTATTGGTTCATTATAGCTAATTATATAATTCAGATAGCAGTAATTATTATAAGAATATACCTGGGTTGGTTATTATACAGGGGGATTAACTATTTACCGACAATTGCTAGATAGTTAGAAATTATATTAAGAGCCACGTGTACTGTAGTTATGGTTACTTATTAGACTGTCTCACGTAGTTATAGTGATCGGGTCTCGAGTCTGCTTTGTCTGGCCGGCAGGGGTCAAGTGGAGGACCCCCGGGCGGGGCACATAAATGTAAGACCTGGATTGGTCTGTAAGGTCCCATAACCTCTGGGTATGTAAAGTTGCGGGTACGTTCGCATAGCGTATCTGGTCTGCTGTACCCAGGCCGCGCTACGTTAGGCCTAAGGTAATGGCGGGGGCAAAGCAGGGCCCTTTTGTATTAATACTGGCATGATATGCTTTATTAATGAGTTGTTACAATTATAGACATATAAAGACAGTTGTTTTAGTACCATATTTAAGGAGTATTAGTACCATATTACGTCCGTAGCAATCTACCCTGCACCAGACTCCCCAATTTAGAAGCTGGAAGAAAAGACATACTATGGATAAAACTCTCTCTCAGGGCTGCAACTAAATTCATCTGTTGCATTTACCGGTCACCTTCTGACAACAACTTTGTCCAGCTCTTTGACTACCTTTCTGAAAAAACCGACTATCTGATTTCTGAATATCCTTCCTCCGAGGTCACTATTCTTGGCGACTTCAATGTCCATAATAAGGAATGGCTAGGATCTTCAAAAACCGATCCACAAGGAAGAGCAGCGGAGGCCTTTGCAGTCAGCAATTCTTTGGCCAATATGGTACAGCAACCTACTTACTTTCCTCGTATCCCAACACACAGCTCAAATCCCTTGGATCTCCTTCTTACTACAAATCCTGAATGCTATACGATATCAGTCACCGCCTCCCTTGGTCGCTCAGACCACGGCATGGTCACTGCTTCCTGTGCAATGCAACCCGAGGTCACACAGTCATCACACCCACGTATCGTTTGGCACTACAACTCCGCAAACTGGGACGAAATGCGGGATTACTTTTCCTCATTTCCATGGGCGTCTGTCTGCTTCTCTCATCCTGACCCCTCTGATATCTCACAAAACGTCACCGAAATTATCCAAGCTGGCATGGAATTATTTATTCCACGTACACAGAAAACCTCTTCAGCCACTCAAAAGCCCTGGTTCTCTAAATCCTGTGACAAGGCCAGACTTGAAAAGGTCAAAGCTCACAAAACGCTTCTACACAATCCCAGTCAAGAAAATCGTCAAGCATTCAACGACGCAAGAAACCGCTATGTCCGCATTCTTTCTGAGGCAAAAAACTCGTTTAATAACCACATCAAAAACAAAGTCCTCTCAAGCTCCAACGGCGGCAAACCCTTCTGGACTCTTGCTAAGTCTATTGGGAATAATTTCTGCAAGAGCACGTTCCCACCTCTTGTCTCAGGTGATGAAATTGTTTCTACCGCCCTGGGCAAGGCTGAACTTTTTGCTTCGTTGTTCGCCGGAAATTCTACTCTCAACCCACCTCCAAATATTCAACCACCAACAGTCCCCAATGTCGCGCATAAAATGACTGATATCATTTTCCAAACTAAAAAGGTACGAAAGATGCTCTCTTCTCTTAATACCAGGAAAGCCTCTGGCCTTGACGAGATCCCAGCAATTGTTCTCAAAAAATGCGCACCAGAAATTGCTCCTGTCCTGACTCGTCTGTTTCAGATATCTTACAATAAAGGCATATTCCCTAGTAACTGGAAAACTGCTCGAGTACAACCCATCCCCAAGAAAGGATCCAAAGCGCTTCCTAGCAACTACAGGCCTATTTCTCTCCTTTCACTCATCTCTAAAGTGATGGAAAAGTATATAAACACCGAACTACTAAAATTCCTTGAAAAACACAGTCTAATCCACGACAGGCAGTATGGATTCCGTCAGCGCAGATCGACTGCCGACCTCCTTTCCTTTGTCACCCATTCTTGGAACAAGTCTATGGAACAACACGGTGAATCCCAGATTGTTGCTCTAGACATATCCAAAGCATTCGACCAGGTCTGGCACGCAGCGCTGCTTAATAAACTTCCGGCCTATGGCCTACCACCAAAACTTTGTACCTGGACAGCAAATTTCCTCTCCAACAGGAACATATCTGTTGTTGTGGATGGCCATTCCTCTAAACTGTATCCAATTAATGCAGGAGTTCCTCAAGGTTCAGCTTTAGCCCCTACTTTGTTTCTTCTCCACATCAATGACCTCCTCTCTAGCACATCCAACCCAGTTCACAGTTACGCGGACGACAGCACCCTCCACTCAAACATACAATATTCTAAGCCTGTCTCTTTAGCCCAATTAGATGAGGATCGCAGACTCATGGAGGGTTCTGTCTCCGTAGACCTCCAAAAAATATTAGACTGGGGAAGTAGAAATCTTGTACAATTCAACCCCACCAAAACTAAGTCTTGCTTTCTTTCTCACAAGAGATACAGCAGCCCTAGACGCATCACAATGAACAACCAAGTTATTCAAAGTAATGAGTCCTTTTTTCTTGTTGGCATTACTGTGGATCGAAATCTTAATTGTCAACAACATGTTACATCAATTGCAGAAGCGGCTGCTAAGAAATTGGGTTTCCTCTTCCGGGCTCGCAAACTCTTTTCACCAACTAATCTCTATACCTTATACACTTCACAAATAAGGCCAAACCTCGAATACTGCTCCCACATCTGGGGTGCAGCTGCCGCTTCTACACTCGCTATCCTGGACTCCATTCAAAAGAGAGCTATACGTCTCATCGGTGACCCTACCCTCACCCAAAGGCTTCCATCCCTTGCCCACCGACGTGCCGTTGGTGACCTCTCTCTCTCTTTTATAGATATCTGCACGGACACTGCTCAGAGGAGCTTTCCTCCATAATTCCCCCACCTGCTGCCCCCAGCATATCTACCAGGGGAACAGAGCGAATGCACCCTTTTAACGTCCAGGTCACCAGACATAGAACATCTTGTTATGCCCGCTCTTTTGTCCCGAGGACTTCCAAGTTGTGGAATTCCTTGCCGGCACATGTTTTTCCTTCTCCTCCGAACCTCCAAACCTTCAAGTCCAGAATTAACAAGCTGCCTCTTTCCTCCTTGTCAACACCCACGGTACGATAGTATTTAGGCTGTAAGCCCTCGTGGTGTGTTGTTGACATAAAAAAAAAAATTTAGGATACTGAACATGTCTTGACTTAATAGGGGGATTTAGGTTAGACAAGGTTGAGCTGGACACTTACAGTTGTTTATCTTTTATTGCACAGGTTTAGAAACTACAAGCACGTCCTTCTCTGCTGTCAGCTAAAGCGGTGAGTGTCAATTAATGTGTGGTTGTTTACTTAAAAAAATATATATCCTGACGGCCCCCTATCTGTGACTTGTCGTGTGTTACACAAGGAAAAAGGAAATATCTCCAAAATGGTTTCATTTTTTTTCTAAAATTTTGTGTGAAGTGATAGCGAGATGCAGGGGAGGGGGGACATATTTAAACATACCTTTGACACCTACATTCTCCTCTATTCTTATGGGCGAGAGTAGCTTTGGATTTTTAAATGAGGCGATGTACTTTTTAGTAAATTTTCATTAAGAAAATTCACTAATAGAGAGGTATCGATGGTACGATTTTTGGAAATTTTCTTCAAATGAGCGCGAATTAGGGCCCCAAATCCAAGGTCAGTTGAAAAGTTTATATATATATATATATATATATATATATATATATATATATATATATATATATATATATATATATATATATATATATATAAACAAAATAAATAAAAAACAAGAA
Organism: Tillus elongatus; assembly: GCA_964006375.1. NCBI lineage: Eukaryota > Metazoa > Arthropoda > Insecta > Coleoptera > Cleridae > Tillus > Tillus elongatus. The sequence goes on along the minus strand of OZ023270.1, from coordinate 8,455,629 downwards.
CACAACCCACATGAATTAAACGGAATATATCAAATAGAATGTAACACATGCAATAAAAAATATATAGGAATGACAAAGAAATCAATAGAAACAAGATTCAAAGAACATATAACACCATTGGATAAAATCCACATACCTAGCTACAAATCAAACGTAGCTACACACATTCACGACACAAAACACCAAAAACCAGACATCACCCAATTAAAACTAATGAAACATGTTAAAGACCACAAAAAAATGGAAATCTGGGAACAATACTACATTCAACAAACAAACAATAGAAAACAATTAATGCCAGAACAAATCCAAGTACAAACATTTAAACAAAACTTAATAAAGGCCATACAAATAGACACATTATTAAACCACAGTGATCAAGACAGGAGACCGATACACACGACACAGTCCGAAGGCACAACCAATCAGAGAACAGGAAACCGACCAATAGAAGCTCACGGCGCATGCGCCACCTACAATATCCGACGTAGACCAGGCAGGAGTGATAGCAGCCAGTAGCGTGCTGATGATGAACCGGGACGGTTCGAAACTGCAGTCCACGCAAACCAATAAGAAATCACAAACGTACAGCAAACAAATAAAGTGTATATTTAAAAGTGATTGCAGTGTAGTGCAATATTCCTAAAGATATATATATACAGGGTCGCTGATAAGTCTGGAAACGGTCGATTACCCGGGAAAATATACAAGGTGTCGAAAAAAGTTTTATACAAAAGTTTTTAGGTTCTTCAATGTCTACTAGGCGGTGATAATTTTATTTATACAGGGTTGGTCATACAGGCGTGGCACACCAATATTAATTTTTTTTTAATGGAACACCCTATATATTATTCGATATTTCAATCCTTCTCTTAATTTTGAGCAACATTTATGAGAAGCATAATGTACCTAAACTCAATCGTTTCCAGGTAAAAAAATAAATAAAAATAAACGCTACTGTTTTTAAAATCTATTGGATGAAGAACAAAAATAAATGAAAAGTAGAATATCTCTTGAAAACAATCTGTGAGTGTGAAAAGAACCGGTTGCGATGTTTTTAACATTGTTTGGAATCCCAAGATAAGATAAGATGCCCATAAGAAACGCAGTATTATTCTTTTGTTTTAAAATGTTTCCAGGACAACGAATGTCAAACATTCATTCAGTGTCAACAGTTTTGAAACATTAGTAATTTAGTGTCAACAGTTTTTGTGCAAAATGGCAAGTTTAAGTGAAACCGAACGTATCGAAATTTTAATGATGATAGGGTACGGTGATAGAACACGAAGTTTTGCTCAAGTGGTGATTATGTTCAATGAGTTGCATCCTGAGCGGGAATCGATCTCCAAATCCACAGTTTCGAAAACTTTGCATCGTTTTCACGAAACTGGCGGTATCAAGGATAAACCTAGAACTGGAAGGCCAGTAACCGTTACAAATGAAGAAAATTCTTTGAATGTAATATTGGATGTGGTGGAAAATCCGAAAACTTCGGCACAGCAATTGGCTTTAAATCACAATATGAGTCGATATTCAATTCAAAAGATTACGAAGCGGGAAAAGTTCCGTCCATATAAAATTCATTTATTGCAAGAACTGAGTGAAGACGATTTTGATCGCAGAATCGAGTTCTGTGAACTTATTATGGAGAAGTTACGCCAAAATTTTAACTTTGCCAACCACATTTTGTTTTCCGACGAATCTACATTTTGTTTGAATGGACAAGTCAACCGACACAACTGTAGGTACTGGTCAGACGAAAACCCACATTGGATGGAACAAATTCACACCCAAAGACCGCAAAAAGTAAATGTTTGGTGTGCTATTATTGGTGGACATATCATAGGACCTTATTTTATACACGGTAATTTGAACTCTGCTCGATATTTGACACTTTTGCAAGAATCAATTGTTCCAGACGTTAGTCGATTATTTCCGAACAATAACGACCCAAATCTACCAGCGGAAGAAATATGGTTTCAGCAGGATGGGGCACCCCCTCATTTTGGAATTGAGGTACGGGAATATCTGAATCAAACCTTTCCTGGCAGATGGATAGGGCGCAGGGGAACTATTGAATGGCCAGCTAGGTCTCCCGACATGACGCCGCTTGACTTTTTTTTTTGTGGGGTCATGTAAAAAATTTAATTTACCAAAATAGACCGCAGAATATTGAAGAGTTGCAAGCAAGGATTGTGCATGAAATTAATAACATTCCTCAAAACGCTCTTGTAAATGCAGTGCAATGTTTTGTTAAGCGAATTCATTATTGTCAGGAGGTCAATGGAGAACACTTTGAACATCTTATAAAATAGGATTTCAAACAATGTTAAAAACATCGCAACCGGTTCTTTTCACACTCACAGATTGTTTTCAAGAGATATTCTACTTTTCATTTATTTTTGTTCTTCATCCAATAGATTTTAAAAACAATAGCGTTTATTTTTATTTATTTTTTTACCCGGAAACGATTGAGTTTATGTACATCATGCTTCTGATAAATGTTGCTCAAAATTAAGAGAAGGATTGAAATATCGAATAATATATAGGGTGTTCCATTAAAAAAAAAATATTGGTGTGCCATGCCTGTATGACCAACCCTGTATAAATGAAATTATCACCGCCTAGTAGACATTGAAGAACCCAAAAACTTTTGTATAAAACTTTTTTCGACACCTTGTATATTTTCCCGGATAATCGACCGTTTCCAGACTTATCAGCGACCCTGTATATATATATATATATATATATATATATATATATATATATATATATATATATATATATATATATATATATATATATATATACAGGTGGCGCATTGAAAACGAAACAGACCGATTTGCGTCCGAAGAATTTTTTTTAAGAAACGCTGAAATACGTCAAATTAAATATTGAGGGGGACATGTTTTGACATAAAACTCAACTTTGTCACATCAACCCCTTAAGGGTGGTGATAACAACCCTTATATTTTAAATAGGGAACATGGGTCGAGTGTTACATCATTTGAAAGCTCTTTCTTTTCTGAATTCCGCACACTAATTTTTTTGGAAGTTTTATGAACTCGTTTAAAAATTATTCACAGTGGAAGATGCAAAAACGCATTTCACTCATTCTGATAAGAAATGTGCTGATAGTCAATGTTTTTTGGTTTGTAAACAAAAAATTGACTATCAGAACATTTCTTTTCGAAATGAGAGAAATGCCGTTTATTATTTCAGTTTATCGGTCGGTTTGATACTTGATAGTACTACCGAAAATTAATTTCACAATGGTGTATTCTGTGGAAGAAAGAGTTGAAATAATTACTCTTTTTTTCAAAAACGATGACTGTGCCAACCGTACCGCAAATTTGTTTATTGAACGACATCCGAACAGACATGTTAACAGAAAATACATTTTGGAGTTAGTTGCAAAGTTTCGACAAAGTGGTTCAGTAGCCAACAAAAAACGGGATCCTAAACGTGAATTTCCGGTTAGAAATGAGACTACTGAGATTGAAGTTTTAGGACAAATTGCTGCAGACCCGACTTTGAGCACGAGAACATTGGCCACTGTTTCAAACATCAAAAGAAAAACTATTCAGCCAATATTGAAGCATCATAAGTTTCACCCGTATAAAATTCATCTTGTACAACAACTGAATGAAGATGATTTTGATCGGCGGCTGGAGTTTTGTGAAGTTATGACAGCACGAATAGCTGATAACGGGAACTTTCTGTTCAATATCTGTTTTTCAGACGAGTGTACGTTTTTATTAAACTCTACAGTCAATCGTCATAATTGTCGTTATTGGGCAGATAATAATTCAAGAAATTTTCACGAAGTCCACACTCAAACTCCACAGAAATTGAATGTCCGGACTGGCATTTTTGGAGACCGTTTAATCGGACCAATTTTTCTTGATGGCAATTTGAGCGGCGAAACGTATTTGGAGTTACTAGAAGATATCGTTTACCCTCTACTAATTGACATTGTTGAAAATGATGATCGTTATCAAGAAAATCAATTAGTGTTTCAACAAGATGGAGCTCCTCCGCATTTTTCACAACGTGTTAGGGGGTTTTTGAACAGAGAGTTTCCAGAGTAATGGATTGGGCGTAGAGGTGCTATTGAGTGGCCCCCTAGATCACAAGATTTAACTCATTTAGACTTCTTTCTATGGGGCCATTTAAAGAGTAGAATTTACGCAACAGAACCGGAGTCTCTGGAAGAATTACGACAACGTATTGTTGAAGAATGTCGTCGAATAACTCCACAAATGCTCCAGAATGTCAGAGCTCGTTTTGAACAAAATTTGTACTTTTGTATGGAAGCTGGTGGTCAACAATTTGAACACTTACTTAACTGGATAAACATTTTTGAACGTTTGGTTTTGTTTTTTATTTTTTTAACGAAAAATTGACTAACTAGTGCATTTCTTATCACAATGAATGAAATACGTTCTTGCAACTACAACTGTGAATAATTTTTAAACGAGTTGATAAAACTTCCAAAAAAATTAGCGTGCTGAATTCAGAAAAGAAAGAGCTCTCAAATAATGTAACACTCGACCCATGTTCCCTATTTAAAATATAAGGGTTGTTATCACCATCCTTAAGGGGTTGATGTGACAAAGTTGAGTTTTATGTCAAAACACGTCTCCCTCAATATTAAAATTGATGTGTTTCAGCGTTTCTTAAAAAAAATTCTCTGGACGCAAATCGGTCTGTTTTGTTTTCAATGCGCCATCCTGTATATATATATATATATATATATATATATATATATATATATATATATATATATATATACAGGGTGTTTGAAAAATAATGGTCTATGTTACAGGTGCACATTCAGCACAAAAAAATAGGACTATTTTTTCATATAAATATGGGTCCGCAAATGCTTAGTTTTTTAAATACAGCGTGTTAAAGTTATTTGTTTTTTCACGAATAAGTCCAATTCAAATTAAAATTTTGATGTGTAAATTGGCATGTGGGGGTTTTCTAGGACAAGAAATTTAAATATGTTATTGTTAATAACACTGCTGGCAGAGGGCGCCACCTGTAAGACTATGCTTGCATTCAATTGGCTATAATTTTTTGACACCCATTAATATCGACCTACCGTATAGCTACATTGCAGCCCTTGTCAATTGTAAGCAAAAAATGTATATTTGGTCCAAATCTCTCAGACACACCATTTTCGAGATATTTCAATTTTTGTATGTCGATTTCGCTCAAAAATTAATTTTTCTCAAGTAATTAATTGTATCGTCTGCAAATTTTCGTATTCTGCGAAGCATACAACGTCGTACTCTGTGAAATATTTCTGGTGTATTTCTAATTTGTTCGCATCCAAGTACAATTGTTTGCTGCAGATCATCAACATTTTCAACATTTGATTCATAAACAATACTTTTGAGATGCCCCCATAAATAAAAGTCCATAGGATTTAAATCAGGGGATCGAGCCGGCCATGGCTAAGGTTCACCGCGTCCGATCCATCTGAGTCCAAAAGTATTGCTTAGGTAATTTCTGACATTTAGGGCGAAATGTGTGTGTATGTGGGGGGGGGGGGTCGTCATGCATAAACCACAAGTTATGTCTTATGCCAAAAGGTACATTTTCTAATAACTCATTTAGTTGGTTTTGCAGGAATTCAAGATAAGTTGTAGCATTAAGTCTGTGAGGTAAAAACATTGGTCCTATCAAATTACACCCTACAATTCCAGCCCATACATTTAAGGAAAATTGCTGTTGATGATGCCTTTCAAAAACTGCGTGAGGATTTTCGTCAGTCCAAATATGGCTGTTACGAAAATTGACGATCCCGTCGCGCCTAAATCCAGACTCGTCAGTGAACAATACATATATTTAATACAGTCGTAGACTTTTTCCATGGCTTCACAAGTGCTTATTCTTTTCTGCAACTGATTTAAATTTTTACTGGACGCAGGAAGTGCGTTATGGTAGTGAATTTCCATTAAAGTTTCAAATTGCAATAGCTCAATTTGCTAGTAACCTAACGTACGCTGGCCAGGAACCAGTTTTTTCGGGAACATTTAAAGTTTATTTTCGGAAAATTTTTATACATTTTCAAACAATAAAGTTATTTTGATGAAATATGGTACATTATTTCTACTATATAGGTTATACTGGTAACCAAATTTCATGCCTGCTTTCTTTAAAAAAATATGTATGTGTTATTAAAAACATTTCAATGAAGATTCACTACCATAACGCACTTGTTGCGTCCAGACTTCTTGAGAAATGAGGAGATTAAATTTTATTGGCGGACCAAAAACTAGTATTATTCTGATTAGGTGACCTCTAACAAACAAATAATAACTTTCCTCGTCGGTAAGTACTACTTTAAGCACCTACAACAGGCAGCGTGGGTGTAATCAAAAGTTTTCTTTTCCTGATTTATTTACTGCAATGTAAGATTTTGAATCGAGGCATATATCTACCGAAATTCGATAGTTTCTCATTTCCAACGAGAGCGCTAATAAGTGTTTTAAATTGATTGCCGATTCGACACAGTTTTGCGGTTTGATTTACGATGTGCCTCTTAACAAATCTATTGAAACTGTGAAGACACAATGCGGAGAATAGTGGTTTCTAGGAGGGGGAGCCCAGGCTCTCTTGATTTCGGCCAGGGCTCTTAAATAGTGCAAGGTAATGCGTTCTTCTCAATACTTTCGCCTAACCTATAACATAAATTATTTATGTAACTATTAAATCGTTAAACTGACTAGATTTATATACCTGCGTAATTAAAAAAAAGCTATAGATTTCCCATTGGATGATGAAATGTGTTCTTCTATGATGGCGTAACGTTTCTTTCAATTTTAGTGAATTTTCTTAAAAAAAATTAACTAATGAGGAGATCCCGACTTTCGAATTTTGAACAAATTTCTTCAAATGAGCGCTATTTAGGACCCCCGGAACCCAAATCCGAGGTCAGTTTCAGACTTTATATGTTTATATATATATACATATATATATATATATATATATATATATATATATATATATATATATATATATATATATATATATATATATATATATATATATATATATATATATATATATATATTTATGTGTCACACCTATAACTTAAAAAATAATGGACCGATTTTGATAAAATTTGGCACATACCTTCCTTTCGCAAGTGGCTTGGATAAGTTCGTTAGCCAGGAAAATCCGCCGAGGTTTTCCCGGAAAATTTTGTGTTTTCTTTTGAAAAAAATCGAAAAAAATTTATATCTCCAAAATTAACAAAGTAAGGGCAACCAAATTTCATACGCGGGTTTATATAACTAGAGGCAAGTTACCTACCAAAATTTAGCTCCGTAGGTTAAAGGACCAAAAGTTACATACATTCAAAGAAAAATAAATTTGGGTTCTCCTCAAAACGTCAAAATCGCGATTTTAAACGTCAAAATTGGTAAGTACCTTCCTTTTGCAAGTGGCTTGGATAAGTTCGTTAGCCAGGAAAATCCGACGAGGTTTTCCCGGAAAATTTTGTGTTTTCTTTCGAAAAAAAATTATATCTCCAAAATTAACAAAGTAAGGGCAACCAAATTTTATACGCGGGTTTATATCAGTATAGGCAAGTTACATACCAAAATTTAGCTCTGTAGGTCAAAGAACAAAAAAGTTATAGGCTTTTAAACAAAAATAAATTGAGGTTTTTCACAAAACGTCAAAGTTGCGATTTAAACGTCAAAATTGGCAACATTTAGGAAAAGAACTTGAATCTAATACGGGCTATGGAAATAAAATGTCTCAAGAAGAATGTTTTACAAACCCTGAAGCCTTAGTGTCAACCGTCATTGTCCTTTATTTTAATAAAATGTTTCCAGAAAATTTATTTCAAATAGACCCTTTCTCTGATGCTTGGCAGTAGCCTTAGCTATATAGTTTATCGTTAATAGTACCTATATAATTTTTGTAGAATTTTCGTTAAAAAAATCAATACAGCTCAATATATCTGTTATTATGTTATTGCATTTTTGCATTTTCCATCGAAGTATAATGCATGTTTGTAAGAACAAAAATTCTGGACGCAGTAAGTGCGTTATGGTAGCGAATTTTGATCAAATGCTTAATATTTGAATAGCTCAATTTGCTATTAACCTATAAGGTTGACCAAAAAACGAGTTTTTTTATATAAATAAATGATTAAACATTAATTATGATTAAAATAATTACAACGCCCGCTGGAATACGACATTAAAACAAAGCTCCAATAACTGACTCGTTGGTCTAGAGGTATCATTTCCGCTTAGAGTGCGGGAGCTCCCAGGTTCGAATCCCGGACAAGCCCAAATACTTTTCATTTGCTTTTTTTTAACCGACTTCAAACAAGGACGAGGTTCTCAATTCGCCTGTATGTTTTTTTATGTGTGTTACCTCAGAACTTTTTTCTAGGTGAACCCATTTTAGTGAATTTTCTTTAAAAAAATTCACTAATGAGGAGATCTCGACTTTCGAATTTTGGAAACATTTCTTCAAATGAGCGCTATTTAGGACCCCCGGAACCCAAATCTTAGCTATAGATTTTTTTTAATATATCTTTTAATTGATAAAGTGATGTATTATTGAAAAAATAAACTAACGGCTTCTACGACGGCGGATTTTATTTACGGAAAGGTGTAGATTTATTACCACTACAACACATTTAAAGAGACCTAACTATCGTTACGCTAACAACGCTGGCGTCATCAGAGGATGACAATATTCGAATTGATTTCTACTTCTACACGTATTTATATAGACTTTCAGGTAAATGCCGAAAAACTAGAGTGGAATTTTTAAGTCGCAGACGCAACTTTTGTGTCCGAAACACTTTTTATAACACCTGTAACTGAATGTGAAGTTATTGAGATCATCAACGAAGTTCCTAATAAAAAATCAAGCGGCTTTGATGATGTTCCAATAAAAATTATTAAGCAATGTGCTGCTGAGCTTGCCGCGCCACTTACAAAGATTATAAGTTCCTGTATATGTCTGGGAAAATTCCCTGACATATTGAAACTGGCTGTGGTTGTTGCTGTGTTGAAGGCGGGAGACAGTAACAATTTGTAGAACTATCGTCCCATCTCTATATTAAGCATTTTTTTCAAAGATCATAGAAAGGGCAGTACATACAAGGATGGTCAAGTTTTTAAACGCTAATAATATAATATCACCATCACAGCACGGATTTAGAACTGATCATTCTACAGAAACTGCCCTTATCAAATACATTCAATATGTAAACGAAAGAATGGACCTCAATTACATTGTGGTGACCTTATTTTTTGACCTGTCTCGTGCCTTTGACACAGTAAATCCTTTTTTTGTTAAGGAGAAGATGTGGGCGTTGGGGATAAGAGGCACTTGCAACGACCTTCTACTTTCGTATCTCACCAACAGACAGTTACTTGTAAAAGCATATAATATTAAATCCCAAAGATATAGTGTAAGTATGGGCACACCACAGGGAAGTGTCATTGGCCCACTTTTGTTTACACTCTATATAAACGATTTGCCGCAATTTATACAAGACGGAAAAGTCTTCATGTACGCCGATGACACTTCTATTGTTGTCTACGGCAAAACGGTGGAGGAAACTGAATTAAAATTTAAATCAGTGGTACAATCTTCTGATGAATGGTGTTATAGAAATCGACTAATTTTAAACTATGACTTTTTCTCTTGAAATGCATAACTGCCACTGAAGAGAGAGGATGTGAGACAGCACTATTTTGGTGAACGGAAATGCGGTGCGATTCAAAAAGGTGACCAATTTTTTGGGTGTTAGAATTGACAGTAGCCTGTTATATATAGACCAGATTGATCACGTGTGCAAGAAATTAAATTCCACGTTTTATACAATTTTGATGCTTAAAGATTCCTTAAGCTCGGAACATCTGCTGAAAGTCTAATACGCGGCTGTCTATTCACATCTGAGTTACGATATCGTTATCTGGGGCCAATCTTCGGACTGCCATAGAATATTTGTGCTACAGAAACGAATCCTGAGATTAATATACAATCTACCTTATGGGAACTCTTGTCGTGACATCTTTAAGAAAAATAACATTTAGACGTTAACATCAGTTTATTTGTTCCATCTGTTAACTTACATTCATAGAAACAAGAGAAAATTTGTTATAAACTCGGATTTTCATGGATACAATACTCGTGAAAAAGATACTTTTCACTTGAATAAATGTCACCATTCTTTTTTTTTAAGAAGTCGCCATGTTATGCGGGTTGCTTTTTGTATAACCAGCTGCCTTGTTCTCTGAAGGACACAAATTGTACAAAAAAATTTAGAAAGCAACTGAAGGTTGCTTTAATTGCTCATAGTTTTTATAGTTTGAGTGAATTTTGTGAAGGTGTACTGTGAACGTTTGTTTTTTGTTGTAATGTGAAGCTCGTTAGATTTTAGATTTTTGGGCACGTAACCTTGTGATAAGTTGTGATGCGTTTTTTATCTTTTTTATCTTGTAAGTTTTTTGACTTCTCCGATTTACAATAATTGTAACTAAAGGACCAAATAAATATAATAATAATAATAATAATAATAATAATAATAATAATAATAATAATAATAATAATAATAATATAATATTATTATTATTATTATTAATATTATTATTATTATATTCTCAATTGCCCGAAGAGATTATTGAACTTCCCTTTATTACACCAGTTGACAGTTTAGTGATCCCTTGCTGATATTTTCGTTTGTCGGAAATATCTGTATTGTTTCTTTATCTCTCGGGCGCGCTATTGCCTGAATTTGTTTTTGTTAACAAGTTAATTAATTTTCCTTTAAGTAAAAGTTGATATACCAAAGAATTAAATTAAATTAAGAACGTGGCCGAAAATAACTGATACACTGCTTGTCTAGTGGAGAAATTAATTAACAAACATAAAAAAAAATAACGTTAGTTATTTATAAGAGAGAAAGCGGAAAAAACCTTTGTTTGCTTACCTTTTTAACCTCGAATCACGTGGGATCTAGATATCATTTTTTAAAAAGCCAACTTGCAATTAACATTTTCGACAAAAAAATACTTTAAAAAACCTGCTAGGTAACCCAAAAGACAAGGATAATGCGGCCAAAATGTGGGGAATTTATGAAATAAGTTGTAGAGATTATAATCTTAAATATGTTGGACAAACAAAAAGATATATTGCAATTACATTCAAACAACACTTAGCACAATTAAAATGCTGGACTATATATATATATATATATATATATATATATATATATATATATATATATATATATATATATATATATATATATATATATATATATATATATATATATATTAGAGATACGGAGACGGTTAAATTAGCAATATTTTGTAGAATTTTATGCTCGTTCCAAATATGACTTGTATTTTGCCCTGCCTCTTTTCGTTTTCGAGTTATTTTGAAAAAACCAAAATTTGTCGATTCCTTTTTTCTTCAATATCTAAGTAGGCGTTGATCTGACATGTCTAAGACTTGCACATTATCAGGACACTTTTTACAGAGTAATCATTTTGTGCTATTCTCAACTTTTGATTGTCATTTGTGTTTAAGCTACAGGTATCAACATTTGTTTTTATTATGGCAGCCATATTGGATGTTTGCTCGTGTGAAAAGAGCTTTCCAATGATGTACAACATGCTTGAGAAACCTTATAATTGCACTGATTATGTTGAGAAAAACCGTTTTGAGGATAGTAGGTTATGAAATCCAATACCAGAAAACAAATGACAAAAAAAGTGTTCAAAAAGCAGTAGGCCACGGAGTCTAATAATAGACTTCTACTTTTAGCATAATTTTCCGTAATGATTTACGATACAAAATAGGAACTTTGAGCACACCAATGAATCGGCCCATTATTATAAATGATATTTTACATTACAACATTATCCTAAAAAATTGTTATAATTTAATTAAATAGGTAAACCTAGTAAATAACCAAATTTACTAACAGAACTCAATAAAAAGCAGACTAATGATTTACGAAGACGCCTTTCCAAAATTGTTTGATTTTTAAAAGTAAGTCAACTGAAAAACAACAGAAGTAAGGTTGCTATGGATATAACACTATCGCGACAATTAAGAATACTGTCATTCTTAATAATCTGAACAATTTGATGAGGTGTATTTAACACGTTGCTTAAAATGTTGCACTAAACAGTTTGTTTCCTGTTTATTTTAAATATTATTCAACAATATGTTCAGTAATGAAGAATATTTTGACATGTTGGAATGTTATATTTGTTCTAACCGAAATACCGAGGCAGCTGCAAATTAATATCAAAACAACTACTCAGAAAGAGGACAACCAAACACCAAAATATTTCGCAGGATAGTGACCAATCTATTGAACGACGGTAGCTTCCACGCAAAGAAACTAACAATGCCTAGAAACGAAGAAAGAAATAATGCCGTCTTATAGGTTTCAAACGAAAACCCTTCGCAATCTGTTCGTTTTTATGGTGAACAAATTGACGTTTCAAAAAGCACGGTACAGCTTGTATTAAAACAAAGTCATTACCATCCATACGAACCTACAATCGTACAAGGCTTAAATGTTGACGATTACCCTAGGCGACTTCAATTCTGCAGATGGTATCAAGGACAATGTCAGCAAGATGAAAATTTTCATTTGAAAATAATATGGACTGATGAATCCAGATTTACAAATTGTGGTGTGTATAATCGCCATAATAGGCATTATTGGGCAAATGAAAATCACCATCTAAAGGAAGAAAGACGATTGCAAGAAAGATTTGGTAGTAATGTTTGGTGCGGCTTATTAGGTAAAAAACTGTTATTTTTATTTGTAGATTAGACAGTTAATTTTAAAAAATTTCAGGGAACTTCATTATTGGTCCGTTCTTCTTTGAAAATACTTTAACTGGGGAAGGTATCTTAATCTATTGAGAAATGATATCTTACCAACAATTGGAAGAGTTCCTGATAGTTTAGACGAGATTTGGTACCAACAATACGGTTGTCCAGCTCACAATGCTAGGATCGTCAAAGCATTTTTGTACCAAAATTTTAATAATAGTGTCATTTGTAACAATGGGCTGGTTCGTTGGTGTGCTCGAAGTCCTGATATTACACACATGGATTTTTATTTTTGGGGTACTCTGAAGAATGATGTGTATAAATTCGATCCACCACAAAATACCAATGAATTACGAAACAGAATCACGGAAGCTATAAATCATATTAACCGAAACACCCTCACCAGGGTTTGCAGGCATGTTTCAAAAAGGTGGATAAAGTGCATTGAACAAAACAGTGGCCATATTGAACAATTTTCTATTTAGTGTTTTTTAAGTTTCTACTTTATTATTTGTTAAATTCCGTTTCTAATTGTGTTGTTTTGTGTAGTTTAAGTTTCTATTTGTTATTGCCGGGTTTCGTTATTAAACTGTTTCACATAATATTACCTAGCATTATTACCTAATTAAATATTGTAAATTAAATCACAATATTTTTTTATCGTGAATCATTACGGAAAATTATGTTAAAAGTAGAAGTCTATTGTTACACTCCATAGCCTACTGCTTTTTGAACACTTTTTTTGTCATTTGTTTTCTAGTATTGGATTTCATAGCCTACTATCCTCAAAACGGGGTTTCTCAAAATTACGAGTGCAAATTACAAGGTTTCTCAAGCATGTTGTACATCACTGAAACGCTCTTTTCACAGGCTATCACATGAGCAAAAGATCCAATATGGCTGCCATAATAAAAACAAACGTTGATACATGTAGCTTAAAAACAAATGACAATCCAAAGTTGAGAATAGCACACAAATATTACTCTGTAAAAAGTGTCCTGATAATGTGTAAGTCTTAGACATGTTACATCAACGCCTACTTAGATATTGAAGAAAAAAAAATCGACAGTTTTTTTCAAAATAACTCGAAAACGATAAGAGGCAGGGCAAAATAAAAGTCATATTTGGAACGAGGATGAAATTCTACAAAACTGCTAATTTAACCGTCTCCCCATCTCTAATAATAATAGCAGTACATTCCCATCCAGTTTGGGACACTATATGTATATATATATATATATATATATATATATATATATATATATATATATATATATATATATATATATATATATACATATTTGTGCAGGCCATTAAAATTTTTGAGGAAATGTTCCCACAATAAATCATGAAAACATGTTTGTTATCTTTTTTGTCTTAAATACATATTTAATTTGTATTATTTCCTGTCTGTCGTCTTACCTGTTATTTTAACAGAGTAGTCATTAATAAATTCTATTTGCTTATTTATTTAAATTTCTTTTTCAAAATGGGTGTATGTGAAACTATATTTAGCGTCTTATCGAAAATACTTATCTCACTTTTCATGGTGGGCAATGAACTGAGTACATTTAACGCAACAATGCCCCTGATAAACTCTATTAGGTGGATAAATATTTGCATTTAAGTAATTTAATTAATTTTTGCCCCAGGGACACAACAATGCAATAATAATCCGAACCACCGAGTCGAATCTGCGGTAGTAAACAGGCACTTTCACAACTTCATAGGTACCCAAGCACTCATACCCATTAATTATACTTATTATGTTCTAATATATTTCACTTACTCAATTGTTACTGTCGTTCCTATACAGGGTGTCCCATGTAGACCTTCCATTAGTCGTTTCTGGAGTACGGCTCACAATTGAATTCTGAAAATTCACGCACGTGGGTTTCTCAAAATTTCCAGTTCACTGAAAATATTAACGTTAGTATGGGACTTCCGGTTGTACCGGAAGTAGACGCCAACTTTATTATTTCAAATGGAAGATGGTGTTTTTTATTACCGATCTAGATTGCTCGTCAAATTTTATTGTAGGTTTCACTAACATGTTATGTCATTTTTCTCAACCATTTTCGAGATATTTTACTTTTTTCAAAAATTGCTTACAAAACATTGTCACATTTACATACCTGTATCTCTCTTATTTTTCAACCTGAAAAGTTGAAATTTTAAAGTGCAATTTCTAAAATCCCACAAAATATTTGGAATTTGCTAAAGCTAGTACAGGGTGGCTCAAATTCGAGCCTCATCATTGGGATCTCAGAAACCGTAAGAGATACAATGTCGGTTAAAATATGGCAAAGTTGAATAATTTGATTCTCAGCAAAATGCAGTTTAGAAAATTAGAAAATTCCAAATACTTCCGGTGATAATCGGAAAAAAAAACAGAAAACTCATAAAATTTGTTTTTTTTTTGTTCTGGCGTTATTTGAAAAGATATAACAAAATGAATCACACTTCATCAAGGTCACTTTTTCTCTCCTACAAGATGGCATTTTCAAATTTGAAATCCGATGTTTCGTCTTTCAGAAACCATCATCAACTCCATTTTGTCAAATACAGCTCTGGGTTTTTTATTTCATATTTTATTTCCCTTGGACTACCTAAAAACAATGCCTCGTCACTTTTTGATTTTTAAACATTTTGATAACAAAAAATGACATTTTCAGTATTTTTTGAAAATATTTCATGCTTACTTAACTTTTAAAATGGACAAATTAACAAACCTAAAGTAAATGCTTGGACTTCTATGCATTTTCGTATACGTCTTCACAGATTGTTCGTAACAGCCCGGGGGATTATTCTTCCTCTTGCTCGTAGAGTTGTGAATTCTAACACAAACTTTTGGCGCCAAATGTTTATATCATTCGGAGAAGTATCCCTGAATAAGCGATTTTTTCAAGAATTCTAATAAAAAATACTCCAGCGGGGACAAATCAGGCCTTCTGGCAGGCCAGCGCACCACTCCTTGGTTTCCAATCCATTGATTGGGAAATGCTTCATTAAGAAACTCGGTTACTGCCCTTCCATTATGGGGTGGTGCACCATCCTGTTGCCACCACAGCTGCCGCAGCATATTCAACGGTTCATCTTCAAGCGCATCGAATATATAATTATGGATTAAATTAAGATACCGTTCAGTATTTAAGATTCCATCATAAATAATTGGCCCTAAGATTTTGGTTCGATACATTCCAACCCAAACATTGAATGATTTTCGTCCCTGTCTTCGAACTTGCCGATTTTAGTACGGATTTTCTACTGCATAATAATGCTCATTGTTTCTGTTAAAAAGGCCGCTTGTGGAAAAATTACATTCATCTGTCCAGATGATTTTATTTAAGAAATTTTTCCATCAAGCCAATTGCAGGATTCAAGCCTTCTGCCCCTGTCTCCTGGTCTTAGTTCTTGGCAAACATGAAGTTTATACCGCTGATACCTATGTTTTTTGAAAACCCACTGAATTCGGCTTCTAGGCGTATTCAGTTGCGAAGCAAATTGCTGTATTGAACCATGAGGATATTCTGTAACCTGTAACAAAATGTTTTGGTGAAATATCTTTGACATGTTATCGCAAAATATTATAGTAATAAAAGATTGCATAGCATCATTTTATAACAATACTTAGAGCATTTAAAACAGCTTTCTAGGTTTACCAAAACTACCAAAGAAACCTACATTTCTGTCTAAATTGTTAAAATATGAATAATGGGGTTGTGGACGCTCTGGGTATTGCTCTAAATACCGTTCACATGAAATGTGCGAGTTTCTGTTATTACTATAATACATCCGAAGCATATCGTGTTTCTCGAAATTGGAAAACACCATTTTTGCTGTCTTAATGTTTATTTTCAAAGTTAAATTGTCAAAAGTTCTATTGTCATATTATGACAAGCGAGGACTTGATATTTCTGAATATCAAAGCCGCCGAGATGAACGAACAGACATGTCATTGCATTGCATTGGATTGAACTTAAAATATTTGACTCATAATCATAAATTCGGGTTCATCTTTAACTACCTAATCAAATTATATTATTGAAGAAATATTTTGTTTCAAAAGCAGAGTCGTATTAAATATTTACAAGAAAGACGGAAAGTGTCATTTTTTGTTATCAAAACGTTTGAAATTCAAAAGTTGTGATGAGGCATTGTCTTGAGGTATTCCAAAGGTAACAAAATATAAAATTAAAAATCCAGGACCGTATTTGAAAAAATGGAATTGATGGTTTCTGAAAGACGAAACATCGGATTTCGAATTTGAAAATGCCATCTTGTAGGGGAGAAAAAGTGACCTTGATGAAGTGTAATTTGTTTTGTTATATCTTTTCAAATAACACAAGAAAAAAAATAAAACAGATTTAATGAGTTTTCGGTTTTTTCCGATTTTCACCGGAAGTAATCGGAATCTTCTAATTTTCTAAACTGCATTTTGCTGAGCATCAAATTACGAAACTTTGCCATAATTCAACCGACGTTGTATCTTTTATGGTTTCTGAGATCGCAATGATGAGGCTCGAATTTGAGCCATCCTGTACAAGTTAAACAGGGTGTCCGAAATAGACCGGTCAATCGTGACAACTTTAAAAGCTAATAACTCTCTTGTTTTAAATAGAACACCCTATATTTTATAACGCTGGTTCACGTACTTTGTATTGTTCTTTCGATTTGTATCAGCATTCCCTATAGATAAGTCTCACCGATTTGAAAATGTGTTTTAAGAAATTTTTGCAAAACGTCAAATATCTCAAAAATGGTTGAGAAAATGATATAATATGTGAGTGAAACCTACCATAAAATTTGACAAGGAATCTAGATCCGTAATAAAAAACACCATCTTCCATTTGAAATAAGAAAGTTGACGTCTACTTCCGGTATAACCGAAAGTCCCATACTAACGTCAATATTTTCATTTAACTGGAAATTTTGAGAAACCCACGAGCGTGTATTTTCAAAATTCAATTGTTAGCCGTACTCCAGAAACTACTTACTAATGGAAGGTCTACGTGGGACACGCTGTATAAGAACTTGAATAAAAACTGGAACATCTATTATTTCCTATTACCTAATAATATAATAACAAAACACCTGTGTTGCATTCGCCGTTGCCGAATGTTTAACACATACAGCGTTCTTATTTTATTTCGACGGTGGGTGTGTGCATGCATGTGTTCGAGCAATTTCGACTTTGGCGCGTCGCAAGGGCGAAGTCACCCTTCCGGAATCAAGGGACGTAACCAAATTTTGTACGTAGAGTTTACGATATTAGAAGGAAACTATATACCAAAATTTATATTTCTATGTTCAAGAAAAAAAAAGTTATAAACAATATTTGGTGCCAGATCATTTCTATGAAAATTCACCACCATAACGCACTTGCTAGGTCCAGACTTTTAGTAACCTGGTATATTTTTGTGACTTCCGTTTTATTTTTTAAGAATTTAGGTTAAAATACCCCAACGTATCAATGGATTTACATTTAAAGTGTCACGAGTTCGTATGAATAAACTTAATTTTTTTCCTGCCTGACGATGCTGTAGAAGGCGAAACTGGTTGCAGAGAAAAAACATGCACTTCTGAAGTGCGACAAGGAGTCTCTTTTTTTATTTCAACAACACACCACGAGGGCTCACAGCCTAAATACTATCGTACCCTGGGTGTCGACAAGGAGGAAAGAGACAACTTGTTAATTCTGGACTTGAAGGTTTGGAAGTTCGGAGGAGAAGAAAAAACATGTGCCGGCAACGAATTCCACAACTTGGAAGTCCTCGGGACAAAAGAGCGGGCATAACAAGATGTTCTATGTCTGGTGACCTGGACAGTAAAAGGGTGCATTTGCTCTGTTCCCCTGGTAGATCTGTTGGGAGCAGCAGGTGGAGGAACTATGGAAGAAAGCTCCTCTGAGCAGTGCCCGTGCAGATATCTATAAAAGAGAGAGAGGTCACCAACGGCACGTCGGTGGGCAAGGGATGGCAGTAACAGAGTGCATTCGCTCTGTTCCCCTAGTAGATCTGTTGGGGGCAGCAGGTGGAGGAACTATGGAAAAAGCTCATCTGAGCAGTGCCCGTGCAGATATCTATAAAAGAGAGAGTGGTCACCAACGGCACGTCGGTGTGCAAGCGATGCCAACCTTTGGGTGAGGGTAGGGTCACCGATGAGACGTATAGCTGTCTTCTTAATGGAGTCCAGGATAGCGACTGTAGAAGCGGTAGCGACACCCCAGATGTGGGAGCAGTATTCGAGGTTTGGCTTTATTGTGAAGTATATAAGGTATAGAGATTAGCTGGTAAAAAGTATTTGCGAGCCTGGAAAAGGAAACCTAATCTCTTAGCAGCCGCTTCTGGAATTATCGATGTGACATGTTGGTACCAATTGAGATTTCGATCCACAGAAACGCCAACAAGTGAAAAGGACTCATTACTTTGAATAACTTGGTTGTTCATTGTGGTGGGTCTAGGGCTGGTGTATCTCTTATGAGATAGAAAGCAAGACTGAGATTTGGTGGAGTTGAATTGTACAAGCTGGGATTCACCGTGTAGTTGCATAGACTTGCTCCAAGAATGGGTGACAAAGGAAAGGAGGTTGGCAGTTGATCTGCGCTGACGGAATCCATACTGCCTGTCGTGGATTAGACTGTGTTTTTGGAGAAATGTTAGTATTCGATGTTTATATATTTTTCCATCACTTTAGAGACGGCTGAAAGGAGAAAAATAGGCCTGTAGTTTTGGGTCCTTTCTTGGGGACGGGTTGTACTCGAGCAGTTTTCCAGTTACTATGGAATATGCCTCTATTGTAAGATGTCTGAAACAGACGAGTCAGGACAGGAGCAGGTTCTGGCGTGAATTTTTTGAGAACAATTGCTGCGATCTGGTCAAGGCCAGAGGCTTTCCTGGTATTAAGAGAAGATAGCATCTTTCGCACCTTTTTAGTTTTGAAAATGATATCCGTCATTTTATGCGCGACATTGGGTACTTTTGGTGGTTGAACATTTGGAGGTGGGTTGAGAGTAGAATTGCCGGCGAACAACGAGGCAAAAATATCAGTCTTGTCCAGGGCGGTAGAAACAATTTCATCCCCTAAAACAAGAGGTGGGAACGTGCTCTTGCAGAAATTATTCCCAATAGATTTAGCAAGAGTCCAGAAGGGTTTGCTGTCGTTGGAGCTTGGGAGGACTTTGTTTTTGATGTGGTTATTAAACGAGTTTTTTGCCTCAGAAAGAATGCTGACATAGCGGTTTCTTGCGTCGTTAAATACTTGAGGATTTTCTTGACTGGGATTGTGTAGAAGCGTTTTGTGAGCTTTGACCTTTTCAAGTCTGGCCTTGTAACAGGATTTAGAGAACCAGGGCTTTTGAGTGGCTGAAAAGGTTTTCTGTGTACGTGGAATAAATAATTCCATGCCAGCTAGGATAATTTCGGTGACGTTTTGTGAGATATCAGAGGGGTCAGGTCAATGAGGAAATGAGGAAACGTTATCCCGCATTTCGTCCCAGTTTGCAGAGTTGTTGTGCCAAACGATACGTGGGTGTGATGACTGTGTGACCTCGGGTTGCATTGCGCAGGAAGCAGTGACCATGCCGTGGTCTGTGCGACCAAGGGGGGCGGTGGCGGTGAAGAAACGGTTACACCCAGGAAGGGAACAACAGTTAATAAAAATTTATTAATTTGTACATCATTTCTACACTATAAATAAATAGTGAAATTGATCTTGAGCCCGCTGGCATAATTTTTAAATTGTAGGTAGGTGATTTTCTAAGGATATGAACGCTACTGAAGCGTGTAACATTTATTTTTTCAATTTGCCATTAAATTTTAATCTAATGATATTTTATTAGAGAATCGTGATCTTGAAATTATTTTAAATGAGGTCGCTAGATAAAAATTGGTAAAATTTCGTAAACTCAGCATTGCCTAACACCCTGTGTACAATCTTTTTCACGCATTAAACATACGAAGTAATTAGTTTTCAAATGTTTAGTCGGTAATTTGTAAATCAATGGTGTGAGACGGCCAACAAAAAACTACTACATAGTTTACTATAAAGATATATTTATTTAATTGAAAATTTAACATTCAATACGAGGAAGCATTGAAAAGTATTTGGCCCATGATAGAAAAAAATTCTGGACGCAACAAGTGCGTTACGGAAGTGAATTTTCATTAAAATGTTTTTATTAGCAAATATTATGTCTTTCTTGCGAGCATTGAAAAGTATTTGTCCCATAATAGGAAAAAGTCTGAACGCAGCAAGTGCGTTACGGAAGTGAATTTTCATAGAAATGATCTGGCACAAAATATTTTATTATAACTTTTTTTTCTTGTAATATAAAAATCTAAATTTTGGTGCATAATTTACTTTTTATATCGTAAACCTACCTATCAAATTTTGTTATCATAGCTTTTTTATTTTTTGGGATAAAACTTTTTATCGCATGAAAACTCAAAATTTTCCTGGAAAACCTCGTCCGATTTTCTTGATTAACGAACTTATCCAAGCCATTTACAAAAGGAAGGTACATGCCAAATTTTATCAAAATCGGCCTATTATTTTTTTTAGATAAATTTTTTTTTCGAATGAAAACTCAAAATTTGTCCGGAAAACCTCGTCCAATTTTTCTGATTAACGAACTTATCCAAGCTATTTACAAAAGGAAGGTATATGCTAAATTTTATCAAAATTGGCCTCTTATTTTTTGTGAAAAATTTTATTTTTCGAATGAAAACTCAAATTTTATCCGGAAAACCGCGTCAGATTTTCCCGGAAAACCTCGTTCGATTTTCCTGATTAACGAACTTATCCAAGCCATTTACAAATGGAAGGCGCATACCAAATTTTATCAAAATCGGCGTATTATTTTTTGAAATAATTTTTTTTTCGGATGAAAACTCAAAATTTGTCCGGTAAACCTCGTCCGATTTTTCTGATTAACGAACTTATCCAAGCCATTTACAAAAGGAAGGTATATGCCAAATTTTATCAGAATTGGCTTCTTATTTTTTGTGAATTTTTTTTTTCGAATGAAAACTCAAATTTTCCCCGGAAAACCGCGTCAGATTTTCCCGGAAAACCTCGTTCGATTTTCCTGATTAACGAACTTATCCAAGCCATTTACAAATGGAAGGCGCATGCCAAATTTTATCAAAATCGGCGTATTATTTTTTGAAATAATTTTTTTTTTAATGAAAACTTAAAATTTGTCCGGAAAACCTCGTCCGATATTTCTGATTAACGAACTTATCCAAGCCATTTACAAAAGGAAGGTATATGCCAAATTTTATCAAAATTGGCCTCTTATTTTTTGTGAAAATTATTTTTTTTCGAATGAAAACTCAAATTTTCCCCGGAAAACCGCGTCAGATTTTCCCGGAAAACCTCGTTCGATTTTCCTGATTAACGAACTCATCCAAGCCATTTACAAATGGAAGGCGCATGCCAAATTTTATCAAAATCGGCGTATTATTTTTTGAAATAATTTTTTTTTTCGAATGAAAACTTAAAATTTGTCCGGAAAACCTCGTTCGATTTTCCTGATTAACAAACTTATCCAAGCCATTTACAAAAGGAAGGTATATGCCAAATTTTATCAAAATCTGCCTATTTTTTGTGATAAAAATTTTTTTCGAATGAAAACTCAACATTTTCCCGGAAAACCGCGTCAGATTTTCCCGGAAAACCTCATCCCATTTTCCTGATTAACGAACTTATCCAAGCCATTTACAAAAGGAAGGCACATGCCAAATTTTATCAAAATCGGCGTATTATTTTTTGAAA
Source organism: Tillus elongatus (assembly GCA_964006375.1). Taxonomy (NCBI): domain Eukaryota; kingdom Metazoa; phylum Arthropoda; class Insecta; order Coleoptera; family Cleridae; genus Tillus; species Tillus elongatus. Next base: position 8,433,003 of record OZ023270.1, on the reverse strand, counting down.
TAAATTTTTTTTTCGAATGAAAACTCAAAATTTTCCTGGAAAAGCTCGTCCGATTTGATGTGATACATACATACATACATACATACATACATACATACACATATATATATATATATATATATATATATATATATATATATATATATATATATATATATATATATATATATATATATATATATATATATATATATATATATATATATATATATATATATATAAATTGAAACTGACCCTGGATATGGGTTCTAGGGTCCTAGTTCGCGCTCATTTGCAAGCATTTTTTCAAAATTCAAAAGTCGGGATCTCTCCATTAGTGAATTTTTTCTATGAAAATTCATTAAAAAATCGTCTTCGTCCCCCTGAACCCACTGGTTCCGCGGGGATTCTGCTTCACCCACTCCCAAAGTCACGAGCCACCACTGTTGGAGACAACGAGTGATGGTTTCGACTGCATGGCCACATCGTATTTAGAGTGTGGTGATGGTGAGAGTGACGTAATTACTAAACATTTTACAGACAATTTTAAGATGCTTATCACACAGAAAATCAAAATATTACTGTTTATTGTTAAGCCTACGAAAACAATAGAATATTACAATTAAAAATAAATAGATAATAGACAAACCCATATAATATCTAATAAGCAATCACGTTGAAAAGAAAATAATGCATGTAATTGATGATAATTTAGCATGTTTATATATAAGGCCGGTAAATGATGTATCATGTAATAGTTGAATAGTCCATCTACACAGTTTGTCGGCAAACCATTATTTTTGCTATTTAATTAAGTAAACCATTATGTATAAGTTATATTTTTATATGGAGAGCAGGTATTTAAATATCGTAAGTCCCCTACGCAGTACGGCCACTCATGGGCATTGTAAATTGTAATGTTTGTTTATAATTTACATAATTTACATAACATAAAGATCACTGAAACATGTAATTGTGAAATTACCTATTATGTATACCTGTATTTTTATTTTTATCCAACGGATTTGACTCATAACGTGTAATTAAGTTACCTTCTTTTTTCTAACAGTTTTACCACCCATATTAAAATAATCTCAAGCCGGAAGCCGCTAAGAAAATTTATTTGTTATAGTATTTATAATATTTATTTCTTATTTAACAATTAGCTACCAATAATTAAATATTCTATGGATCAGACAGTCTAGTCTACAAGTCTAATTTTTTACCTTTCGAAAGGTCCAAAATGTTTAATTTTCGGGTGTGTATCAAGGCACTAATTTAAAAAGTCTGGACGCTGCAAGATAATGAATTTTCATACAAGTGATCTACGCAATTTTATACATATATTGCTACGGATCCCTGCTACTAACTGTCTAAAAGGTGGAAATCACCACAATTCCCTCAACAAGCCTAAGCAAACTTTTTTTAAATATTTTTCAACAATACACCACGAGGACTTACAGCCTAAATACTATCGTACCGTGGGCCTCGACAAGAAGCAAAGAGGCAAATTGTTAATTCTGGACTTGAAGGTTTGGAGGTTCGGAGGAGAAGGAAAAACATATGCCGGCAAGGAATTCCACAACTTGGAAGTCCTCGGGACAAAAGAGCCGACATAACAGGATGTTCTATGTCTGGTGACCTGGACAGTAAAAGGGTGCATTCGCTCTGTTCCCCTGGTGGACGGCCATGTGTCCCCTCAAGAGTCCCGTTATGTTCCTGAGCTGTCCTCTGTTAAGATTTAGCAGCTCCACAGCTCTCTTTCGACTGGGTTCCCAAATTACTGACTTCCCATGTCTGAGCCCTGGACAGTCTGCCCAGTATACATTGTGTTCGTTTCTGACGCAGGACTTAATGGATCTCCTGGCAGTGCTCTTTATCACGCCCAGAACCGGTTCTGGTCCCATAAATGGTTCTGCTGACCCTCTCTGCGCGAGACTGTCAGCTTCTTCAGCTTCTTTGATGAAATATGTTACATTGTTTCTTCTATATAGGTTATACTGGTAACCAAATTTGATGCCAGCTTTCTTTAAAAAATAAGAAATATTTGCTATTAAATACTATTTTAAGAAAATTCACTACCATAACGCCCTTGCTGCGTCCAGACTTTCAATTAGCGAATTTAAAAAAAATCGCTAATGAGGAGATCTGTGTTTATATATATATATATATATATATATATATATATATATATATATATATATATATATATATATATATATATATATATATATATATATATATATATATATATATATATATATGTATATATACAGGCTGTTTCAAAAAACATGCACCATCGCTCGTGGGGCAATTCCTTACTAAAAAATAAGAAAAAAAGTTCCTGTGCACATGGGCCCGGAAACGCATAGTTTCCAATATACAGGGAGTTGAATTTTAATTTTTTTTTTAATTTTTTATAAATAATTTCAAAACCACTGGATTGATTTTAATGAAACTTGGAACTTGAAAGTGTATTATGAAAGTGCATATTTTCAAGTGAAAATCTGCTTACAACTGCGTCAGTGGCGTGCATACGGGGCAACTGTAAAAATTCATTTGGGGAAAAATATGTGCGCCACTGTCTTTTTCCAATTTTGATACATCAGTTATGAAGCTTATTACATAAGCCACAACAGCTACCTCTTGGTATTTTTTCGTTCAGGGTATCCCCTAGGAGATATGATTAATTTTATAAAAAGGGGCAAAGTACCGATTAGTCGGCGTAATAATAATAATCATAATAATATATGTTTACTGCAACCATAAGAATATGAAAAACAAAACATACAGTAAACATTACAGCAATAAACGTGCAAATAACTAACCTACGTAAAACTTATTGGTGATAAACATTGAAATGAATATTACAAACATTGATAAAAAATGATAAATAAAAAATTAAAATAAAAAATGAAAAAAGTAATCGTAAAGACACCATGATTTTTCCAAACTCTTGTTTTTTGTACATTACTCAATTGACTTTAATAACAAAGCTAAAGAAAATGTTGAAAGTGACCACCATTAGCGTCGTTACAATTATTTAACCTTCTGCGCAAAGATCTTCTTACTCTTCTGCAAATATTTTGATCTTATCTAATGCTGTCAAATGCATATTCTATTCTTCCCAACAATTCTTCTCGTGTATTTACTGGTATTTTATACACTATTTCTTTTAAATGACCCCACAAATAAAAATCGAGACGATTCAGGTCCGGAGATCGAGGTGGCCATGACACCGGACCTCCACGACCAATCCATCGGTGACCGTATGTGTTGGCTAAATATGTTCTTACAACTGCTGCAAAATGTGCGGGCGCACCATCATGCTGGAACCTCATTGTACCATTTCTCATAAAAAGCGGTAGTAACAACGGCAAATCATTTTGTAAAAAGTTTAAATATGATTCATGGTCAAGACGATTCGGTAGAACAACAGGACCAATTATGTGATTTTCAATAATAGCAGCCCAAATATTGATGGAAAATTAATACTGCGAATTTGCAACTCTTAGAGAGTGTGGGTTTTCATCGGCCCATGTATGTAAATTGTGAAAATTTACGATACCTTTTCGCGTAAATGACGCCTCATCGGTAAATAGTACACGTTTAGAAAAATGTTGGTCGTGCCTAAGTTTGTTTAAGAACCACTGACAAAACATTACCCTTGGTTGAAAGTCTCTAGGTAGAAGTTCCTGGACACGTGTAAAATGATAGGGATATAAACTTTGATCCTTCAGAGTTCTGTGAACTGATGATGCCGAAATATTACCCAGTTCAGTGGCAATAATTCTCGTACTTGTACAAGGATCACGTTCAACTCTATTTAATATTGCCTCTTCAACTCGTACAGTTCGGCGGTATCTTCTGCGTCCAGAGTCAGCTTTTAAAGGTTTTAAAGAACCAGTTTCTCTCAAATGTCTTACAATACGTGGGAAAATATTTTTGTCAGGAATTCTTCTTTGCGGATAAGTTTCCTGATAAACTCGCACAGCTTGTCTAGCATTTTGATTTGTTTGTCCATAAATTAACAACATATCAGTCAAATCCGCTGAAGTGTACTTAACGAAAACCATCTTGAGAGGAGGAAATAATATTAATGAGCAGCTCAGATCAACAAATAACTAAAAACGAAAATACTGCACCGTATCAAAATTTAAAGAATAGCACGAAAACTCTTTTGACGCCTACAAAGCACTTTAAAATTGTAGCATTTAGAGAACTGTCAAAAATTATAGTTTCATGGCACTTTACGATTACTGTTTTCATTACTCCAACGAATCGGTACTTTGCCCCTTTTTATAAAATTAATCATATCTCCTAAGGGATACCCTGAACGAAAAAATACCAAGAGGTAGCTTTTGTGGCTTATGTAATAAGCTTCATAACTGATGTATCAAAATTGGAAAAAGACAGTGACGCACATATTTTTTCCCCAAATGAAGTTTTACAGTTACCCCGTACGGACGCCACTGACGCAGTTGTAAGCAGATTTTCACTTAAAATATGCACTTTCATAATACACTTTCAAATTCCCAGTTTTATTAAAATCAATCTAGTGGTTTTGAAATTATTTATAAAAAATAAAAAAAAAATTAAAAATTCAACTCCTTGTATATTGGAAACTATGCGTTTCCGGGTCCATGTGACACGAACTTTTTTTCTTATTTTTTAGTAAGGAATTGCCCCACGAGCGATGGTGCATGTTTTTTGAAACAGCCTGTATATATATATATATATATATATATATATATATATATATATATATATATATATATATCCAATTGATAACTCAAAAAATAATGGATCAATCTTGATCAAATTTGGTAAGTGCCTTCCTATATATATATATATATATATATATATATATATATATATATATATATATATATATATATATATATATATATATATATCGTAGCGATAACTCAAAAAACCGATCTTGATCAAATTTGGTGAGTACCTTGATTTTGAAAGTGGGTTGGATAAGTTCGTTAGCCAGGAAATTCGGACCGGGTTTTCCCGTAAAATGTTGTTTTCTTTCTAAAAAAAAAATTATATCTCCGGAAATAACAAAGCAAGGGCAACCAAATCTGGTACGCGTGTTTCTATTACAAAGGGTGAACCCTGTACTAAAATTTAAGTCTCTAGCTGTAAAGACAAAGAAGTTAGAGGCAGATAAAGAAATAAATTTTAGAGTGTTCCTCAAAACGTCAAACTCGCAATTTGAAACGTCAAAATTGGCAATGTTTAGGCAAAGGACATGAAACAAATACGGATTGTGAAAAGAAAATGTTGCAAGAAGAGTGTTCTGCGAACCCTTAAGTTTCAGATTCAACCGTCATTGCCCTTCATTTTACTAAAATGTTTACAGAAAATTCATTTCAAATAGACCCTTCCTCTGATGCTTTGGCTGTCGGCCAGTTGATGCTTTCGCTGTGGGTTTAGTGAAGTTTATGGTTTAACGGTCTATAATTTTTAGCTAATTTTCGTAGAACAAATTCGTTACGCATTTTTGCATTTTTTATCGAAATATGATGCATGTTTATAAGAAAAAAATCTGGACGCAGTAAGTGCGTTTTAGTAGCGAATTTTCGGTAAATTTGCATATTATCTCCTGACCGCTTTTCAAAAAACTGTTATCAGAAACCTGCCTGGGTCCCCCACTGGATCCACATTCCCCAAGAAAAATTTCTTGTTCACACCCCCAAGGAAATTACGGGACCAGGGACCAGGAGTGAATAGTGGTACTGGGCGGAGTAGGTAGTAGAAAGGAAATATGAGCAGAAAATGCGAATAAAACGGGCTTGAAAACTGTCTTTTTCACATCTTGAAGCCATATCCCCCTTAAACCCTGCCTACCCCGCACAGCACCTATATTCCCCCAGGTGCCGTAACTTTCTTGACGGGTATGAACAAGACATTTTTCTTGTGGTTTATGCAACGAGGGTGATTGTATGCACGCGAGTGGGGAAGGAAAATCCCCACGACGAAGCAGCCTCCCCCAACCCCCCACCCCTGCCGCAAGTCAAAGGGGGGGGGGGTCTTCTTCGTCGTAGCCTTTTTCCTTCCCCCCTCGTGTGCATACAACCACCCTCGTTGCATAAACCACAAGAAAAACTTCTTGTTCATACCCCCGAAGGAAGTTACGTGATCTGGGGCGAATAGGGGTGTTGTGCGGGATAGGCAGGATTTAATGGGGATGTGGCTTCAAATAGACAACTTTCAAGCAGTTTTCTTCGCATTTTCTGCTCATATTTCCTTTTTACTATTCACTCCCATTTCCGTAACTTCCTTGAGGAGTGTGAACAAGAAATTTTTCTTGTGGTTTGTGTATCCAGGGGGGTCCTAGTAATGTTTCTGAAAACAATTTTTTGAAAAGCGTTCCGAAGCTAATCTGCAAATTTACCGTATTTTCATTAAATCCTTCAAATTTCAATAACTTAATTTGCTATTAACGTAAGCTTTGTTGGTTAGGAAACCAATATTTAATTTTTTTGGGGATTTTTTTTTGTATATTTTCAAACCATAAGTAATTTTGATAAAATATAGTACATTGTTTCTACTACATAGGCTATACCGGTAATCATGCCTGCTCGCATTTGCTATTAAAAACATTTTTATGGAAATTGACTTCCATAACACACTTGCTGCATCCAGACTTTTGAAAAATGTTTATATATTTTCAAACAGTAAAGTTATTTTGATGAAATATGGTACATTGTTTCTACTATACAGGATGTCCCACGTCGAGTAATGTATTAGATTATTTCCGAAAATATACATTTTTGAGTATTTACAATTTGTATACGGGGGTTTCCGAAGATGCTCTATTTAATGGAAATAATTTCTAAAATGACGCACTTCCGGTTACACCCTAATTAGATATAAAGATCGTTATTTCAAATAAAACACCCTGTATATTATTGCATTTTTAGAATACTCATATAATTATAGGTTAAAAGTTATTAGAGTATGCTCTCCCTATCTTCAACTGTTTTCGAGTTTTGTCAATTTATTTGAGAATTCTATTCAAGATGAGGCTGACTTCATGAAGGTGATTTCGTGTCGTGTTAGGATGCTGAAAATTCTTTAATTTGTCAGACACGTTCCAAGGCCTTTAAGTTTCGACATGATTGTGAGGAAAAATTGTTTCATATACAGGGTGTTTTGTAGGATGTATTAGAATTTGGTCTGCTTAAACTAGAATAACTCATTTATTTCAAACGGACCCTGTATATTATCTTATCGTGGAATAGAGCCGATAATTATCATTCAAACTGTATTAGCATTCCCCATACCTAAAGTTGATAATTGTCGAGACATTTGCGGTTTACAAAAAAAATATATTTATGAAATTTCAACAAATAACAGAGAATAACCAAAAGTATTGAAAGTTGAAAATGATTATGACTAGCTAAGAAACTCATGATTGATATTGTTCAAATTGTGTACCATTCGCACTAATACATCGCTCTAAGCGTATTACAACTCCTTCACTTATTGTACGCCATATTTCTGCGGGATCAATATTATCCAAACAATTAGGGACCCTATCTTCAAGTTCTTCCCTAGTGTTGACTGGAGTCGCATAAACATCTGATTTCAATTTACCCCGTAGGTAAAAATCCAGAGGAGTGAGGGCAGGCGACCGCGGGGGCCAATTGTATGTTCCGCCGCGTCCCATCCATCTCTCTCCGAATTCACCATTTAAAAATCTCCTCACCTCTGATGAATAATGCGCAGGAGCCCCATCTAGTTGATACCAACAATTCACTTACGCAGTAAGTGGGAAATTGTCCAAGAAATCAGAGAGAGTGGTTCGCAAAATCTCTAGGTATTGCACAGCTGTCAGATTATTATCATAAATGCAGTACGATATTTTATCATCCATCAGAAAAGCAAACAAGTTGAAGCTGAATTTTATCTGAAAACAGCGTTCTCTTTTGACATGAGGATTGTCTTGAGCCCAGTAGTGATGTAAAATATTCCTTCCTTTGTTTCGTCGGTCCAAATTATGCTTTTCAGAAATAAACGATCGTTGCGGTGTCTTTCAAGGAGAGTGTGACAAAATTCAATTCGGTGGCTGGGTTGTTCGGTTCCAGAGCTTGTACACTTATAAATTTATAATTATGCATCTTATGCTTGGACAATATTCTCTGTATGGAGGAACGTGCTATGTTCATGTCATGTTCAGTAGAACGTATGGGCGCCTTTGGATGAGCTTCGAAATAAGACAACACAGAAATTTGTGTGTCTTCGTCTTCTGTAACTATGACTGATCTTGATGTTTGTTTAATCGTGCAACTTCCCGTTCTCAAGAAATTAGTTTCATAACGTCTGAATTTCAACGCAGTCATTGGCGAGGACTCGGGATACCTATCATTAAACAGCCGACATGTTCTGCTGACCACTCTGTTGCACTCTCCATGAAAATAAAATTAATTCAGCAATTGTTCGTTTGAATAGGCATTATCCATTATAACGTAGAATTCCTATTAATTCAGACAACAAAGACAAAATAACCTACGTTGTGAATGACAGAAATATAAAACTGACAATAAACGTGAAAATGTCAAACATCACATAGCACTCTTAGAATTCATACAGATTTTAGGCATACTCCTAAATTTGTCTTTTTTTTTGGTAAACTGCAAATATCTCGACAATAATCAACTTAAGGTATAGGGAATGCTAATACAGTTTGAAAGAACATTATCTGCTCTATTCAATGATAAGATAATATACAAGGTGTTCTATTTGAAACAAATGAGTTATTCTAGTTTAAAGCACACCAAATTCTAATACATCCTACAAAACAGCCTGTATATGAAACAATTTTCCTCACAATCGTGTCGGAGCTTAATGGCCTTGGAACGTGTCTGACAAATTAAAGAATTTTCAGCATCCTAACACGACACGAAATCACCTTCATTAAGTCAGCCTCCCCTTGAACAGAATTCTCAAATAAATTAACATAACTCGAAAACAGTTGAAGATAGGGAGAGCATACCCTAATAACTTTAGCCTAAAATTAGATGAGTATTCTAAAAATGCAATATACAGGGTGTTCTATTTGAAATACCGATGTTTATATCTATTTACGGTGTAACCGGAAATCCGCCATTTTGGAAATTACTTCCATTAAATAGAGCATCTTTGGAAACCCCCGTACACAAATTTTCAGCACTCAAAAATGTATATAATCTATAGATTACTCGAGGTGGGACACCCCTGTATAGTAGAAACAACTAGGTACCATATTTCATTGAAATAACTTTACTGTTTGAAAATATATTAACATTTTTCAAAATGCTGGATACATCAAGTGTGTTACGGAAGTGAATTTCCATAAAAATGATTTTAATAGCAAATGCGAGCAGGCATCACTGTGATTACCGGTATAGCCTATATAGTAGAAACAATATACTATATTTTATGAAAATTACTTATGGTTTGAAAATTTATATACGGGAAAACCACCGTATACAAATTTTCAGCACTCAAAAATGTATATTTTCGGAAATAATCTAATACATTACTCGACGTGGGACACGCTGTATAAGGCTTTAATATAAATTAGTATGGGCAACCAAGTTTGATGCCTGCTTTCATCAAAGAAAGACATATTTGCTATTAAAAACATTTTAAAGAAAATTCGCTACCATAACGCACTGGCTGCGTGCAGACCTTTATTCCTTTAATTATGTCACACCCAGACCTATTGACGTTCAGAAACAATTTCAAAAGTTCTAGATTTAATCCATAAATGTTCGTGTTTTGTTCTCCAGTATTAGTGAATTTTCTTAAAAAAAATTCACTAATTGAGGAGATCCCGACTTTTGAATTTTGAAAAAATTTCTTCAAATGAGCGCTAATTAGGCCCCCCAGAACCCATATCCGGGGTCAGTTTCAATTTTTATATGTTTGTATATATATATATATATATATATATATATATATATATATATATATATATATATATATATATATATATATATATATATATATATATATATATATGTATCACACCGATAACTCAAAAAATAATGGGCGGATTTTGATCAAATTTGGTGAATACCCTCCTTTTGCAAATGGCTTGGATAAGTTCGTTAGTCAGGAAAATCGGCCCAGGTTTTCCTGGAAAATTTTGTGTTTTCCTTCAAAAAAAATTTATATCTCCGGAATTAACAAAGTAAGTGCAACCAAATTTGGTACGCTGATTTACGTTATTATAGGTGAGGCGCCTACCAAAATTTAGATTTGTAGGGCAAAAGACAAAAAAGTTATGGGCATTTAAAGAAAAATAAATTGGGGTTTTCCTCAAAACGTTAAAGTGACAATTGAAAACGTCAAAATTCGCAACATTTAGGCAAAGAACTTGAATCTAATACGGGCTATGGAAAGAAAATGTCTTAAGAAGAATGTTTTACAAACCCTGAAGTCTTAGTTTCAACCGTCATCGTCCTTTATTTTACTAAAATATTTCCAGAAAATTCATTTCAAATAGACCCTTTCTCTGATGCTTGGCAGTAGTCTTAGCTATATAATTTATCGTTTAATGGTATATAATTTTTGTAGAATTTTCGTAAAAAATCAATAAAGCTCAATATATCCGTTATTATACAAGATATGAAAAATATTGTATACATTAATTATACGGTGTCTTGAGCTACACCTTAAAAATTATTGCTACCATCACAGGGTGGCCCATAAGTCGTTGGTGATACAAATAATTATTTTTTTTGTGGAAAACGCCTTATGTTTTTGCATTTTCCATCGAAATATAATGCATGTTTGTAAGTTAAGAAATTCTGGACGCAGCAAGTGCGTTATGGTAGCGGATTTTGATTAAATGCTTCATATTTGAAAAGCTCAATTTGCTATTAACCTATAAGGTTGACCAAGAAACGGATTTTTTCGGTTACATTTTAAGTTTACTTTCGGAAATTTCTGTACGTTTTCAAACAATAAAGTTTTTACTATATATGTTGTACTGGTAACCAAATTTGATGCCTGCTTTCTGAAAAAAAAACACATATTTGCTATTAAAAACATTTTTATGAAAATTCACTACCATAACGCACTTGCTGCGTCCAGAATTTTTAATATTTATAAATAGCTTGATGGAAAATTTGACTTGACAGCTCAGATGGGACGCTGAGTGTAAATTATGATAAATCCGTCACGGCATTCATTGGACAAGAACAAATCCGTCTTAATAATTGTGTAAAGAGAGGAAGTGACTTTAATAATGGCTCGCGCTCCTTGAATATTAATTATACCTTACTAAATATTCAATCAGCTGCTTAATTTTAATGACCTGTCCTGCCTGACTTGCTCTCTCGATGCTGCCGGCTCGAGCTGAATTATATTTAAATCTATAAAATTACAAGTATGTAGACTTGATAACGAGTTAACATGATAACGTAGTTAGCGAGATAAATGACGTTAATTTTATTAAATGCGAGCAAATGATGATTAAGATTACATTTTGACATTTTAAATTCAACATCACATTTATTACCAAACTGATGGATCACAAATTCAAGATTCAGTGGGATGCGCAGTGTACATTAAACAATTAGATTATGTTGAGCTATTTAGTCTTCCAAAGTTCACTTCAATTTACACTGCTGAAGCTGTTGCCATACAAAAAGCGTTAGTACTAGCCTGTAACCAAAAAAACTCGGGACGCACCAAGTGCGTTATGGTAGTGAATTTTTATTAAATGCTTCAAATTTAAATAACTCAATTTTCTATAAACTTAGAGAGTTTAATTTCAATACGTAGTAAGGTTTTTCCTAAGGCAAGATATCCACAAAATTTCATTAAAATAACTTTGTAATTTTCGGAGAAAAAAATTTTTTTCGAAAGAAAATTTAAAATTTGAGTAACTCAATTTTCTCTAAACTTAGAAAGTTGAATTTTGGTACGTAGTAAGGTTGAGGCAACATATATAGTAAATTTCATTGAAACAGCTTTGTTACTTTCGGAGAAAAAAAAATTTTTCGAAAGAAAACTCAAAATTTTTCCGGAAAACCCCGTCTGATTTTTCTGGATAACGAACTCATCCAAGCCATTAATAAAAGACAGGCACTTGCCAAGTTTCATCGAAATCGGTTAATTACAGCTACTGATGAAGACAACTTCGTTGTCGAAATACGTATCAAAAAAGATAGCGCATAACTCTGTTATTATTGTTGTAGTTTTTGGGGTTATTCTACTTTTTGTTTCAGTTTCCAGCCACAATGTCCAGTCTCAGTCTTTTGTCAATAAAAATTATTATTATTATTTGTTATTTTTTGAGATTTCAGATGTTTTTATGAAAATTGGCTACCATAACGCACTTGCTGCGTTTAGATTTTTTGAACTGCAATTTGCTTTTTTACAGTACATACCAACAAAATATCAATCAGATTTTGGACCATATCACATCGTCTTCTATTTTAACACTAAAATAAATTTAATATTGAATGAGACAAACTTTAATTACTTTTAGTAGTACCAATCATAATAAAAATATGTCTAGTCAAAGTAACAAAACCCGATAAAAAAACAATTACGAAAACTAATAAATGCTGTTGAGCCAAAAATAGCCTTGTTAATATATCATATTCCCTTTCTTTGTCCAATTTTATCATATCTTTTGTTGGTCAGTAACAAAAGCAAACAAATTATATCCCAAATGATACAGAAAACTTTACAACTCTAGATCTAAATAAAAGGACTGTAACAGCGGCAGAAGCAGAAGTCAATGTAAGGTTGATGAATGAATCTCATGAGTCAATAAGAAAAGCATTGACTAACCAACAGCAACCACATACTTATGATTTAAACATGTTTCAAATTTGAATAGCTCAATTTTCTGTAACCCTAGAAAGCTGAATTTTGGCACATAGTTAGGTATTTCCCAAAGCAATATGTAGACCAAATTTTATCGAAATTTTCGGAAAAAAAGAATTTTTTTTGAAAGAAAACTCAAAATTTTCCCGGAAAACCCCGTTCGATTTTCCTGGCCACCGAACTCATCCAAGCCATTAATAAAAGAAAGGCACTTGCCGAGTTTCATCTAAATCGGTTAATTATTTTTTTAATTATCAGACGGATACATATATATATATATATATATATATATATATATATATATATATATATATATATATATATATATATATATATATATATATATATATATATATATATATATATATATATATATATATATATATATATATATATATATATATATATATATATATATATATATATATATATATATATATATATATATATATATATATATATATATATAAGCATATAAATATTCAAACTGACCCCGGATATGGGTTCTAGGGGTCCTAATTCGCGCTCATTTGAAAGAATTTTTGCAAAGTCTCACCATCGATACCTCTCTATTAGTGAATTTTTTTAATAAAAATTCACTAATATGAGTCGCTTTGTTGTTTTGACCGATTCCTTTCACTGTTAATAACTCTATCGAATCTTCAAAATGCTATATATCGGTCCAGGGTAATACGTGATATTGCTTACCAATTAGAGGTCTTGGAACAACAGCACAAGAGAGTTACTTTCATATGGGTAAAAGGGCACTCAAAGCTTGAGGGTAATGAAAAGGCCGACTTATTTGCTAAAAAAGCAACGATAACAGGTTGTAAACATGACTTTTACAGTAACAGAGATCTACTTTCGCAAGTAAAACATGTGTGTAATATAAAATAGCAGGATCATTGGAATAAGTTGAAAAGTAGCTGTAACAAGCACTTCAGTAGTATCATCCCTAATCTAAGAAAACAGCCCATTTACACAGAACTGTTGCTTCCTAGGTATTTGTCTACGACACTTAACAGAATTATCATAGGCCATGGTGCTTTTAAGTTTCATTTGTATAAAATAAAAATTGAAGACAATCCAGTTTTCTCATGCGACAACACCAGCCCAGCTGATTTAAATCATTTGATTTTTTCCTGTATTATGCATCATGAACAAAGAAAAATATTATTTTGTAATTTGATAGAATACAATGTTTCCTTTCCACTTGATGTGAAATCACTTATGTATAAAGCTGTTTGTATTAAAAGTGTCATGGTAGCTTTCAGGTGTTTTGTTAAAGACTCTAAGTTAGCTACTATATCTCTTAGTAAAAAGATGATATCCTGAAAATTGGACTGTTCCAATAAATATTGTACTAGTGGCAATATTCTATATAGTCTTAAGGTATACTAAATAAACTTAGCAGATTAATGTATAGTCAGAGAGATAAAAGTAAGTTCCTTTGTGTCTTTCCGTATGTTCACCTCTTTTGACAGCAGCCTCCCCAGTATGTTAAAAAGTCACCATGACAGGCTCCATTGGTGTGAAAAGTGTCCCAGTGTTTCTCCTGCAACAACTCGTAGCGTAGATGTGTGCATGCATATGTATGTGTGTGTATGTGCACATCAAGAAATAATGTGCATGTTCTGTCCTGCACCTAGTGTTAAGTACTGGACGTATAAAGCCTATTGACGTGAGTGCGTATACATGAGTGTATATGCGCTCGCGTATGTGTGTGGGTGGATATGTATATAAGTTTTAATCTTAATATATATTTTTAGTAAACAGCAAGCATATAGGGAGATAAAAGAAGTTAAAAGGAAAAACTTAAAGAGCTTGTTAGATTAACATTTTTAAGACAGGTTTTGCCATAATGAAAAGCAAGTTCAGATGTATCCTTGTTCATTTTGAAGATTGACAGTGACTGAATGAGCCAGTTCTCAAAGTCAAAACTCTAATAAAAAAAAACATTTATTACGCTCATTAATAAAAAATCTGTACGCAGCACGTGCGTTATGGTAGTGAATTTTCATAAAAATGTTTTAATAGCAAATATTTTTTTGTTTAATGAAAACAGGCATCAAATATGGTTACCAGTATAACCTATACAGGGTGAGGCGACAAGAGTTTCTGTTAGGAGTTTCTCAATAACCGAACCGATTTTAATTCGGAAAATTTCTATTCCTAGGTTTTCAGCCAAGCCCAATTAAACTAAAATATTTTTGGTCACGTGGCACTTCTGTTCTACCGGAAGTGTCCATCAATTTCCTTATTTTAAATACAATATGCCACTTTTTAATAGAATTTTGAATTATACTCGTAATTTAAGGTAGACTTTCACCAGCATACTATGTGTCTAAAATTAACCATTTTCAAAATATTTCGTTTTTTTTTTTTTAAATTTGCAGAATCATAGTTTTTTTTTTAATTTCAACAACACACCACGAGGGCTTACAGCCTAAATACTGTCGTACCGTGGGTGTCGACAAGGAGGAAAGAAGCAACTTGTTAATTCTGGACTTGAAGGTTTGGAGGTTCGGAGGAGAAGGAAAAGCATGTGCCGGCAAGGAATTCCACAACTTGGAAGTTCTCGGGACAAAAGAGCGGGCATAACAAGATGTTCTATGTCTGGTGACCTGGACAGTAAAAGGGTGCATTCGCTGTGTTCCCCGGGTAAACCTGTTGGTGGCAGCAGGTGGAGGAACTATGGAAGAAAGCTCCTCTGAGCAGTGCCCGTGCGGATATCTATAAAAGAGAGAGAAGTCACCAACGGCAGGTCGGTGGGCAAGGGATAGCAGCATTTGGGTGAGAGTAGGGTCACCGATGAGACGTATAGCTCTCCTTTGAATGGCTAGCGAGTGATAATGAGGTAAACGAATCATTTTTACGGCACGAAATACATTAAATGACCAACGGTCTTGACAATAGTTGGTTTTGTGACGTGGGGATTTTCATCCGACCAAAAATGGCTATTATGACGATTGAACAATCCATTTTTGCAGAACTTCGCCTCATGACACCATATAATTTTTTCGCAAAAAGCTCCACCTTCCTGTGTTTTTAAAAGGAACCATTTTCAGACTTCAACACGTTGGAAGTTATCACTGGGCTGTAAACTATGGATTAGGTGATAGGAGAAGGGTCTCCGGTTGTATTTTTGAATATTCTGTGAATTGTTGTTGTTGATAAACCCAACTCTCTTTGACAATCCCTGAGACATGAATTTGGCTCAGCAGCGAAATATGATATTGACTTCTTTTATCAGAGCGATAACCCAAAAAAATACCTAACTGATTTGAACGACACTTGGCACATATCTTCAGTGTATTAAGACCGCGGACGTATTCGTATATCAGCTATAACCGACATTCATTTCCCCCAAAAAGATACAAAAATATTTTTGAAAACTCTATATTTTTGTAAAAATAAGAGTAACTGGAACGAGACTTTACATGTGGCCAGAAATGGTACAAATAAACCTATGTTGTGAATTTTAAGTAATTTGGTACACAGTACTCAACGTTTTTTCCAAATTAAAAATAAAATCTGAAAGACATGCGTTGAAACGACTTAGTGGTTAAAGTCCAATGCCTGACAGATAGAGTAGCTAACTGCCACGCGTAGATTGATACTATATGCATAAAGCATACATCAACGCTAACCAAACTAAATAAATAACAGGCACAAAACATACTACCCGAACCAGCAATCGTGAAATCTCGGGCACAAATATGGAAAATGGCAGACGACATGAAATTAAAAATTTGCCAAGTGATTGTTATGTAACTGGGGGATTCAATAAATTTTTAAAATAACTGTATTTGTAGCTTGATGAACGGCCGCAAATACAGTTTTATCACAACATAGATATATTATGCAGCGGTTTTGGACTGAAAGTTAACATAATATAGTAGATATCAAGTCAAGCCTCTATAAAAATGATTCTAAAATAGTTTCTTTTATCTTTAAACTTAAACATAAGACCTCATATGAGACTGAAACAGTCGTGGAATGTATTTCAATTGCATTTCTACTAATTTTGTAATTAATTGTTACGTGTACTTTCAATATAATATCCCGGGCATGAAGCCGATTTGATGTATCATGTAACAAAATGTTAGTTGACGTATGCTTAGATGACTCAGGGGCACCGTGCTTGTCTTCTAAGGAGAAGGTTACGCGATCGATTCCAGTTCGTTGAATGTATGCTTTTTACTATTTTATTTTGATATTTGGAGACACAATAGTGCACAGATTTCATACGATTTGAACAAGATCTCATTTTTGTTTAAAATGCCTGAATAACTTTGTCACCTTTAAGTCTGAAATTATAATTTTCAGCAGAAGCTTTAGCGAATTGTTTTTGAAAAAAAAATCACTAATAGAGAGGTATCGATGGTGAGGCTTTGAAAAAAGTTTTTAAATGAGTAAGAATTTGGACGACCAGGACCCGATAATAAATAAATATATATATATATATATATATATATGTAAATGTGTGCAACCGATAACTCAAAAAGTTATTAACTGATTTTGATGAAACTCGGCAAAAAATCTTTCTTTTAATAATAACTTGGATGAGTTCTTTGGCCAGCCCTGTTACACTAGTTTTTCTATAAAAAAAACTTTGATTTTTCTGGGAAAAAAATTGTATCTCAAAAAAGAATAAAGTTATTTTGATGTTGATATATTGCCCCCGTAAATGCCTTACTACATATAGTACAGGCAATAGAGGAGCCCGTTACTCTTGTCCATAATGCATTTAACTATAGGAGTTTTTTTTGATAGATAGGTTCAGAATGACGTATTGAATGTAAAAACACAAAATCCTTGCAAATTAGGAAGGCAGAAGTGCCGCCATTTTAAGAAAAACTGTTTCGGTCTATATCTCCCTAACCGTACACTTTAGGCCAAAAATGGTAATGACCTTTATTGTAGATAATTGCATTTCTCATCTTTTTGTTAAATATTTTTTATTGTATCACTCACCGTTTACAACTTATACGACTATTAGAATTCATTTATTGACTTTTTTACCCATATATTGGTTAATAATTGTTTAAGAAATAAAGTGCTTTTAACTTAACTTTTCAATCGACAAATTTCCTACCATTTTTACTGAAAACTTTTTTTTTTCAAGTCAATATTTTCAAAGTTATAACGCGTTAAATGTTGCACTGTTCAATCGACAAAATTTTCCGGAATTATTTTAGTAAAATGAAGGACAATGACGGTTGAAGCTAAGACTTCAGGCTTATATTCTTCTTGATACATTTTCTTTCCATCGCTTATATTAGTTTCAGGTTCTTTGCGTAAATGTTGCCAATTTTGACGTTTTAAATCGCGACGGGAAAACCCTTTTTTTTTAATGCCTATAACTTTTTTGTCTCTGAACCTACAAAGCTAAATTTTGGTAGATAATTTACTTATAATCACGTAAAACCGATTTCCAAATTTGGTTGCCCTTACTTTGTTATTTCCGGATATATGATTTTTTTTCGAAAGAAAACACAAAATTTTCCGGGAAAATCTGGGCCGATTTGCCTGGCTAACGAACTTATCCAAGCCACTTGCAAAAGGAAGGTACTCACCAAATTTAATCAAAATCGGCCCATTATTTTTTGAGTTATCGGTGTGAGATATATATATATATATATATATATATATATATATATATATATATATATATATATATATATATATATATATATATATATATATATATATAAATTAAAACTGACCCCGGATATGTGTTCTAGGGGGCATAATTAGCGCACATTTGAAAAAAAATTCAAAATTCAAAAGTCGGGGTCTTCTCATTAGTTAATATTTTTTAAAGAAAATTCACTAATATTAATTTGAGAAAAAACAGTTTTAAGTAAAAGTTTTAGAAAATTTGTCGATTGAAAAGTTAAGTTATAAGAATTTTATTTTTTAAACAATTATTAACAAATATATAGGTAAAAAAGTCAATAAATGAATGCTAATAGTCGTATAAGTTGTAAACGGTGAGTGATACAAAAAATATATATATAACCAAAAAGATGAAAAATGCAATTATCTGCACTAAAGGTCATTATTATTTTTGGCCTAAAGTGCACAGTTACGGAGATATAGGCCGAAACGGTTTTTATCAAAATGGCGGCACTTCCGCCCTCCTAATTTGTAAGGACTTTGCGTTTTTACATTCAGTACGTCATTCTGAACCTATCCATCAAAAAAAAAACCTGTAGTTTAATGCAAGAACAAATTCTCTATTGCCTGTACTAATATCGAGGTTTATAGAAAATTGACTTATACAAATTTGAAGCATTTAATGAAAATTCGCTACCATAACGCACTTGCTGTCTCTTGAAATTTTTATTATTAACGAATATCAAACACAAGGTATATCTGTTAATAAATCAGTTTATATATAGCTCTATCTACATTCCTCAGGTGTACGCATAGTCAAGTATGGCAATAGTTATGACTACAGTTAAGGAAAAGCTCACCACTCGAGCGCTCGAGTATGGATATGTATGTAGAGTCTTGAAGAGGTCGTCTATTGACCATGGGGTTTGACAGGTAGTGCAGGCTCTCCAGCACACCACACGTATCTGGGAGTACACATACCACTTTCACTGATCTGCGTCTCCTTATATGGCTCCATCTGAGGCACTGTCCACTAAGCAAACATTCCTGCAGAGTTACTGACTTATAATGCCCCTCTGGGAGCTAATTTTTGTAAAACAAATCACTAGTGAGCAGATCGCGACTTTTAAATATTAAACATTTTTTTTAAATGAACGCAAATTAACCTGGATCACATTTTCGGGGCCAGTTTCAATATTTACATGTTTATACAGACTGGTCCGAAACTAATTTATTAGGGAATTTTTATTTTAAAAAAAATTTGTAAATAGAGAGGTATCCATGGTAAAAATGTTTTTAACTAGACGTGAATTTGAGCCTCTAGAAGCGGAAACCAGGGTCCGTTTGGCTTTTAATATGTTTTTAGTGAATTTTGATTGAGAAAATTCACTAGTAGACAGGTATCGATGGTGAGACTTTTGGAAAATCTCGAATTAGGGCCCCTAGAACCCAAATCCAAGGTCAGTTAAAAAGTTTATATATATATATATATATATATATATATATATATATATATATATATATATATATATATATATATATATATATATATATATATGTATGTATGTATGTATCCAACTGATAACTAAACCTATTATACCAATCGAAACCAAATTTGGCAATTCGTTTCGTTGTGTTATTAGCTTGGACGATTTCGTTAGACAGTTTTGACACTCAAACGCTTTTGGAAAAAAATTGAAAAAACTGCTTGAAAACGCAATATATTTTTAATTCTTAGAAATATTAAACTAGAACTTGACAAGCATGTACATATTGTACAAGTGGTCCTACCTACCAGACTTGAACTCAATTGGTTCCGGCGATCTTGAGTTATAATTAAATAAAAAATCAATAATCTACGATATGAGCAGGTGGTAGTGGAATTTTCCTTTACGTGATAGTAAAGGATTTTCTTACGCCCGAGGAGGTACCACCCCATACATCAAGGGATCGGTGAAGTCCCAACGGACGTTTTCGGTGCTGACGTATGAGTCTGTTTCCCTTATAAGCAAAAATAATGGTGGCTCCTCCTTGTACAAAAGATCCGGAAGTAAAATACCCCTCCATTCAGATCTCCGGGAGAAGAGTGTACAGGGAGCGCCAGCATCAAGATTTAACATATCCTTCTCGAATAATATGTGGCCTAAATTCTAACCTGAACTGCGTCCACAATTTCCTCCAGGCTAACAGGCCCCAACTCCTCTTCCTCACCGGAACCCAAATCAGTGCCAAAACAGCCACCAATCACCTTAATTTCTAGGGGTATGAGCTCCTTACTTTCTTTAGATTGCATAGAGGCGTGTACGCATACGTCCGTAACAATCTACCCTGCACCAGACTCCCCAATTTAAAAGCTGGAAGAAAAGACATACTATGGCTTAAACTTTCTCTCTCTCTCTCTCTCTCAGGGCTGCAACTAAATTCATCTGTTGCATTTACCAGTCACTTTCTGACAACAACTTTGTCCAGCTATTTGACTACCTTTCTGAAAAATCTGATTTCTGAATATCCTTCCTCCGAGGTCACTATTCTTGATGACTTCAATGTCCATAATGAGGCATGGCTAGGATCTTCAAAAAGCGATCCACAAGGGAGAGCAGCGGAGGTCTTTGCAGTCAGCAATTCTTTAGCCAATATGGTTCAGCAACCTACTCACTTTCCTCGCATCCCAACACACAGCTCAAATTCCTCGGATTTCCTTCTTACTACACAACCTGAATGCTATAAAATATCAGTCACCGCCCCCCTTGGTCGCTCACACCACGGCATGGTCACTGCTTTCTGCGCAATGCAACCCGAGGTCACACAGTCATCACACCCACGTATCGTTTGGCACTACAACTCCGCAAACTGGGACGAAATGCGGGATTACTTTTTCTCATTTCCATAGGCGTCTGTCTACTTCTCTCATCCTGACCCCTCTAATCTTTCACAAAACGTCATCAAAATTATCCAGCTGGCATGGATCCACGCACACAGAAAACCTCTTCAGCCACCTAAAAACCCTGGTTTTCTAAATCCTGTGACAAGGCCAGACTTAAAAAGGTGAAAGCTCACAAAACGCTTCTACACAATCCCAGTCAAGAAAATCGTCAAACATTTAACGACGCAAAAAACCGCCATGTCCGCATTCTTTCTGAGGCAAAAAACTCGTTTAATAGCCTCATCAAAAACAAAGTCATCTTAATCTCCAACCGCGTTTAACCCTTCTGGACTCTTGCAAAATCTATTGGGAATAATTTCTGCAAGAGCACGTTCCCACCTCTTGTCTCAGGGGATGAAATTGTTTCTACCGCCTTGGGCAAGGCTGAACTTTTTCCCTCGTTGTTCGCCGGCAATTCTACTCTCAATCCACCTCTAAGTGTTCAACCACCAAAAGTCCCCAACATCGCGCATAAAATGACGGATATAATTTTCAAAACTAAAAGGTATGAAAGAGACTCTCTTCTCTTAATACCAGGAAAGCCTCTGGCCTTGACGAGATCCCAGAAATTGTTCTCAAAAAATGCGCACCAGAACTTGCTCCTGCCCTGACTCGTCTGTTTCATACATCTTACAATAGAGGCATATTCGCTAGTAACTGGAAAACTGCTGTACCACCCGTCCCCAAGAAAGGATCCAAAGCCCTTCCTAGCAACCACAGGCCTATTTCTATCCTTTCAGTCGTCTCTAAAGTGATGGAAAAGTATAGAAACACCGAATTACTAGAATTTCTTGAAAACACACAGTTTAATCCACGACAGGCAGTATGGATTCCGTCAGCGCAGATCAACTGCCGACCTCCTTTCCTGCTTAATAAACTTCCTGCCTACGGCCTACCACCAAAACTCTGCACCTGGACAACTGATTTCCTTTTCAACCGGAGCATTTCTGTTGTCGTGGATGGCCATTCCTCTAAACTGTACCCAATTAATGCAGGAGTTCCTCAAGGTTCAGCTTTAGCCCCTATTTTGTTTCTTCTCCACATCAATGACCTCCTCTCTAGCACATCCAACCCAATTCACAGTTACGCGGACAACAGCACCCTTCACTCAAATATACAATATTCTAAGCCTGTCTCTTTAGCCCAATTAGATGAGGATCGCAGACTCATGGAGGGTTCTGTCTCCGTGGATCTCCAAAAAATATTAGACTCGGGAAGTAGAAATCTTTTACAATTTAACCCCACCAAATCTCAGTCTTGCTTTCTTTTTCATAAGAGATACACCAGTCTTAGACCCATCACAATGGGGAACCAAGTTATTCAAAGTAATGAGTCCTTTTCATTTGTTGGCATTTCTGTGGATCGAAATCTCAATTGGCACCAACATGTCACATCAATTGCAGAAGCGGCTGCTTAGAAATTAGGTTCCTTCTTCCGGGCTTGCAAATACTTTTCACCACCTAATCTCTATACCTTATATACTTCACAAATGAGGCCAAACCTCGAATACTGCTCCCACATCTGGGGTGCCGCTGCCGCTTCTACAATCGCTATACTAGACTCCATTCAGAAGAGAGCTATACGTCTCATCAGTGACCCTACCCTCACCCAAAGGCTGCCATCTCTTGCTCACCGACGTGCCGTTGGTTACTTGTCTCTCTTTAATAGATATCTGCACGGGCACTGCTCAGAGGAGCTTTCTTCCATAGTTCCTCCACCTGCTGTCCCCAACATATCTACCAGGGGAACAGAGCGAATGCACCCTTTTACTGTCCAGGTCACCAGACATAGAACATATTGTTATGCCCGCTCTTTTGTCCCGAAGACTTCCAAGGTGTGGAATTCCTTGCCGGCACATGTTTTTCCTTCTTCCCCGAATCTCCAAACCTTCAAGTCCAGAATTAACAAGTTGCCTCTTTCCTCCTTGTCGACACCCACGGTACGACAGTATTTAGGCTGTAAGCCCTCATGGTGTGTTGTTGAAATATAAAAAACCTCCCTAAATCGTTAGTGACCGACTACCCGCAGAAGAATATAGAGTTGTGGGTATGACATATTTAGAATTATTCATCCTCTGATGACGCCAACTTGGTTAGTGAAACGATCGTCAGGTTTTTTAAATGTCTTGTGGTAATTTGCGTTCTTCAAATGTGCTTAGAAGTAACCTGCTGTTTAAAAATCGACATCTTCATCTGTGTTTATTACTCTTTGTTTCTTTTCTTTTGCAAGCTGAACGCAACTTGTATATCTATTAATAATTTCAATATCGACATCTAAAGAATCGATACGATCCGAGATCGGTCACCTCAATGATTGTTTTGCTGGCAAGGTTGATCTGATCCATATAAGGTAGTGAAAAATCAAGTTGGCGCCGCATTAACTTGCTTGTTTCACTCTTGTATTTGTAAACACACGGCTGACTTGATACGATGTGTCCTTTCTTCAGCAAAACCTAAGGATATTGTCCTTATATGACTCTGTTATTGAAAACTGGAATAGAGCATATTAAATGTGTCCATATATTTCCTTTATTTGTGCATTCTCTGTTGGATTTTTCATTGTTTTTAAGTTGTATTAGTCACCGGTGCGCGAGATTCAAGGTGACAATACGACAGTTTTTTGTTAAAGAAAATATCCTGTGACATACTTGGACGAAGATTACGCGTTTTGTTTAAAAATAGCGACAAAATGAAATCATTGTGTAAAACACCTAGAACACCTAGAACACCTGCACACCTGGACAGAGGCTGTAGTAAAAGACCAAGTAGCCTACAAATGAACAACAATGAGAACTTAGAAAAATTAACTTCCTCTCGTTTAAGAATAATAAATAAACACGTTTTGCTTGCAAGGAAGCTGAAGGTCTCTTGAATCGCTTAAAATTTATTATCTTTGAAAGGTCTCTCTATATGGACACAGAAATAGAAAATATATTTATACAGGTGTTTCGTTAACAGTTTGACACACTGCAACTGTAGATACAGGATGATTTATACCAGAAGGCGAAAAATTGGAATTCGGGTTCTAAATTCAATTCTAAGCAAAAAATTAAAAACAACATTTTTTACGATCGGCTTTTGCTTCGGAGATATCATGGTAGTGGCGGCTCGTAACTTTGGGAGTGGGTGAAGCAGACTCCACGTGGCCCCAAAGGGGAGGCTCAGGGGCGAAGACCCCCTTTACGCCGCAGAAGAATTTTTTTAGATTTTCAAGGCCAAGTGTTCTCCTGGCTCTTCAGTATTTAAATGAAAAATCCATTTGTACAAAAATATAGACTTTCACAAGGAACATTTTTCTGAATAATGACCATGAATACTCGATGAGAGGACATAGATAAATAAAGTTATTATTATTTACCTTATTTTTGTCACACTGTACACGCACGTGCACGGTAATACAATACGCAATTGTTCTTAAAAAATGCGGACCAGAACTTGCTCCTGTCCTGACTCGTCTGCTTCAGACATCTTACAATAGAGGCATATTCCCTAGTAACTGGAAAACTGCTCGAGTGCAACGTGTCCCCAAGAAAGGATCCAAAGCGCTTCCTAGCAACTACAGGCCTATCTCTCTCTCCTTTCAGTCGTCTCCAAAGTGATGGAAAAGTATATAAAGACCGAACTACTAAAATTTCTTGAAAAACACGACAGGCAGTATGGATTTCGTCAGCGCATATCAACTGCCGACCTCCTTTCCTTTGTCACCCATTCTTGAAGCTAGTCTATGGAACTACACGGTGAATCCCAGATTGTCGCTCTAGGCATATCCAAAGAATTCGACCAGGTCTGGCACGCAGCGCTGCTTAATAAACCTCCGGCCTATGACCTACCACAAAACTCTGTACATGGACAGGAAACTTCCTCTCCAACAGGAGCATTTCTGTTGTCGTGCATGGCCATTCCTCTAAACTGTATCCAATTAATGCAGGAGTCCCTCAAGGTTCAGCTTTTCTTCTCCACATCAATGGTCTCCTCTGTAGCACATTCAACCCAGTTCACAGTTACGCGGACGACAGCACCCCCCATTCAAATATACAATATTCTAAGCCTGTCTCTTTAGCCCAGTTAGATGAGGATCGCAGACTCATGGAGGGTTCTGTCTCTGTGGACCTCCAAAAAATATTAGACTGGGGAAGTAGAAATCTTGTACAATTCAACTCCACCAAATCTCATTGCTTTCTATCTCATAAGAGATACACCTGCCCTAGCTATAGCTGAAACTACTGGCAAAGCATCAGAAAGAGGGTCCGATTTTCAGAAAATATTTTAGTAAAATGAAGGACAATGATGGTTGAAGCTGAAACCTAAGGCTTTATAAAACACATTTATTAAGACATTTTTTCTACATACTTCATATTTGTTTCAGACCCGTTGTCTGAAAATTGAAAATTTTGACGTTTCAAATCGCGACTTTGACGTTTTCAGAAGAAAAACTATAAAATTTTCAAAACATTTTTGCTGCTACTTCTTGACCTTTTTGCGTCAAGAAAACTTAACCGTTGTATGTAATATTCAATTGGTTTTGTTAATCACACAAAAGATTTTGTTCTTGTGCTTTCTTCTGATCACCAGTGGCACTCAAAATTTTTCTCCGAATTTTGGCACGCATAGTACCTATCATAGTAGAAACGTAGGTGCCAATTTGGTTGTCATAGCTCTGTTATTTTCGGAGATACTAAAATTTCCGAAAGAAAACCCAAAAATTTCCTGGAAAAACTGGGACGATTTCCCTGGTTAACAAACTTATCAAAGCCACTTGCAAACGGAGGGTATGCCAAATTTCATCAAAATCAGCCCATTATTTCTTGAGGTATCGGTACGATATATATATATATATATATATATATATATATATATATATATATATATATATATATATATATATATATATATATATATATATATATATATATATATAACACATATCTCCGCATTAATGAATTTTTCGTTTTACCAAAAATTCGCTAATAAACATAATAATATTATCTTATAAAAATATTTTCTATTCTAATTGTCTTCAGAACTGTACTATTTTGAATAAAAATATCTTTTTCGTTCTCTAGGAACTGGCTAATTAAATTTTGTCTTTTGTTACAGGTGAGTCAAGCATCAAGCTAGCTGTATCCCACGGACCAATCAATTAATTTAAGTAATCAAACTTTTCTTTTGGTGAAGTAATCTGGATTTACAAAATGTACGTTTTAAAACTATTTTTTATTATACACGGTAGGGTGCTAAAAACAACTTTAATTGAACATGATTGAGAGCCTATAGATCCTATTCCCAAGGTGAGTTTCAATTTATATATATATATATATATATATATATATATATATATATATATATATATATATATATATATATATATATATATATATACATGGTGTCACATTAATTAACTGTCAATAATAAAGGGGGTTAATCTGTGTGTTATTCAAATAAAAAAGTTTATATAAACATAGGATTGTTTTCGCTACAAAAAAAGTTCATAAAGGTAGTCGAAGAGCTGGACAAAGTTGTTGTCAGAAGGTGACCGGTAAATGCAGGTTAGTTGCAGCCTTGAGAGAGAGTTTCATTCAAAGTATGCATTTTCTGCAAGCTTTCAAATTAGGGAGTCTGGTGCAGGGTAGATTGCTACGGACGTATGCGCACAGCCCTCCATGCAATCTAAAGGAAGTAAGGAGCTCATACTCTGGGAAATTAAGGTGATTAGTGGCTGTTTTGGCACTGATTTCGGTTGAGGTGAGAAAGAGGAGTTGGGGCCTATTAGCCTGGAGGAAATGTTGGACGGAGTTCAGGTTAGAATTTAGGCCACATATATTCGAAAAGGATATGTTAAATCTTGATGACGGCGCCCCCTGTACACCCCTCTCCCGGAGATCCGAATGGGGTATTTTATCTTCGGAATCTTTTGTACCAGGAGGAGCCATCATCATTTTTGTTTATAAGGGAAACCGACTCATACACCAAAACCGGAAACGTCCGTTGGGGCTTCATCGGCCCCTTGATGTAAGGGGTGGTACCTCCTCGGGCGTGAAAAAATACACACCTCTCCCTGAGTTCGGATCTTGTCACCATAACCAATTATCATTAGAACCTCAATTCTTTGAGCATTCTTCAACAATGCGTCGTTGTAATTCTTCCAGAGACTCGGGTTCTGTTGCGTAAATTCTACTCTTTAAATGGCCCCATAGAAAGAAGTCTAAATGAGTAAAATCTTGTGATCTAGGAGGCCACTCAATAGCACCTCTACGCCCAATCCATTGCTCTGGAAACTCTCTGTTCAAAAACCCCCTAACACGTTGTGAAAAATGCGGAGGAGCTCCATCTTGTTGAAACACTAATTGATTTTCTTGATAACGATCATCATTTTCAACAATGTCAATTAGTAGCGGGTAAACGATATCTTCTAGTAACTCCAAATACGTTTCGCCACTCAAATTGCCATGAAGAAAAATTGGTCCGATTAAACGGTCTCCAAAAATGCCAGTACAGACATTCAATTTCTGTGGAATTTGAGTGTGGACTTCGTGAAAATTTCTTGGATTATTATATGCCCAATAACGACAATTATGACGATTGACTGTAGAGTTTAATAAAAACATACACTCGTCTGAAAAACAGATATTGAACAGAAAGTTGCCGTTATCAGCTATTCGTGCAGTCATAACTTTACAAAACTCCAGCCGCCGATCAAAATCATCTTCATTCAGTTGTTGTACAAGATGAATTTTATACAGGTGAAATTTATGACGCTTCAATATCGCTGAATAGTTCTTCTTTTGATGTTTTAAACAGTGGCCAATTTTCTCGTGCTCAAAGTTGGGTCTGCAGCAATTTGTCCTAAAACTTCAATCTCAGTAGTCTCATTTCTAACCGAAATTCACGTTCAGGATCCCGTTTTTTGTTGGATACTGAACCACTTTGTCGGAACTTTGCAACTAACTCTAAAATGTATTTTCTGTTAACATGTCTGTTCGGATGTCGTTCATTAAACAATTTTGCGGTACGGTTGGCACAGTCATCGTTTTTGAAAAAAGAGTAATTATTTCAAGTCTTTCTTCTACAGAATACACCATTGTGAAATTGATTTTCGGTAGTATTATCAAGAATCAATCCGATTGATAAACTGAAATAATAAACCACATTTCTCTCATTCCGACAGGAAATGTTCTGATAGTCAATTTTTTGTTTACAAACCAACAAAACATTGACTAATTGGTGAATACGTTCTTGCAACTCCAACTGTGAATAATTTTTAAACGAGTTGATAAAACTTCCAAAAAAAATTGCGTGCTGAATTCAGAAAAGAAATGACGTAACACTCGACACATGTTCCCTATTTAAAATATAAGGGTTATTTTCACCACTCTTAAGGGGTTGATGAGACAAAGTTGAGTTTTATGTCAAAACATGTCCCCCTCAATATTAAAATTGACGTATTTCAGCGTTTCTTAAAAAAATCTCTGGACGCAAATCGGTCTGTTTTGTTTTCAATTATATATATAATATATATATATATATATATATATATATATATATATATATATATATATATATATATATATATATATATATATATATGCCGAGTTTTTCTCGCCACAATTGTCCTTTATTATAAGGGTTAAAGAGATGATACATTAACAAAACTGTGCAATTTTTTGAACCGTAAATATGAGTGCTAAAGGCTTTAATTGACGTTTATTTGGAGACTTTTGTTTAATTCTAAATTCGTGACCTTTTCAATAGCGAATTTTTTTATGAGACTTTACCAAAAGCGGATCTTGTATATGAGATATTCTGTGTAGCCAATGTCACGGTTAATGACTCACGGTTTGATAACAGCAATTTAGCGTGTATCAAGTAGGCTTGTGGAGCGTTCAGATGTTCATTTGCTTGTAAGTAGGCAAGGCCTCCATCAATTTCCTCTAGAAAATTTCATTTAGTTCGGTTAACCTCAGATTAAATTGGCTGTTGTCTTGGACAGCAATGTCGCGTTACCTTGGTATTTGCTAAATTAGGATTAGATATACATCAAAGTAGAACTGGCAGCCTGAACATGCCAAAGTTCAATAACGTACTTAGATATACAGAGTGTCCCGCGTAGTACTTCCATCAGACGTTTCTGGAGTACGGCTCATAATTGAATTCTGAAAATTCACGCTCGTGGGTTTCTCAAAATTTCCAGTTTACTGAAACTAGTGACGTTATTATGGGACTTTCTGTTATACCGGAAATAGACGTCAACTTTCTTATTTCAAATGGAAGATGGTGTTTTTTTTTGGATCTAGATTGCTAGTCAAATTTTATAGTAGGTTTTACGAACATGTTACGTCATTTTTCTCAACCATTTTCGAGATATTTGACTTTTTTCAAGAATTTCTTAATAAACATTGTCACATTTACACACCTGTATCTCTCTTATTTTTCAACCCGAACAGTTGAAAATTTAAAATGCAAATTCTAAAATGCCACAAAATACTTGGAATTTACTAAAGCTACTACAAGTTAGACAGTGTGTCCGAAATGGACCGGTCAATCGTGACAAATTTAACACCTAATAACTCTCTTATTTTAAATAGAACACCCTATATTTTATAATATGAGTTAATGTACTTTTTATTGTACTTTCGATTGTTATCAGCATTCCCTATACCTAAGTGTCACCGATTTGAAGATATTTAAACATTATTTGCGATAAGAAGTAATTATTAGTCAGTTTATCAGGTTACGTATGAGCATTGGCGGATTTGCCCTAAGGCCCAGTAGGCCCGGGCCTAGGGCGGCCAATCGTGAAAAAACACCTTATGGCGTATAGCCGGCCGCACTGCACGGTGCAGTCTGCACCGCAAGCCTATTTCTCTATCAAAAGTCTATCAACGACTCTATGGTCAGCTCGTGCAGACGCATGCAAAAGTTTACGCGAATCGTGGATTAAAAACCATAATACGTTAGTATCCACACAACAGAAGAGAGCCATTAGATGCAAAGCAAGAGGTATTCCTTTGAAACTGGTACGTTGGGAAACGGCTGCCATGACTGTTTTTTGTGGACGTTTACTGGATCGCATTAACGCCAAAAGTACAAAACTTCAGAGTGTGTAAATTGACATTACCACGGTTATAGAACTCTATGGGGTACTAATACTTTTTTTGTGGCGAAACACGAGATAACTTCCATGATTTCGAAAACAAAGTCAAAAAACTGTCGTTGTACAGGAATATGAAAGAGATTTTCAACGCAATTGAAAGCATAAGCTGCTTCCTGGTGAGACTAACACAGGTGAAGAGATGCAATAAAATAATGGTCGCGAAAATTTCAGAATCACTACGTTTTTGGTAATAATTGATACATTGTCAGAAGAACTCAAAAAACGACGGAATGCTTATAAATTTCTTTCAAATAAATTTAATTTTATTACTAGCCTAACGTAACTAAGCGCACCAGAAGTCGAAGAAAAGGCCAAAGCATTGCAAATGGTTTATTCTACCGACTTAAGAGACAATTTTTCAGAAGAATGTGTCCATTTTCGTGATCACTGCAGTATAAAAAATTAGTTTTGGAGCAGTGCTGTTAGTTTGTTGAAATGGTTACGAACTGAAGGTCTTCAAACCATTTACCCAAACGTGGATATTGCTCGTCGTATGTGTGTGTACTGCCGCTAGTAACTATTCTGGAGAACGATCGTTTTGTTGTTTGCGACGAGTTAAAAATTATTTACGCACAACAATGACGGAGCAACGGTTAAACGATCTTGCTTTGCATAACATAGAAGCTGATTTTTTAAGGAAATTGGATTGCGAAGATTTAATTAATGATTTTGCTGCGCTTAAGTGCAGTCGAGTTTTGTAGCACATTGCAAAACACTTATTATATCTTATCTTGTATGAGAATAAACCTGTAGTTAAATAAATAAAACCTAAAACCGTTTTAAATGATTTATTTAAATGTGCAAGTATCCCTGAAACCTTGGAAAATATTACAAACTAGCAGCTGTTATAGTTAACTAAATTTCTGAATCCATTTCGATAACAGTTGGGTGCTGACAAAGGGGCGGCTGGTACTTACTACATGGCCTGAGGCCTAGGGCGGGCAAGACTAAATCCGCCACTGCGTATGAGATGAAAATTTTAAACGTCATCTTCTGACATAAGTCAAATATGCGACGACTTTTGAATATAACTTTTATTTACGAGGAGTATAATCGAATGATTAATTGCAAAGAGATTTCCACATAAACACAGATCAACTCGTTACATGATCAGAATACTACTAAAAAATTTCTAAGAATGAAGTGTTTCATCCAAAATTTCATAAGAGTAAAGCATTATTAGGGAACAAAGAGATATGTGTGTTAACACTTTACAATAAATATTCGAAATTTGCAACGTTCACTTCGAGGCATATTTACGATAAGAAATAATTATCAGTCAGTTTATCAGGTTTCCTAGGAGATGAAAATTTGAAACGTCATCTTCCGACAATAAACTTAATGGTTGTACTGTAAAGTACGGTTTGTCAATTGTATTTTAATAAAATGCCTGGACGCAGCAAGTGCGTTGTGGTTGTGAATTTTCCTAGAAATTATCTGTCACAATATATTTTATTATAACTTTTTTTTCTTGTAACATAGAAATCTGAATTTTGGTTTATAGTTTACTTTTTATATCGTAAACCTACCTACCAAATTTCGTTATCATAGCTTTTTTATTTTTTGAGATAAATTTTTTATAATAGAAACTCAAAAATTTTCCGGAAAAACTCGTCAGATTTTCCTGATTAACGAACTTATCGAAACCATTTACAAAAAGAAGGTACATCTCAAATTTTATCAAAATTGGCCCATTATTTTTTGAGATAAAAATTTTTTTCCAATGAAAACTCAAAATTTTTCCAGAAAACCTCGTCCGATTTTCCTGATTAACGAACTTGTTCAAGCCATTGACAAAAGGAAGGGACATGCTAAATTTTATCAAAATTGGCCCATTATTTTCTGGGACAAAAATTTTTTTCGAATGAAAACAGCAAACCCTTCTAGACTCTTGCTAAATCTATTGGGAATAATTTCTGCAAGAGCACGTTCCTACCTCTTGTCTCAGGGGATGAAATTGTTTCTACCGCCCTGGGCAAGGCTGAACTTTTTGCCTCGTTGTTCGCCGGAAATTCTACTCTCAACCCACCTCCAAATGTTCAACCACCAACAGTCCCCAATGTCGCGCATAAAATGACGGATTTCATTTTCAAAACTAAAAAGGTGCGAAAGATGCTCTCTTCTCTTAATACCAGGAAAGCCTTTGGCCTTGACGACAACCCAGCAATTGTTCTCAAAAAAAGCGCACCAGAACTTACTCCTGCCCTGACTCGTATATTTCAGACATCTTACAATAGAGGCATTTTCCCTCGTAACTGGAAAACTGCTCGAGTACAACCCGTCTCCAAGAAAGGATCCAAAGCGCTTCCTAGCAACTACAGGCCTATTTTTCTCCTTGCAGTCGTCTCTAAAGCGATGGAAAAGTATATAAACACCGAATTACTAAAATTTCTTGAAAAACACAGTCTAATCCATGACAGGCAGTATGGATTCCGTCAGCGCAGATCAACTGCCGACCTCCTTTCCTTTGTCACTCATTGTTGGAACAAGTCTATGGAACTACACGGTGAATCCCAGATTGTCGCTCTAGACATATCCAAAGCATTCGAGGCACGCAGCGCTGCTTAATAAACTTCCGGTCAATGGCCTACCACCAAAACTGTACCTGGACAGCAAATTTCCTCTCCAACCGGAGCATTTCTGTTGTCGTGGATGGCCATTCCTCTAAACTGTATCCAATTAATGCATGAGTTCCTCAAGGTTCAGCTTTAGCCTCTACTTTGTTTCTTCTCCACATCAATGACCTCCTCTATAGCACATCCAACCCAGTCCACAGTTACGCGGACGACAGCACCCTCACTCAAAAATACAATATTCTAAGCCTGTCTCTTCAGCCTAATTGGATAAGGATCGCAGACTCATGGAGGGTTCTGTCTCTGTGGATCTCCAAAAAACATTAGACTGGGGAAGTAGAAATCTTGTGTAATTCAACTCCACCAAATCTCAGTCTTGCTTTCTATATCATAAGAGATACACCAGCCCTAGACCCATCACAATAAACAACCAAGTTATTCAATGTAATGAGTTCTTTTCACTTGTTGGCATTTCTATGGATCGAAATCTCAGTTGACACCAGCATGTCACATCAATTGCAGAAGCGGCTGTTAACAGATTAGGTTTCCTTTTCTGGGCTCGCAAATACTTTTCACCAGCTCATCTCTATACTTTATATACTTCACAAATAAGGCTTAACCTCGAATACTGCTCCCACATCTGGAGTGCCGCTGCCTCTTCTGCACTCGCTATCCTGGACTCCATTCAACAGAGAGCTATACGTCTCATCGGTGACCCTACCCTCACCTAAAGGCTGTCATTCCTTGCCTACTGACGTGCCGTTGGTGACCTCTCTCTTTTATAGATATCTGCACGGGCACTGCTCAGAGGAGCTTTCTTCCATAGTTACTCCACCTGCTGCACCCAACAGATCTACCAGGGGAACAAAGCGAATGCACCCTTTTACTGTCCAGATCAACATACATATAACATCTTGTTATGCCCGCTCTTTTGTCCCGAGGACTTCCAAGTTGTGGAATTCCTTGCCGGCACATGTTTTTCCTTCTCCTCCGAACCTCCAAACCTTCAAGTCCAGAATTAACAAGTTGCCTCTTTCCTCCTTGTCGACACCCACGGTACGATAGTATTTAGGCTGTAAGCGCTCGTGGTGTGTTGTTGAAATATAGAAAAATACGGTAACTATTATGAAACTCTGTTCATATTGGGAGAAGCTAGAAGTATTTTTTTCAAATTCAAGGCACCTCTCTTTTTTTATAACTTGAAATTTTGTATCCAATATTTTATTATTTTGAAATTATTCTTTTAGATGTGATAAACAAATCAATTCCACTTACCAAAAAGAAACATGAAAAATTCAGCTTTTCAAAGTCTGTAAATGTGAGACATACCGGATCATTTAACGGCAACATAACAAAAATAAAAATACATGTCTGACGATCCGACTAAATCTAAATAAACAACGGAAATTAAGATTTGAAGCAGGCTCACGATTCTGCATCACTTTTGTGGCCATAATAAACACCAACTCAACAGCGCGCGTGTCGTTGCCATGACAACAACACGCTAGTGGGTGTTGTTGAAATATAGAAAAAAAATCTAGAACCAAGTTGTGTCTGCTGCATAACACATGCAATAACTTATTTATGCGATATATTGTACCACGCGAAATACTGTACTATGTCTGGTATTACCAATTTCACAAAGCTTTTTTCCAGCTTTAGTCGAAGCTTAACAAACTCTTATCTTAGCTAAAGGGCAGTTTATATAGTTAATTTCACAATAACACAGCGTCTTTTATAATGTTAACAGAAAGTCGAAGGAACGTTTCAAAACATTTGATTAGATAACGGGTTAACTACAGTATTTGTGATATAATTGGCTCTTATTGATAGTTTTTCTTCACACGAGACACGATTTGATCGTATAATTCGCGCCATTCAACATTCGTCGTGGTTTAAATGGTAAAAAACGGACCCCCGAGGTGCCTGCTTTTAATAAACGTAATCATACTGCATAGATACAGGCTGGCTACAATATACAGTGTGATACACACTTATGAAATAAAATCCATTATTCAGCAAAAAATAGTTTTTGTGGAAAACGCTAAGACACGTGAAGTTTAACTTGTCGAACATTATCTTATAATCATAGTTAAAAGAAACTCCCACTATTTTACCCCCATCACTTTATCAATTTTTTTTTTAATAGCAACCCTGCATTTTTTCATCACAATTCGATGGATCACATTTTTAGTGAATTTTTATTTAAAAAAATTCACTAATAGAGAGGTATCGATGGTGAGACTTTGCAAAAATTCTTTCAAATGAGTGCGAACTAGGACCCCTATAACCCATATCCGGGGTCAGTTTCAATTTTTATATGTTTATATATATATATATATATATATATATATATATATATATATATATATATATATATATATATATATATATATATATATATATATATATTGCTATGGTCTGGCTTTTTAATTAATGATTTGTTAATTACTAATTAGATGCTGATATTACATTAATTACTTCTTATCATAAATCTAATTTCTAATATATCTTTATATTAATAATTTATACCGTTGGACGCCAGGCAACTCACTGTTTGCCAATATCATTATCTAATATACTTTTAAGAAGCCAAAACCTGCAAATATTACCCCGTCAATTAGAAGATAATTTATTTTACTCACTTACCGTCTTAATTACTTCTAATTTCCATTTGCTCAGCCCTCTCAGGATTTTAAGGATTCAACTTGTTTTTATTTTTGGTAATTCTTTTGTATAATTGGTCTTTGCTAATTACTTGGTCTTTTTCTATTTTAATTATGCATTACCACTTCTATTATGAAGGCCAGGAGATTTAAATGAAAATCTAATTATACAAAGTTAGGCATCTTTAATGGTGATTACCCATTGAAATTAAAATTTACAAATATTAAATAACAAATTAAGGGACAAATTAGTTGCATAATATACCATAATAGGTTATTAATAACAGAAACATATTATTCAGTATCAAATTACTTACATTGTTTTATACAAAGTTAGGCATCTTTAATGGTGATTACCCATTGAAATTAAAATTCACAAATATTAAATAACAAATTAAGGGACAAATTAGTTGCATAATATACCATAATAGGTTATTAATAACAGAAACATATTATTCAGTATCAAATCACTTACATTGTTTTATACAAAGTTAGGCATATTTAATGGTGATTACCCATTGAAATTAAAATTCACAAATATTAAATAACAAATTAAGGGACAAATTAGTTGCATAATATACCATAATAGGTTATTAATAACAGAAACATATTATTCAGTATCAAATCACTTACATTGTTAGAACCAGAGATTTGGCTTGTTAATTATCGGTCACCTTACACATTCCTGTACATCATGTCCACAAAGATGGTATTTGGATTCTTTGATTGCGTCGTTAGAACCAGAGATTTGGCTTGTTAATTATCGGTCACCTTACACATTCCTGTACACCATGTCCACAAAGATGGTATTTGGATTATTTGATTGCATTGTTAGAACCAGAGATTTGGCTTGTTAATTATCGGTCACCTTACACATTCCTGTACACCATGTCCACAAAGATGATATTTGGATTTCTTTTATGAAATTATGTTGTTTTGGTTGATTAGCTTTAACTGTTTTATTTATTTTCAGTCATTATCTTCTTGCTTAACTACCCCTGGCAACTATATTATTACCAGGCACCTCTCCTGTGGACCAGGCACCTTCTACCTGTTCACTCCTCAACGTTCTCCCTCTGAATTCCAATTTTCCTGTCTCTCGACTGTTTTGCCTTCGACCTCTCAACCGGTTCTTCTCGACTATCAATCTCACCACAAGTCTCTTATCACTAGATAGCAAACCATACAAAAAATTGTTTGTTTCACTTTATCTTGCTTTTTATTTCACGATATCTACTGCATTATCAATATATTTTACTTTAACTTAATACTAATTCTTATAAAATAACAACATAAAACGTCTTTAGATTTCCATTTAAATTATATTCCTTTGGTTCTATTGCACTACTAAAATAATTTGACCATTATTTCTTAATATTATTATTCTAATTTCTATCCTATGTCTATACATAG
This sequence comes from Tillus elongatus, assembly GCA_964006375.1. NCBI lineage: Eukaryota > Metazoa > Arthropoda > Insecta > Coleoptera > Cleridae > Tillus > Tillus elongatus. The sequence continues at coordinate 8,395,831 of OZ023270.1, read as the reverse complement.
CAATATATATATATATATATATATATATATATATATATATATATATATATATATATATATATATATATATATATATGTATGTATGTATGTATGTATGTATGTATCCAACCGCTAACTCAAAAAAAAAATAAACCGATTTCGATTAAACTTGGCAAGTGCCTTTCTTTTATTAATGGCTTGGATGAGTTCGTTAGTCAGAAAAATCGGACGAGGTTTTCCGGGCAAATTTTGAGTTTTCTTTCGAAAAAAATTTTTTTCTCCGAAAGTAACAAAGCGGTTCTGATGAAATTTAGTATATATGTTGCCTCAGGAGAGATTGTACTGCATCCCAAAATTCAACTGTCTAAGTGTAGAGAAAATTGAGTTAAGCAAATTTTAAATTTTCTTTCGAAAAAAAATTTTTCTCCGAAAATTACAAAGTTATTTTAATGAAATTTTGTGGATATCTTGCATTGGGAAAGACCTCTTACTACGTACCAAAATTAAACTCTCTAAGTTTATAGAAAATTGAGTTATTTAAATTTGAAGCATTTAATATTTAATCAAGATAAACGAGCATCACTTGACAGTTTTCGGATCGCTTGTATCAGAATCACATGAGCACTTAGGCATTGTTTGAAATTGTCTTGAATGCGAGAAGAATCTTTGGTCCTGACATCTAGCAGTGAAAAGCGTAACCATTAAGCCTAATATTGAGAATATTTTTCAATTCTTATTAATTATTTAAAATAGCAGAACTTAAAATGTCTAGCATGCAGTTTTAACAATGGTTCTGTATTTTAAATGTTTTCATCATAAAGATTCTAATACTTTTACAGTTATAATTCTTTAGTCAATATTTGTAGTATTGACTAAAGATAAATTTTTATGTACTATAGACGTTATAATGGCCCATTGAAAACGAAACAGACGGATTATTTTAACGACATGTCAAACCTTAGATCAAATAAGTCACTTATATTATTTTTTATATCTTAAATCAAACAGGCTCCGGCGATACGTGACAGAAGTTTGTTTTGAAACGGTTTTCAGAGCTCCTATTAGTTTTAGTGAATTTTTATTTAAAAAATTCGCTAATAGAGAGGTAAAGATGGTGAGACCTTGCAAAAATTTCTTCAAATGAGCACGAACTGGGACCCCTAGAACCCATATCCGGGGTCAGTTTCAATTTTTATATGTTTATATATATATATATATATATATATATATATATATATATATATATATATATATATATATATATATATATATATATATATATATATATAGTAACACTGTGATTACTATCAGTTATTACACAGGTTACATTAAATAAAATATTTATTAGATTGAAATAGAAACAAATTAAAAGGCAAAACTTAAATGAAAAATTGTAAGAAGGTAATGTCACATATCACTCTCTGCTATCTGACTACTTGTCATGCGTCTTTAACACCTGACACGTGTACGCTGTTGAACGGCGGCAGACAGGGCTAGGGCTGACCAAAGCGACATGCTACAGTCTCCCCCTCTGCTTTCGAAGTCGGCTCGACGAGGAAGCAGGACTTATTTCTGGGATGGTCAGGCTGACGTCCTTGCGTGGTCTTCCTCTGCGACGGATGGGCCTCATAGGAGCTGCCTCTTCTGCACTACCAGATGACTCTACTTTAAAAGGGGTCAGTTGCGACGCATGGTATTTTCCAAGGGGAGTTTCCAAGGAATCCATGGGTGACACCTCGAAGGTTGTGTCCGAGATGATCTTACGAATTTGGTAAGGACCATCTCTCTTGGGATAGAACTTGGAGGTCAGGCCTTGGCCGGCATGACTTCTTAAATGTGTCATGACCCAAACCTTATCGCCAATTTGATACATGGGATCCGGGCCACGATGAACATCTGCATATGTCTTCCGTCGATCTTGTTCCTTCTCATGAACGGATCGAGCTTCAACTAGGACACTCGCCATTTTATCTAAATAGGGTGTGATCTGGGGAACGAAGTTTTCGTCCTGTAGGACCTTACGAAGGTCGTTATGGACTTCGTCTGGAGATCGTAATTCTCTGGCAAAAGAGAGGTATGCCGGTGAGTACCCCGTGGATTGTGACTTCATGGAGTTCAATACGAATCTTACTGTGGGTAATTTCCCAGGCCAAACATGGTGACTTTCGTTTCCTATGAGGATAGACAAATACGTCTTGAGATCACGATTCTTCCGCTCCACCATATTAGCTTCGGGGTGATAAATTGGCGTCAAGCTCTGCTTAATACCTAGACAATGGCAAAGCTTTTGCATAACGGCAGATATAAATTGGACTCCGTTGTCAGAAATAATTCTGCGAGCCACACCATACCTAAGGAATACTTCATTGGCCAACACTTTTGCACATTCTTCAGCACTTGCTTTTTGTAGAGGGAACAGCTCTACCCACTTGGTAGCCGTATCTTCAACGATATATATCCACTGATATCCCTCCTCGGATATAGGCAGTGGACCAAACAAATCAACTGAAATTACTTCAAACCTTTGGTTGTAAGCAGGGGTTTGAACTAAGCCAGCGGGCTTCTGGTTAGAGGCTTTATACCTCTGACATTCTAGGCACTTGCTTATGTAATCGGTGATATATCTGCGCATTCCAGTAAAATAGTACAGTCTGGAAATGCGCTGGATCGTTCTTTCTACTCCTACATGAGCAGCTGTTGGAGCATCATGGTGCTCTTTTAATACTTTGTCTCTTTCATGACAAGGGACAACAAGCTGGGCTTCTTCCTGATCGTCTTGATCAGAGTACCTATATAACACACCACTGGACAGTAAATAGCCTCTTGAGGTCCATTTTGAATATTCTGTATTACCAGTGTCCTCGAAACTCTGGAAGATCTTGCGTAGGTCTGGATCTTTCAATTGCTCTGCACGCACCTCCACTGGGGATCTGGTAGGCATATCGACAGTAACGAGGCATATCTCACACTGCTCTCGATCTGTGTGTCCACATGGTGGACGACTTAGCATATCAGCCACTACATTTTCTCGGCCACAGGCATATCGTATCTGAAGGTTATAGCCTTGGATCAGCAGTGCCCAACGGGCCAATCTTCCACTGGGCGACTTGAGCGAGAGCAGCCATTTCAATGGTTGATGATCCGTGATCACGATAACAGAAGTGTTATCCAGGTAACCTTGAAACTTGCTAAGTGACCATATCACAGCCAAGGCTTCGCGCTCCGTCGTACTATAGTTGCGTTCGCTGGCTGTGAGTAGTCTGCTGGCATATTCCACAACATGTTCGTCAGGGCCTTCACCTTGCAAAAGTACAGATCCTAGAGCATAGGCTGAGGCATCTGTTCGCAGCTTGTAGGGTTTTGAAGGGTCACTCTGTCGAAGAATTGGTGGGGATAGAAGAGCAGACTTAAGCGACTCAAAAGCACGTTGTTGGTCACTTCCCCAGGTCCAGGTAGCCTGTTTCTTTAGAAGATTCGTTAAAGGGCGAGCCATCTCAGAAAACTTGTCCACGAAACGTCGGTACCAGGAGCCTGTTTGTAAGAACGATTGCAGCTGCTTCAGGTTCTGAGGCGGCGGAATCATTGCAATAGCCGTAGTCTTATCTTGATCGACGTGGATGCCAACACTGGTGATGACGTGACCCAGGTATCGGATAGCTGCACTCGCGAACACGCACTTGTCACGATTCGCCCGCAATTTAAACATTCGCAGACGATCGAAAACTGCCTGCAAATCCTTTATGTGTCCCTCGAATGTGTCTGACAAAATAATCAGATCATCTAGATACGCGAGTAGCGTTACTTCAGGCAGTCCACTTCGAAATCTGTCAATAAGCCTTTGAAAAGTGGCTGGTCCATTACGAACTCCAAAAGGGAGAACCGTGAAGCGAAAAGTACCGAAGGGTGTCACAAACGCAGTTTTGTCCCGATCTTCCACCTTCACTTTCACTTGATAGTAACCGGCGCGTAAGTCCATAGCACTCATGTAAATTGTTCTTCTGGTACTATGCAGCAAGTCGTCCATACGCGGAAGCGGATATGAGTCGGCCTTAGTGACAGAGTTTAAACCACGATAGTCCACGCACATGCGCACGCCACCATCTTTCTTTGACACAAGTACCACTGGAGCTGACCACGGGGATTCACATTCCTCAATGGCGCCGGTCTCTAGAAGTTTATCCAGTTCTTCCTTCAAACACTGTTTCTTGCCTGGAGTCATTCGATAGGGTGGTACTGAAATGGGTGCATGGGAACCAGTATCGATGTGATGTTCTGCGTAGGGTGTGGGCTCTCCCCCTAAAGCAAAGCAGTCCTGATTTGCTCCAAGCACCAAACTCAACCTTTCACGTTGGTCATCATCCAGCATGGTTCCTTCTTCCTGTCGAAGTAAGTTTAAGGAAAGGATTTCAGCATACTGTGACGTCACTTTTTCTTCAAATAATATGTCGAACTTTCTCATGGGATCATCAGCGAAATACCACCTCCTAGTTCCAAAGTCAAGTGCAATTTCCGATTTGTTTAGAAAATCAATACCTAGTAGGGTTAGCGGAGCACCTGGTATACCTAGGAATGTGATTGGTATCTGTCTTCCTTCTAGGTTTACACCTACATTGGTTAGGCGGGTATTTGTTAACTTTTCTGACCCATCAGCAAGTTTAATCCTCGTTTTGTAACATGAAAACGAGCATCCCTTATTTCGTAACAATTTCATTAGGGACTCGCTCGCCACACTCAATTTAGCGGCTGTATCAATGATAGCCGTTCCACTAGCTCCAAGTATGCCAAGTCGAAGCATCGGTCTTGGTTGTGGAGATACTATTGGATGATCTATAGCACAGAAGTCCGCACTTGCAGACGCAACTGAACATTTTGGGCAATTTGATTTAATGTAGCCGACTGCACCACACCCATAACATTTCAAAGTTGAAATCGCTGATGTGTGGGGCTCTGGAAGAGGACGAGTCGCCGCTGTGGTTGCCGTACTCGAGGGGCTCGAAGACTTCAATTTTCTTTTTCGACATTCATCAGTCGAGTGACCAAAATACTTGCAAAACGAACACCTGGGGCGTTTGAGTTCATTGGAGATATTTTCTGATAAGGAAGGCTTCTTCTCTGATGTCTCTGTAAAAGCGTCATCTACTAGCCTACATTGTTTCAAAAGATCAGTAAAGTCTCTAACTTTATCACGCGCGACTTTTTCTCTGATCCGTCCATGCAACAGTCCATAAACCATGTCGATTTGGACATCCTCACTTAATGTCTTTGGCGGCAAACACGCGAGAATTGAGCGCGCTTTGCATATGAACACATCACACGGTGTTTTAGAGTCCTGTTCTGACGCAAAAAGCTCGCGGTATACTTTGTACGCAGGTTTCTTAGGTCCAAAGGTCAACCTTAATAAACTTAAAGCATCGTGCCACGTTTCAACCCCCTCTTTCACACCATACCACCACGTCGCGGCGAAGTCGTCGAGGAGCATTGATAGTCCACGAAGTGCATTCTCTCCGGTCACGTTTGAACACTCTTTAAAAGTCTCAATAGCATCGATGAACGCGTTAACATCACTGTCCTTTGATCCATTAAATCGCGACGAACACGTTGCAAAGCTACCGTGATTTACACTAGAAATCCCTATTTTACTTAAAAGTTCTTGGAATTGTTCAGACGATAACGTGACTGTCATCTTGGAATCAATACGGTCCGATTCAGCACTAATACTTCTCAGATTATATTGATTTTTAATCTGATGCATAAAGAAAATATAATCAGTCCGTTACAGGAAGTAAAATAAATAACAACGTACTTACGTTTGGTTTTGTTTACTTTTACCTCAGTGACAAACGTATGTGGGTTAGCTTCACGTATCTTTAGAAGCGCCTTGATGGTGTTGTCCACCACCGGCAATCGGCAATACAGGTGATGCAGGACACGCAGGTCGCTGCTGGAGGTAACGTAGAAAACGTTCAGGCGGCTGCTGGAATCAACGACAACGGACTTCTTGATGCTTGTGTTGTGGGCACACACGATCACATTAACCATTTATTAATTCACAATTCACCTATAGCTTATCAATTAACACACTTTAATCAGTCTCATGTATTTACAAAGTTCCAGTTTTTAACTTGAATGCTATCATAAAACACGTTCCGATTGTATTAGGGGTTTGTTTACAATGTTTTAATGTTCTGCGCACTCGAGATGCATTAAAAACGACACCAACTCACTTTTCACGAAAATATGCCTGAAACTGTCTCTATTTATAATTGTTCGCCCCACGTTGGGCGCCACTTATGTAACACTGTGATTACTATCAGTTATTACACAGGTTACATTAAATAAAATATTTATTAGATTGAAATAGAAACAAATTAAAAGGCAAAACTTAAATGAAAAATTGTAAGAAGGTAATGTCACATATCACTCTCTGCTATCTGACTACTTGTCATGCGTCTTTAACACCTGACACGTGTACGCTGTTGAACGGCGGCAGACAGGGCTAGGGCTGACCAAAGCGACATGCTACAATATATATATATATATATATATATATATATATATATATATATATATATATATATATATATATATATATATATATATATATATATATATATATATATATATGTATCCATGCGATAATTAAAAAAATAATTAACCGATTTCAATGAAACTCGGCAAGTGCCTTTCTTTTATTAATGGCTTGGATGAGTTCGTTAGCCAGAAAAATCGGACGGGGTTTTCCGGGAACATTTTGAGTTTTTTTTTCCAAAAAAATTTTTTTCTCCGAAAGTAACAAAGCTGTTTTAATAAAATTTACTCTATATATTGTCTCAGGAGAGATCTTACTACGTACCAAAATTCAACTTTCTAGGTTTAGAGAAAATTGAGTTATTCTAATTTTATATTTTATTTCGAAAAAAAATTTTTTTCTCCGAAAATTACAAAGTTATTTTAATGAAATTTTGTGGATCTCTTGTCTTAGGAAAGACCTTACTACGTATTAAAATTAAACTCTCTTAGTTTATAGAAAATTGAGTTATTTAAATTTGAAGCATTTAATAAAAATTCACTACCATAACGCACTTGCTGCGTCCAGAGTTTTTCTGAATGCGGAGATACTCCATATATATGGTCTAATATTACAGTTTTCAATACAGGGTGGGAAGTTAATACCGGAATTATAAAACTAAACAGTTTACCCTGAAATTCAAATTTCGAAAATAAACTTTATAAAAACGTCCCTTTCTTATAATAAATGTTCAAAATGTTTTCCATTCACTTGCACACAACGAAATAATCTGCTCTGGAATTTTTCACTGACTCTTATCTTAAATTTCTTATCTTGTCTTTTATCTAAAACGTACTTGGTATCATTAATCGTTTCTTATTAACTACCAATTTTTGCAGTGTGTAAGGTGAAATTTAATAGTTCTGTTTTATTTTGTGGTGTATTGTGTTGCACGGTCTCCTAAATAAATTAGTCGTAATTTTGTTCCGATAATTTCAATTAATTTTTGGTCTAATAATGCGATATTTAACTGAAACTCTGCGAACATAAATATTACTGATAATTGGGTATGGTGATGTGTGTAGAACACAGGCACAAGTTGTTAACCTATTTAATGAAAAACATCCAGATTTGCCTCCACTAACTCAGGGAACTGTGTCTAAGATACATTCACAGTTTCGTGATTATGGACACGTTAAACCACTGCCTAGGAGACCCAAGTTTGTTGAAGAAGATGTAAAACTCAATATTTTATTAGCTTTTCAAGAAGAACCAACAACTTCTACCCGTCAAGTTGCACGTGAAAATGATGTTAGTCATCAACAGTTTTAAGGTGTCTCAAAAACGAAAAATACATCCCTATAAACTACAACACGTTCAAGGGTTGATTAGCGGTGATTCGGATAGAAGACTGCAATTTTGTGAACAACTGCTGGACATGTTACATAGAAATGTTACTTCTTCTGCTGACGTTCTGTTTTCCACGGAAGCAACATTTCTTTTGAATGGCGATGTAAACTGGGAAAATTGCAAATATTGGGCTGCCGAAAACCCCCACTGGATGCGACAAACACACACTCAGCGTCCTCAGAAGTTGAACGTTTGGGCTGGTATCATTGGTGATCACGTAGTTGGACCTGTTTTTATAGAAAATCTAAACGGTCCAAGATATTTAGAAATGCTAAGAGAGCAGGTTGTCCCAATGTTAGCAGAATTGTATCTAAATGTGATGGAACCTAATATTCCCCATGAAAGGATATGGTTTCAACAAGACGGTGCACCGCCCCACTTTGTTCCTCAAGTAGGGGAGTATTTACACAAAGATGGATTGAATGAAGAGGTTTCGTAGAATGACCCGCTAGATCACAAGATCTTACACCTCTTGATTTCTTTTTATATGGATACCTTAAAAACAGAGTGTATCATACGCAACCTGTTGATTTAGATAATTTGGAAATGAAACAACAGAAATTAGGAACGTAACGCCTGGCGTGTTGAACAGAGTTAGGGAAGAATTCCAGAGCTGATTATTTCGAGGAGAGGAAAACCGCACAACTGGTTTCTTTACATGTTTATAACTTTTTTGTTTTTCCACTTACATATCTAAATTTTGGTACATAGTTTACTTTTAATGATATAAACCAGCGTGTTAAATTTGGTTGCCACAACTTTGTTATTTACAGAGGTATAAATATGTATACATATATATATATATATATATATATATATATATATATATATATATATATATATATATATATATATATATATATATATATATATATATATATAATTTTCCGATTTTCCTGGATAGCGAACATATCCAAGCCACTAGCAAAAAGAAGGTACTCATATATTTTGATCAAAATCGGCCCACTCTTTTTTGAGTTATCAGTGTGATACACACAGACATGTATATATATATATATATATATATATATATATATATATATATATATATATATATATATATATAATTGAAACTGACCCGGAATATGTGTTCTAGGCGGCGTAGTTTGCACTCATTTGAAGATGTTTTTTAAATTCAAAAGTCGCGATCTCCTCATTAGTGAAGAAGAAAATTTACTAAAAATTAAAACTGACCCTGAATTATGTTTTAGGGGACTTATTTCGCACCATTTGAAATTCCAAAGTCGCGATCTCCCAACTAGCGATTTTTTTACGAAAATCCGCCAAAATCAGAAAAAAATTCGGGACGCAGCCAGTGCGTTATAGTAGGGAATTTTCATAAGAATTGTACACTATTATTATACGGCATATTAGTAAAGTTGATATTTTAAACTTACACAGACCTTGAAGATCGATTTTAGAGGTCCTAGTACGCGCATATTTGAAAAATTCTTTCAAAAGTGTTACCATCGATCTCTCTATTATCAATATATATATATATATATATATATATATATATATATATATATATATATATATATATATATATATATATATATATCTTGCGTCTACCACCTTTTGAGAAAAATGTCCAAAAATCATTTTTCCATGAAGCTAAAGAATTAAATTTTGCTATATCTGTAGATAGTGTAAGTCTCTTTAAAAGAAACTTGTATTACAAATTTCATTAAAGTTATACAGAAGATCTCCAGAAGGAAACTTAATTTATATTTAGAGAAGTAAAGTATCTGCCAAATTATAAACGTAGCAGTTATTTTTTCCTTATTAATCGCCAGTATGATTTCGTTTTAGTCAACCTAATCAAACCGGTTTTTTCAATATCAATAATAACAAAATTATAATTTCGGACTCAAAGGTGACAAACTTATTTAAGAGTTTTAAACACAAATGACATCTTGGTCAAAACGTATGATATCTGTGCACTATTGTTTCTCCAAATATCAAAATAAAACATAAAAAACATACATTCATAGAGCTGAATTCGATCGCGTAACCTTCTGCTTAGGAGGAAGCAAATTCAAATTCAAAATAATTTATTTTATATTAAGTGGGTTACAATCATTATATTTAAGTAGTTGAATAAACAGTCTAAAATCTACACCAAATGGCATACATGCTTACAAACTACTTAACTCTTAATTACTTCTAACTTACACACTGTTCCTATCGTAGTTACAATTTATCCGTGATTTTAATTGTCAACTGAACATACCAGCCCTACGCTTTGTATATTCTTTGTAAGTTGAAACTGTTCAGTATTTATTTATGGTTTTCTATTTTACTAAATCTGTCATGCCCCCTGCGCCAGCTAGGCACACGTCAACTAACGTTTTATTTGCGTGATACTTTAGATTGGCTTCATGCCCGGGATATTATATTCAAAGTATACGTAACAATTACAGAATTAGTAGAATTACCAATGAAACACATCACACTACTGTTTCAGTCTTATATGACGTCTCATGTTTAAGTTTAAAGATAAAATAAACTATTTTAGAATCATTTTTATATAGACTTGGCTTGATTTTGTTTACATTTCTGCTATATTATGCGACAGCATAATATATCTATGCTACCCTAAAACTGTATTTGGGACCGTTAGTAAACTTACAAATATAGTGTATTTTAATAATTGATTGAATGCCCCAGTTAAATAACAATCACTTGGCAAATTTTTAATTTCATGTCTGTCATTTTCCATAATTACGGCCGAGATTTCACGATTGTTGGTTCGGGTAGTATGTTTTATGCCCGGTATATATTTAGTTTCGTTACCGTTGATGTATGGTTTATACCTGTTGCGTGGAAGTTGTTTGTCAGGCATTGGACGTTAACTAACCACTAAGTCGTTACAACGCAGATCTTTGGGATTTTATTTTTAATTTGGAAAAAACTCTAAATATTGTCTACCAAATTACTTAAAATTCACAACATAGGATTATTTGCGCTATTTCTAGCCACATGTAAAGTCTTATTCCAGTTACTCTGATACTTACAAAAATGTAGCGTTTTCATATACAGGGTCGCTGATAAGTCTGGAAACGGTCGATTATCCGGGAAAATATACAAGGTGTCGAAAAAAGTTTTATACAAAAGTTTTTGGGTTCTTCAATGTCTAGTAGGCGGTGATAATTTTATTTATACAGGGTTGGTCATACAGGCGTGGCACACCAATATTAATTTTTTTTTAATGGAACACCCTATATATTATTCGATATTTCAATCCTTCTCTTAATTTTGAGCAACATTTATCAGAAGCATGATGTACATAAACTCAATCGTTTCCGGGTAAAAAAATAAATAAAAATAAACGCTATTGTTTTTAAAATCTATTGGATGAAGAACAAAAATAAATGAAAAGTAGAATATCTCTTGAAAACAATCTGTGAGTGTGAAAAGAACCGGTTGCGATGTTTTTAACATTGTTTGAAATCCTATTTTATAAGATGTTCAAAGTGTTCTCCATTGACCTCCTGACAATAATGAATTCGCTTAACAAAACATTGCACTGCATTTACAAGAGCGTTTTGAGGAATGTTATTAATTTCATGCACAATCCTTGCTTGCAACTCTTCAATATTCTGCGGTCTATTTTGGTAAATTAAATTTTTTACATGACCCCACAAAAAAAAAGTCAAGCGGCGTCATGTCGGGAGACCTAGCTGGCCATTCAATAGTTCCCCTGCGCCCTATCCATCTGCCAGGAAAGGTTTGATTCAGATATTCCCGTACCTCAATTCCAAAATGAGGGGGTGCCCCATCCTGCTGAAACCATATTTCTTCCGCTGGTAGATTTGGGTCGTTATTGTTCGGAAATAATCGACTAACGTCTGGAACAATTGATTCTTGCAAAAGTGTCAAATATCGAGCAGAGTTCAAATTACCGTGTATAAAATAAGGTCCTATGATATGTCCACCAATAATAGCACACCAAACATTTACTTTTTGCGGTCTTTGGGTGTGAATTTGTTCCATCCAATGTGGGTTTTCGTCTGACCAGTACCTACAGTTGTGTCGGTTGACTTGTCCATTCAAACAAAATGTAGATTCGTCGGAAAACAAAATGTGGTTGGCAAAGTTAAAATTTTGGCGTAACTTCTCCATAATAAGTTCACAGAACTCGATTCTGCGATCAAAATCGTCTTCACTCAGTTCTTGCAATAAATGAATTTTATATGGACGGAACTTTTCCCGCTTCGTAATCTTTTGAATTGAATATCGACTCATATTGTGATTTAAAGCCAATTGCTGTGCCGAAGTTTTCGGATTTTCCACCACATCCAATATTACATTCAAAGAATTTTCTTCATTTGTAACGGTTACTGGCCTTCCAGTTCTAGGTTTATCCTTGATACCGCCAGTTTCGTGAAAACGATGCAAAGTTTTCGAAACTGTGGATTTGGAGATCGATTCCCGCTCAGGATGCAACTCATTGAACATAATCACCACTTGAGCAAAACTTCGTGTTCTATCACCGTACCCTATCATCATTAAAATTTCGATACGTTCGGTTTCACTTAAACTTGCCATTTTGCACAAAAACTGTTGACACTAAATTACTAATGTTTCAAAACTGTTGACACTGAATGAATGTTTGACATTTGTTGTCCTGGAAACATTTTAAAACAAAAGAATAATACTGCGTTTCTTATGGGCATCTTATCTTATCTTGGGATTCCAAACAATGTTAAAAACATCGCAACCGGTTCTTTTCACACTCACAGATTGTTTTCAAGAGATATTCTACTTTTCATTTATTTTTGTTCTTCATCCAATAGATTTTAAAAACAGTAGCGTTTATTTTTATTTATTTTTTTACCCGGAAACGATTGAGTTTAGGTACATTATGCTTCCCATAAATGTTGCTCAAAATTAAGAGAAGGATTGAAATATCGAATAATATATAGGGTGTTCCATTAAAAAAAATTAATATTGGTGTGCCACGCCTGTATGACCAACCCTGTATAAATAAAATTATCACCGCCTAGTAGACATTGAAGAACCCAAAAACTTTTGTATAAAACTTTTTTCGACACCTTGTATATTTTCCCGGATAATCGACCGTTTCCAGACTTATCAGCGACCCTGTATATATATATATATATATATATATATATATATATATATATATATATATATATATATATATATATATATATATATATATATATATATATATGGCTTTCATTAATTCCCGAACCCCACGTGACCGCTTAAGTTAGGCAACCCGGCATACACGGTTGTACAACCTGAATTAACGAAAACCCTAAGTTGCCAGTGTCGTCTCATATTTCATTTGGGGTTTTATAAAAAATATAAAAAATATAATAAATTGAAACAGTAAATGTCTTAAATGTATTTATTATTTAGTATATTTAACAGCAAGTCTGTTCATGTATGGTTTACTGTTATTGATTGTTAAAAAATAAATTAAAAACATAATAAAATATTACTTTTATTTTGTATAGATATCAAAATTTTGTAAACAAATTGAGGTCCGATTTTTTAAACTTCTAATTTACGGTTTTAGGAATGTGTATTGTGTAACATGTAACAAATATGTACCTGTTTGGGCAGATTACCGACGAACAAATTTGGTATGGCTTCGTTCCATGCGATGTCGAATATCGTCAACAACATAACCTTAACATACATACACTTTTAACTTACGTAAAAACGGAATGAAAATGCTAAGTTTTGATAAAAACTGTTTATTTTTATTGTCCAACAGATAAAAAATTATTTGAAGAAGGTAAACACTAGTCGAACTTGGAAAATGCACAATATACATACAAAACAACCGACAAAATGGAATTGAGCGCCAATGGACTGAAACGTCAATTGTCAATTGATTTGGTCACTTTAGGGTCCCTAGTCTAGTGGTTTTTTGGTTACTTTTTGACTGCCAACTCATAAAATCTAATTCCACTAAGAGAGAGTCAGAATCCGGTCACGTGGGGTTCGGTAATAAATGAAAGCCCTGTATAAACATATAAAAATTTTAACGGACCTTGGTGTTGGGTTCTAGGGACCCAAATTCGTGCTCATCTGAAGAAATGTTTTCAAAAGCTTTTCATCGTGACCTCTCTGTTAGCGAATTTTTCTTAATGAAAATTCGCTAAAAGTATTGGAAATATTAATTTTATCGTCACTGTAATGTAGTAATGACTTAAAGATCAATGGACCAAAACACCTGTATGTAAGAAACATTGTTAATATAAAATAGATAGGTACTCTATTAGAGCCGTTATAAATATAAATATATGTATGTATACATAGTATATACGCCTACACTTTCTAAACGATAAAATCACTTGTTGACTCGTTAAATCCTTTCAAGAAATTTTACTTTTATAATAGTGAAAACTCCGACGCAATTTATGTACAACCGTTAACGTTATGCGGAATATAATATGCTGATCATGGAAACAAAATAGAACATGTAGAACGCGATAAATGCACGTTATTTAATGTGTGACCCAGAAAAATGACTTGGGTCCACATCGAACTTTAATAATAATAATAATAATAATTATTATTATTATTATTATTACTATAAAAAACTCCTCCATATACGGTCCCAAGCCCGGGTGAGAAATGAGGAGGGGGTGGAGTAACAACCACGTTAAAAAACCAGGGACCGTCTGGCCCGGGCGCTGGTCCGTAAGGGCCCCTAGCTAGGGTCACAGGTCTGCCTGGCCGGTGGGTGTGCTGCTTCCAGCAAAGTGCTCACCGCTACTCGTAACGACCGTAGACGGTACAGCCAGCGACGCCAGCTGTCCGCTGTCATATTTACCCTTTTGTCTTTAACCATATTACCTTACTCTTTCCTTCATCCCTACCTCGGCCACCAGGTTTAATTGGTGGCACACCCATGGAAATAGAGCAAAATCAATGCCTCGGAAAAATGCCGTTGTCTGGGGTTCGCCAGGGCATGTCTGGAGCCGGCGTTGGACATGGCAGCATGCGGGACGTCGGTGGCGGAATGCTAATGAGCCGGGCCCCTGTCATGCAAGAAATTACAGCCCAAAATCAACAGCAGGGGAGCCTAGTAAGACCAAGAGCTCCACTCACTGAGGATGCTGCACAGGAAAATCAGCCAGCGCTCACCCAGATGGGATTACCAAGACATCGCCTGAAATGGACTATGGATATGAATGAAACCATTATGCGCATTTACTACAAAGTAACACAACTCGGACAACAGACTACCGGATATAGACAACAACTTCACACCGAATTTCTCAGAATGTACCCACACATACAGGTGACTCAACAGAGAGTAGCGGATCAGTATCACGCAACACTTAGAAATAACCTTATTCCACAAACGAGACTGAATATCATCAGACAGGAAGTTGAATATGAATTTACTAACATAGCTGTTAGTAAATAACGGAAAATAACGAGATCCTGTTTGATGGTAGTAATCTGCAACCTCTACATACTGAGCAAGAAGAGCACATCGAGGGTACGCAATAAAATGAGGAACTCATCTACAAATTGTCCACAGAAATGAGTCGTGTCGTCGCGGAGTATGAAGGAACATATTCTCTTACTAGACCACCACTACCTAGGCTAAGATCATCTAGAAAGCTGGCAATTATATTGGAATTTTTGAACAAAATAATTTTGCCATAGCACCTTCTAGAGTTCAACACATTGGAGCACATGCATACACTGATTTACTGTGCAACAACTGCAGCAATTAAAACCTTAGGCATTAAGATTTCTGATCGAAGGCCCAATCACAGAGACTCGCGTTAAAGACTGCCCCGTGGAAAAAAAGGTTGATAAGTAGAGTGGAAACACTTCGAAAAGGAATTGGACAACTGACGCAATAAATTGGGGGAGTACAGACAAGAAAATTGCAGAAACAAGTAGAGAAGATAATAGGCCGAGTTCGACAACACTCAGCACAAGATCCAGTCAACCACACAGTACAAGAACGTCTGGACAACTTGAAACAGAAGATTTCTGTATATGCAGAACGGTTGAGGAGATATAAAGCAAGCAATAATGGGAAGGGCGACAATACAATGTTTGAACGCTCTGAAAGGACTTTCCAGCGTCAGCTTAATTCAGCTAGGAATGCAGCCACCGATGCTTTTCCAAAAAAGGAACAAATTGAGGAGTTCTGGCAAAGTCAACTAGCCACAACAGCCTCCTGCAATATTGGCGTTAGCTGGGTTAACCAAGAACACCGAGCTTGTCAGAGTTATGACCAAATGCATCATGAGCCGTTTACCACAGATGAAGTCTCCGAGGTTATTAAAGAGCTTCATAATTGGAAGGCACCCGGGCCTGATGGCGTCCAAAACTTTTGGCTGAAGAAATTTGGGTGTCCACATCATGGTGTTAACAAATGATGTTATACTTGACCCAAAGAAGATGCCATTGTTTTTCACACAAGGAGATACGTATCTTCTGCCAAAGGACCAGCATTGTTCTGCGGACCCCAGCAGATACCGACCAATAACTTGTCTTCCGACCCTATATAAGTTGATCACATCCTGCATTGAGAAACGCATATATGCGCACTGTGAAGGAAACAACATAATTCGGCCAGCAAAAAAAGGTGTGCCAAAGGATCCATGGAATGCAAAGAACAGCTAGTAATTGATTCGGCTGTGTGCAATCAAGCTTACAATGGATGAAGAAATCTCTTTGCTGCCTACGTGGATTACAAAAAGGCATTTGATTCAGTTCCCCACGAATGGCTTATAAGTGTGCTGAAGATCTATAAGATCGATACATACATCCTGAGGTTCCTTGAACGCACAATGTCTCACTGGAGAACAAAGATTCAGTTTCGGGTACAAACGGGTGATAACATCGTAACCAGCACGATACCAATTAGAGGGGGTATATTTCAAGGCGACTCGCTAAGCCCATTGTGGTTCTGCCTCGCATTGAATCCACTATCAAACCGCCTAAGCTCCACCAGATATGGTTTCAGTATAAAAAGCAATGGCACGGAGCAAATGAGACATTTAGTCTGCTGTATATGGATAATCTTAAGCTGATGGCCTTCATAAAGAACCACCTGGAAGGAAGCTTAAT
The DNA here is from genome assembly GCA_964006375.1 of Tillus elongatus. Classification (NCBI taxonomy): domain Eukaryota; kingdom Metazoa; phylum Arthropoda; class Insecta; order Coleoptera; family Cleridae; genus Tillus; species Tillus elongatus. The sequence continues at coordinate 8,378,850 of OZ023270.1, read as the reverse complement.
ATCTATACATAATACAACGTAGTTCTAGATTGGTTTTAAACAAATTGAATCACTTTTATTGAAATTTTTATTTATTAACATTTTCCTATCTTCAGATTCAGATGAGAGTTGTCACAAATGGCAACCCCGCTGATTGTTTATTGTGACATACTTTCGCAGCCTGCCCATTTAAAGCTTAATTTGGAGAGTTTGTTTGCAATGACAGCGGAAACCCGATTTATCTGTCTGATCTTGTCTAACATTATAGGCATTCATTCAGAGGTAATTTCAGGTCATATCGTAGATTATTTATTTTTTATTTAGTTATAACTCAAGATTTACTTAACCGATTGAGGTCAAAATTGGCAGATAGGACCACTTATATCAAATCTACGTGGCTGTAAGGTTTTAGATTAATACTTCTGGTCATTTAAAAAATATTGCGTTTTCAAGCAGGTTTTTACATTTTTTTCTAAAATTAATTGAGTGTCAACACTGTCTAACGGACCCATCCAAGCTATTAACAAGACGCAGGGGATTTTCAAATTTGGATTTGATGGGTCAAGTATTTTTTGAGTTATTGGTTGGATACATATATACAGGATGGCGCATTGAAAACGAAACAGACCGATTTGCGTCCAGATAATTTTTTTTAAGAAACCCTGAAACACACTAAGTGAGTAGCGAACGTGTCGCCACCTAGTTCGGAACCAAGTACTTGTTGTCACGCCCGCTCCAAATAATACAGAGTATTAAAAATAGAGACGGTATACAACTAACTAACAATTAAAAAAATTGTTAGCCCTGGCCCATTTCTACCCCAATATAGGGACAAAGTATGTAAGACTAGATGCATTCTCGCAACAATTAGAACCGTAGACCGGTTTCGCTCTCATTAGAGCTCTTCAGTACGGCATACTAATTGCAGCAAAAATGCACCAAAAATAACACGGCTATCGTATAGCCAGTCTTAAAACACTAAGTGAGTAGCGAACGTGTCGCCACCTAGTTCGGAACCAAGTACTTGTTGTCACGCCCGCTCCAAATAATACAGAGTATTAAAAATAGAGACGGTATACAACTAACTAACAATTTAAAAAATTGTTAGCCCTGGCCCATTTCTACCCCAATATAGGGACAAAGTATGTAAGACTAGATGCATTCTCGCAACAATTAGAACCGTAGACCGGTTTCGCTCTCATTAGAGCTCTTCAGTACGGCATACTAATTGCAGCAAAACGAAACACGTCAATTTTAATATTGAGGGGAACATGTTTTGACATAAAACTCAACTTTATCACATCAACCCGTTAAGGGTGGTGATAACAACCCTTATATTTTAAATATGGAACATAGGTCGAGTGTTACATCATTTGAAAGCTCTTTCTTTTCTGAATTCAGCACACTAATTTTTTTTGGAAGTTTTATCAACTCGTTTAAAAATTATTCACAGCTGGAGTTGCAAGAAAGTATTTCATTCATTGTGATAATAAATACACTAATTAGTCAATTTTTCGTTAAAAATAACTAAAAAACATAACCAAACGTTCAAAAATGTTTATTCAGTTAAATAAGTGTTCAAATTGTTGACCACCAGCTTCCATACCAAAGTACAAATTTTGTTCAAAGCGAGCTATGATATTCTGGAGCATTTTTGGAGTTATTAGACGGCATTCTTCAACAACGCGTCGTCGTAATTCTTAAATGGTCCGATAGAAAGAAGTCTAAAGGAGTTAAATCCGGTGATTTGGGAGGTCACTTAATAGCACCTCTACGCACAATCCATTGCTCTGGAAACTGTCTGTTCAAAAACTCCCTAACACGTTGTGAAAAATGCGGAGGACCTCCATCTTGTTGAAACACTAATTGATTTTCTTGATAGCGATCATCATTTTCAACAATGTCAATTAGTAGAGGGTAAACGATATCTTGTAGTAACTCCAAATACGTTTCGCCACTCAAATTGCCATCAAGAAAAATTGGTCCGTTTAAACGGTCTCCAAAAATGCCAGTCCAGACATTCAATTTCTGTGGAGTTTGAGTGTGGACGTCGTGAAAATTTCTTGGATTATTATCTGCCCAATAACGACAATTATGACGATTGACTGTAGAGTTTAATAAAAACGTACACTCGTCTGAAAACAGATATTGAACAGAAAGTTACCGTTATCAGCTATTCATGCAGTCATAACTTCACAAAACTCCAGCCGCCGATCAAAATCATCTTCATTCAGTTGTTGTACAAGATGAATTTTATACGAGTGAAATTTATGATGCTTCAATATTCGCTGAATAGTTCTTCTTTTGATGTTTGAAACAGTGGCCAATTTTCTCGTGCTCAAAGTTGGGTCTGCAGCAATTTGTCCTAAAACTTCAATCTCAGTAGTCTCATTTCTAACCGGAAATTCACGTTCAGGATCCCATTTTGTGTTGGCCACTGAACCACTTTGTCGAAACTTTGCAACTAACTCCAAAATGTATTTTCTGTTAGCATGTCTGTTCGGATGTCGTTCATTAAACAAATTTGCGGTACGGTTGGCACAGTCATCGTTTTTGAAAAAAAGAGTAATTATTTCAACTCTTTCTTCTACAGAATACACCATTCTGAAATTAATTTTCGGTAGTACTATCAAGTATCAAACCGACCGATAAACTGAAATAATAAAGAGCATTTCTCCCATTTCGATAAGAAATGTTCTGATAGTCATTTTTTGTTTGTTTACAAACCAACAAAACATTGACTATCAGCACATTTCTTATCGAAATGAGTGAAATGTGTTTTTGCATCTTCAACTGTGAATAATTTTTAAACGAGTTGATAAAACTTCCAAAAAAATTAGTGTGCTGAATTCAGAAAAGAAAGAGCTTTCAAATGATGTAACACTAGACCGATGTTCCCTATTTAAAATATAAGGGTTTTTATCACCACCTTTCTAGTTTTACCGGGCAATTTTGAAGTTGTAGCAGTGCAGTCTTGTATGTCACAAGCAAGCTGACATAACTGCAGTGTATTGTGCGCATGTCCCATCCCTCGAAAACAGGGTACCTGCAATAATGAATACCTGGAAAAAGTCTATTCGTTTTCGTTCATCAGATCAGCTTAGAAGAGCTTCAGCACCGAGTGCATTTGATTCGTACACGACCACGCGTTGTGGTATTACACGTTCCGCCTATATATAATGTATATCAATAGTATATAGTTTTTATTGCTTTAAATATATCATTAAGTTAAGTGTTTCCAAGTGATTTTATTTCATAACACGATACAGTCCATTTAAATACGTAACAGCAGTAACTACAATCCACGAACCAGACATACACAATAACACCACCCTTAAGGGGTTCATGTGACAAAGTTGAGTTTTATGTCACAACATGTCCCCCTTAATATTAAAATTGACGTGTTTCAGCGTTTCTTTAAAAAAATATCTCTGGACGCAAATCGGTCTGTTTCGTTTTCAATGCGTCACCATATATATATATATATATATATATATATATATATATATATATATATATATATATATATATATATATATATATATGGTTTCTAGAGGACCTAATTCGCGCTCATTTGAAGAAATTTTCTAAAAGTCTCACCATCGATACCTCTCTATTAGTAGATTTTTTCTAAAAATTCACTAAAAAGAACACTAGAAACTTATAACCGTTTAAGTTCTCTGTTATATGGTTCACAAACATTTTACCCCACCTTATGAGATGTAACGATTAAGCTATCAATATAATAGTGTTACGTTTTCTCCGGGTTCTGGATAAGAGAGACTTTTAATTTTAACAAAACAACTTTATTTACACTCTAAATATGGATACAATAAAATTTCTAGAATGTCTCTCTCACAAAACACTTAATTTACTGTCTATAATTACTAATCTGCACACAAGTCTCTACACTGGTACTACAGTAGCTACTCTCTTAACACTTTACACTGCTTCTTCAAGTCACTACCACATTCTCTTACTGAACTCAACTAACTTGGGCTGGCTTGCTTTCGCTTTTATATACTCGCCGTACCTTCCCCTCCTTTCTAGAGCGTTCCATTCCAGAACGTTCCAGGACCTTCTTTTACTAGAAGGTTCTGTGAATACAGATCGGTCCCGTGTGTATACAGGGGGATGTATATACAGGATGATCCAAATGTGGTCACCACTCCTATGTTACACAAGAGGTGTTTCTCGAACTATAAGATCTCTCTGCGTATACAGGGTGTAAGGGCTCTCTGCGTATACAGGGTGTATATACAGGTTGTTCGGAATGTGCAGACCTCAGTTATCCGTTCCGACGGGGTACAAGTTGGTAACTTCGTTATTTCTGGTCCTAGAGGGTTGAGACTTCGCCTGTGGGGGGTCACCCCAGACACCCCCAGGGCGGGTGGGGAGGCGGTGTTGCCAGAATGTGCAAAAATTTCCAGATGTTGGGGGAAATTCTGGAGATGTGGCAACGCCGCACCTACGTCTATTGAAGTGCTTTGTAACAATAGATAAACCTGTCTAACGGATGCTTGAGCGGTTAAACTAATTGTTCCGTTGCTAACTTTATTTCATAATTTTAGTTGGTACTTAACATTTAGTATACGCTAGCCTCATCTAATTGTAAAATATTGGCTAAAATCATAATTAACAATCGTTTTATTTTTGATGAGACAGTTTCTACTCTAATTTACTGGTTAAAATACGTGCATCATTTTATAAAATGGTTTTACGACCATCACTTTGACTCATAATTGATATTTGTTGCGAAATACCCTTGTTATTAAATATTATTACAATAATCAAAACCTTTTATAACAGTCTAAGATAAATAATGATCCTTAATTAGGTTACTAAACGAAAATAATAATCATTAGATGTAGTATAAATAATAATACATATGACAGTATATGTGTATATAGCCATTAGCGGCCAATAGTAAAATAGTTTAGTCATTAGCATGTGAAATTTACATATTTTATGTTGAATATTACATACAGGGTGGCGCATTAGCATGAGCAAGACCGATTAATTCATTTATATACAATAAAGTGGTCAACAAAAAGATGGGCAAAAGCAATTTTTAGCACCATTTTCAATTAACTGTTACTTTTTTAAAAGTTGCCTTTTTTATGTGGTTTGTATTGTGCAAAAGCCCACTTGGTCTAGATTACGCAGAAGAACACAATTTTTTTGGAAAACTTAAAAATATTATATTATACTAGATGTACAATAACGCCGTGTAAAATTGCACCTTAATAAAATTTTTCTTTAATTTAAAGTTATAGGTCTAAGAAGAAAAACATTTGAGATCATTTTTTCACGATAATTCATTTATTTATTGGGCAATGTACGAGAGATGCTATAGTTGCAACTCAAGTATTGATCTAGAACTGCAACGACCAGAGGAAGGATGTGATGCTATGCTTCATCGACTACGAGAAAGCATTTGACAGGGTCCAACACCACAAACTCAAATTTTGAGGAGGATGGATATAGACCGGAAGGATATCCGCTGCATAGAAAGCCTTTATTTGAACCAAACAGCCGTAGTCAAGGTAGGCAATGAACACGTAGAACCGACAAAGATCCTTAGAGATGTCAGACAGGGATGCGTTCTCTCTGCACTCCTCGTCAACCTGTATTCTGAAAGCATCTTTCAGAAGGCGCTCGAAGAATTCGACCTAGGTATTAAGGATAATGGAGTGTGCATCAACAACATACGGTACGCAGACGACACAGTCCTAATTACAGACAACATCAAAGACTTGCAGGATATTCCTAATGCTATAGGCGACAGTAGCAAAAACTTGGGCCTTAACATCAACACCAAGAATACAAAATTTATGATAGTTTCTCGCAAGCCGGAAGAACATCAAAATGCAAGCCTAACACACAACAGATGCCCAGTAGAACAGGTATATAAATTTAAATATTTTGGCACGTGACTGTGTGAAAACTGGACGCCTGAAACGGAGATGGCCTGAAACACATTTATGAAATTCAGGAAAGTTCTTACCAACACTGCTTTTTTCCTCAACCTAAGAATTAGATTTGTAAAATGTTACGTGTGGTCAGTGTTACTATATGGTGTGGAGGGCTGGACGCTGAAAGTGAATACCATGAATATAATTGAATCCTTCGAAATGTGGACATACAGACGTATACTAAAAGTCCCATGGACGGCCAGAACAATAAACGAGGAGATCCTAAGAACGGTGAAAAGAGAACGTGAACTGTTGAACACCATCAAGCGCAGAAAAACAGCATATCAGGGGCACGTAATACGGAGTGAAAGATACCAATTCCTACAATTAGTAATTGAAGGAAAGATCTTGGTAAAGAGAGGAGTCGGCAGGAAGAGGATGTCATGGCTCAGAAACGTGAGACAATGGACAGGATTAAAAACTGTAGGAGACCTATTCAGCGCCATCAGAAGAATGGACACATGTGATCGCGAATATCCATTAATGGATAAGCAATAGAAGAAAAAGAAGAAGAAGATTGGGTAATTTTACGGTCGATTTTTCAACCACCGTACCATTTTGCTAATTCTACAAAATTTCTGAGAAAATCTTAATGGTCATTACATCTTTTTAATATTGAATAGCGAATAAACTATCGAAATAAAAATTATATGAAAACTCGCTATTATTTTTGCTATCGTAAGACACCTCTGACCTTTCTGGAATATTATTTTAAAGGAAACGTCGTATCTGTAACAGTCGACTGATTCACTATGTGAAAACTGGAACCTGTTATGAGCACTAATAAGTACACTTGGAGAAACACAAATCACCACAACACATATTTCAGAATTTTTCTTCCTCTGAAGATGTTGACATTTTCAACGAATCGATCGTAAGGTCTCTGAAATATGTGTTGTGGTGATTTGGGTTTCTCCAAGTGTACTTAATCGACTGATAATAACAAATATATGCTGTGACGTGTGTCATAAAAACTAATCAAGCATAAGTTTGATAATTTTTTTGCGATACAATCTACCGATAATAGTAGTACATTTACGTTTTATGTGTGTGTATGTGGGTCGTTCCTGCAATCACCTGTATTGCTTTCGTTGCTACCGTTCTATTTGCACTTACTATTCTGATCGCTACCTTCCTCTGCCCCCCCCCCCCCCAGCCTTTTTTTTCTACACCTTGTCTTTGACAACACGGCCTTCCGTGCTGGTGCTCCATACAACATGTGTGAGTTTACCACACTACTCAGCACTCTCCTTCTCCTTGGTTTTGGTCCACGGAGATTTGGCATCAGACGCCCTAGCTTTCCAACCATCATGTCTGCTTTCGCCGCAACTCTTTCTATGTGCATATCCATGTTCATGTTATGTACTACTTGTTTGCCGAGGTACTTTAGGCTTGTCTGCGACTTAACTGCTGCATTCCCCAACTTGACGGTAAGTGTTCTCATCGTTCTCCGTAGCACTAGCACTAGCACTATACTTTCAATTTTGTGATGCGCGAGTTGTAGACCACTTTTTGCCATCCAGTTTTCTACCCATGCCCCTGCCCAGTTGATCTTATCTTCTATGTCAGCCTTATTTTGTCCACTTACAGTTAGATGTGTTGTTTACGAACTCCAGATCAAAAACCTCATTGTAATAAAAGTTCCACAGTGTTGGTCCTAGGAATGACCCCTGAGATACGCCACATGTGACCTGCATCCGATATTTCTGACCAATGAGTAGCTGCCTGTCTTCCAGGTAACTACATACTATTTTCAGCAGATACGGTTCAACTTGCCTATTTCTTAGCACTTCATACATGCTTCTCCATTGTGCTGTATTGAATGCACTTTTTCCGTACCATGTTACCATGGCCACAAACCTATTTTTATTGCATTCTTTCTTTGCCATATTCTTTATGGCATCTATCGTCGAGTGCGGAAGCCAAATTGTTGTCTGGTAACCATTCTCTTCTCTTTATAAACTTGCTATTTATTACATGTTTATATAATTTTGCTATTCCGTCTTCCAGGCATATAGTTCTATTAGACTTATTTCCTCCTGTTTTCGGTGGCTTCTCCAATAACACCAATGGATCAGTCGTCCATTCTAACGGGAAAGTTCCGCTATTGATTAGTTTATTTATCAGAACCTAGGATATCCCCGGTTCCTGTTCTGCTACTGCCTTAACAACGTCAATCGGTATACCAGCCGGGTGTGCAGTTTTACCAGATGTCATCCTTCGCCCTGCTTTCATTATTTCTTCATTTATACAAGGTGGAATATCCTCCGACTTGGCTTTCACCCTCGGCCATTCTTTGACTTCGTATTTATTAAACAATTTATTGTCATTGGTGTCCTTGTCCCATTTTTACCTGCGACAATCTTGTACCCTAGTCCCCAAATAAAATCATCTATTTCTTTACAAAGATGGTCCAAAGCTTGTTTCGTTGTCTTTATTATTGCTGTCTTCAATTTCTTTCTGCTTTTCCCCTATTGACTCTGTCCTCTTTATCACTAGTTGTGATGGGTTTTTTTCCTATTGACTCTAGTGACTTTCCGTATTCCCTTCGTACATTCAGTTACGATTTGGCAATTACTTGATTCCACCAATAGGTACCTCTTCGTCTGCCGCATTACTGCCTCCTCTTCAAGCACACATCACACACTCTTACTAATGCTCTATTCGGGCATTTAACACTTCCTTCATAGTTTTTATGCATTGCTTATCTCTATTTCTTCTAGTATTTCTCTTGCTTTCTAAGCCTTATAGGACCACCCTCTGATTGTTCGAGTTTGATGGCACTACTTAATGACTCTGGTATCTCAAAAAAGATATTTTTGTGGTAGCTCGGGTTCTCCTCTTCCTCCACATGCGAGTCTCTCAAGTATCTCTGCAGACTTGATGAGCACATGGTAACGTAGATATATGACCTCCATTCCTTTGGCACGTTACAAGTCTACCATAATTGAATATAATATGGTCCGCCTGGCACATACATTCTATCAGTAGTAGTAGTAGTAGGTGTAGTTGTAGTATTAACAGAAATAATGACAAAAAATAGTAAAGCTTAAATCCCTATTTACTTGCTAACAATAATTCTATTAAACTTGTTTGTTAAGCAACGCTTTTGCAAAGGCAGGTTATTACACTTTGGTAATTGTTTGTTTACCAACAGCTTTACATCAAACTGTATCATAGTTTCCCAACTCACGCTCTCCTGCTGCTGTAACTTTCATTACCGACTAGCGGCACGCTATCTGTTATTATCATCTATTATTATCTCTAAATAAAAAACAATTACAAAACAATAGAGACGCAGCAATAGCAGCGCGACATCGGATGAACAAGAACTCGTAGAAAGGTATGGGCTAACAAGAGCACAGACCTGCCCATAAGGTGCAGAATACCGTGAACGGTTTTCTTATTATTCCATTCCAGCGCAATAATTACTCAAATCTAAGATCTAACCTGTATTTATCATAACTCTGTTGACATAGACTTGGTGTATTATGGTTTATTTTGTCTTCTGGGATGTTTTATAATGGTCAGAATTAAGAGTTGTTTAATAGAAAATAATTCGATAACGCTAGATTTTTCAAGGATTCGCAACGACTATTATTGGTGAGAACATAGGTATTTTAAGAAGCTATTTATATTGCTTATAATTATCGATGTTATCCATCTAATTTTTGCGTCAACTTTTAAATGCTTTTTAACGTTGATTATTAGTCAATTTTCATGAAGAAAATTCACTAATAGAGAGGTATCGATGGTGAGATTTTCGGAAAGACTAAAAAACAAAAACGTTCAAAAATGTTTATTCAGTTAAGTAAGTGTTCAAAGTGTTGACCACCAGCTTCCATACAAAAGTACCAATTTTGTTTAAAACGAGCTCTGACATTCTGGAGCATTTGTGGAGTTATTAGACGGCATTCTTCAACAATGCGTCGTCTTAATTGTTCCAGAGACTCCAGTTCTCTTGAGAAAATTCTACTCTTTAAATGGCACCAATCCGTTGTCCTGGAAACTCTCTGTTCAAAAACTCCCTAACATGTTGTGAAAACTGCGGAGGAGCTCCATCTTGTTGAAACACTAATTGATTTTCTTGATAGCGATCATGTTCAACAATGTCAATTAGTAGAGGGTAAACGGTATCTTCTAGTAACTCCAAATATGTTTCGCCACTCAAATTGCCATCAAGAAAAATTGGTCCGATTAAACGGTCTCCAAAAATGCCAGTCCAGACATTCAATTTCTGTGGAGTTTGAGTGTGGACTTCGTGAAATTTTCTTGGATTATTATCTGCCCAATAACGACAATTATGACGATTGACTGTAGAGTTTAATAAAAACGTACACTCGTCTGAAAAACAGACATTGAACAGAAAGTTCCCGTTATCAGTTATTCGTGCACTCATAACTTCACAAAAATTCTGCCACCGATCAAAATCATCTTCATTCAGTTGTTGTACAAGATGAATTTTATACGGGTAAAGTTTATGATGCTTCAATATTCTCTGAATAGTTCTTCTTTTGATGTTTGAAACAGTGGCCAATTTTCTCGTGCTCAAAGTTGGGTCTGCAGCAATTTGTCGTAAAACTTCAATCTCAGTAGTCTCATTTCTAACCGGAAATTTACGTTCAGGATCCCGTTTTTTGTTGGCTACTGAACCACTTTGTCGAAACTTTGCAACTAACTCCAAAATGTATTTTCTGTTAACATGTCTGTTCGGATGTCGTTCATTAAACAAATTTGCGGTACGGTTGGCACAGTTATCGTATTTGAAAAAAAAAATAATTATTTCAACTCTTTCTTCTACAGAGTACACCATTGTGAAATTAATTTTCGTTAGTACTATCAAGTATCAAACCGACCGATAAACTGAAATAATAAACCGCATTTCTCTCATTACGATAAGAAATGTTCTGATAGTCAATTTTTTGTTTACAAACCAACAAAACATTGACTATCAGCACATTTTTTATCGGAATGAGTGAAATGCGTTTTTGCATTTTCAACTGTGAATAATTGTTAAACGAGTTGACAAAATTTTTAAAAAATTAGTGTTCTGAATTCATAAAAGAAAGAGCTTTCAAATGATGTAACACTCGACCCATGTTCCCTATTTAAAATATAAGGGTTGTTATCACCACCGTTAAGGGGTTGATGTGACAAAGTTGAGTTTTATGTCAAAACATGTCCCCCTAAATATTAAAATTAAAGTGTTTCAGCGTTTCTTAAAAAAAAATTCCGAAACAGACCGATTTGCGTCCACAGAATTTTTTTTTTAAGAAACTCTGAAACACGTCAATTTTAATATTGAGGGGGACATGTTTTGACATAAAACTCAACTTTGTCACATCAACCCCTTAAGGGTGGTGATAACAACCTTTATATTTTAAATAGGGAACATGGGTCGAGTGTTACATCATTTGAAAGCTCTTTCTTTTCTGAATTCAGCACACTAATTTTTTTGGAAGTTTTATCAACTCATAAGTACACTTGGAGAACCCAAATCACCACAACACATTTTAAAAGACCTGACGATCGTTTCACTAACCAAGTTAGCGTCATCAGAGGATGAAACATTCAGAATGTGTCATCCTCTGATGACGCTAACTTGGTTAGTGAAACGATCGTCAGGTCTTTTAAAATGTGTTGTGGTGATTTGGGTTCTCCAAGTGTACTTATCAGTGCTCATCACAGGTTCCAATCTTCACTTAGTGTTTTATCAACTCGTTTAAAAATTATTCACAGTTGAAGATGCAAAAACGCATTTCACTCATTCCAATAAGAAATGTGCTGATAGTCAATGTTTTGTTGGTTTGTAAACAAAAAATTGACTATCAGAACATTTCTTATCGGAATGAGAGAAATGCGGTTTATTATTTCAGTTTATCGGTCGGTTTGATACTTGATAGTACTACCGAAAACTAATTTCACAATGGTGTATTCTGTAGAAGAAAGAGTTGAAATAATTACCCTTTTTTTCAAAAACGATGACTGTGCCAATTGTACCGCAAATTTGTTTAATGAATGACATCCAAACAGACATGTTAACAGAAAATACATTTTGGAGTTAGTTGCATAGTTTCGACAAAGTGGTTCAGTAGTCAACAAAAAACGGGATCCTGAACGTGAATTTCCGGTTAGAAATGAGACTACTGAGAACGAAGTTTTAGGACAAATTGCTGCAGACCCAACTTTGAGCACGAAAAAATTGGCCACTGTTTCAAACATCAAAAGAAGAACTATTTAGCGAACGTTGAAGCATAATAAATTTCACCTGTATAAAATACATATTGTATAACAACTGAATGAAGATGATTTTGATCGGCGGCTGGAGTTTTGTGAAGTTATGACTGCACGAATAGCTGATAACGGGAACTTTCTGTTCAATATCTGTTTTTCAGACGAGTGTACGTTTTTATGAAACTCTACAGTCAATCGTCATAATTGTCGTTATTGGGCAGATAATAATCCAAGAAATTTTCACGAAGTCCACACTCAAACTCCACAGAAATTGAATGTCTGGACTGGCATTTTTGGAGACCGTTTAATCGGACCAATTTTTCTCAATGGCAATTTGAGTGGTGAAACGTATTTGGAGTTACTAGAAGATATCGTTTACCCTCTACTAATTGACATTGTTGAAAATGATGATCGCTGTCAAGAAAATCAATTAGTGTTTCAACAATATGGAGCTCCTCCGCTTTTTTCACAACGTGTTAGGGAGTTTTTGAACAGAGAGTTTCCAAAGAAATAGATTGGGCGTAGAGGTGCTATTGAGTGGCCCCTAGATCCCCGGATTTAACTCCTTTAGACTTCTTTCTATGGGGACATTTAAAGAGTAGAATTTTCGCAACAGAACCGGAGTCTCTGGAAGAATTACGACGACGCATTGTTGAAGAATGCCGTCTAATAACTCCACAAATGCTCCAGAATGTCAGAGCTCGTTTTGAACAAAATTTGTATTTTTAGATGGAAGCTGGTGGTCAACAATTTGAACACTTACTTAACCGAATAAACATTTTTGAACGTTTGCTTTTGTTTTTTTGTTTTTTTTTCAACTTTGGATTGTCATTTGTTTTTGAGCTACAGGCATTAACGTTTGTTTTTATTATGGCAGCCATATTGGATTTTTTGCTCATGTGATAGCCTGTGAAAAGAGATTTCCAATGATGTACAACATGCTTGAGAATTCTTGTAATTACACTGACGATTTTGAGAAAAACCGTTTTGAGGATGCAATAAATTTTAAAACATTTTTGAATAGAGGATGAAAAAACTGAATCTAGATACTGAATTTATTCCATTTGGCCTGCTCCACATTGTACTCATGTAGTTGAAGCAACTAGATATCTTTATTCAATTGTCATACCTTGTATAAGCAAGAACGTTGCACTCAACAATGTTTGTACGTGTTTTCTAAAAATACACATAGAAGACCATCGACCGTATACCGTATGTTTGCAATATTGTTCATAACAATAAAACGATAAGTTCCAACAAAATATTTCTAGATAAAACTAGAGAAACAGGTTGCTATAAAAGTGTCATAAATTTGAAACGGACAAACAAGATTTTAAAATGATTAGTTTCTTCAGTCAACATTTTCCACTGTGTGCATATATGGTCAATAAACCGATCAAAATTCTGGTAGGTTACTGGCAAGATAATATGGAATTGTTATGCTAATCTAAATTCAATTTATTGCCTTTTGTTTTTACAGAAAAACCAGCAGCGACATGAAATAAAATAATACGCTCTTCTACAGATCTCAAACGTTTTAAGTTTAATTTTCACACCGATAACTCAAAATAGTGCTGCAAATTGACTCATATCTTCCTCATAGCTGTGATCATTTATTCTGTTCAGAAAGGCATTTTCATGGAATGAAGGGCCCATGATTTGACCACAAGGAAAATATTTGTATTCCTGTACCTATAAACTTTTGAAACGTTGTGTTAGTCGCGTTTTATTGAAAAAATTACAGTTTTCACCAAATCACCCCTTATTTATCCCATACCCCCTAAAGTGATCTTACCAAAAAACAGTTCGAAGAGTTCCTATGTCGGGTGCTAACTGGATACCAAATTTGAAAATACTATCTCAAATCGTTAGAAAGTTATTGCGCATATTAACAGACAGACGTACATGCCGACAGACCGACCGACAAAAAAATTTCGTTCCAGAATCAAGTTTTCTATATGTTTTGCGACTTATTACGCCGTTTTAGCAAAAAAAATCGGAATTTTTGTCAACAATAATTCACCCCCACACATTCACGCGCTAATTTAAGCACAGAATACCAGGTGTTTGATGAAATTAAAAGTTTTCTAATAAGTAAATACTAAAACTTTAAATTCCTCGAATTTTAACGAAAATGTGTCAATTTTCACCAAATCAATTCGTCCCCTACCTCCTAAAGCGATTTTACACAAAAATAATCCGAATCGTTCGTTTGTCGACTGCTAACTGTATACCAAATTTGAAGATGATATCTCAATTCGTTCTAAAGTTATCGTGGCTACAAACAGACACACATACAAACCGACAGACAAAAAAAAAATTTTGTTCCCAAATCTTGATTTATATATGTTTCGATTATTAGGCCTCGATAAAAAGAACGTGTACATTTATTTAGTTAGATTTTTTAGCGAAATTAATTTAAAATTGTAAATAATAGTATGTATGTAGTTAAGTATGAAGCTAGGATTAAAATAAACTGGTGGTTTGTATTGAACAATAACATTAAATAGTTAAGAATTTTGCAGAAATTATACATGTAATTAGATTTAGAGTTCTATTGTCTGTCCCAGTGTGTAACCTCAATCAGTTACATGGCCCAATTAGTTTGTGTATGAGCCATGGCGGGTCCCTTGGCGAACAAGTGTCCTTGTGTATCCCGAAAATTTTCAATACAGGGTGGAAATTTAATACCGGAATATTAAAACTAAACAGTTTACCCTGAAATGCAAAGTTCGAAATTAAACTTAATAAAAACGTCCCTTTCTTATAATAAATGTTCAAAATGTTCTCCATTCACCTGCACACAACGAAATAATCTGCTCTGGAATTCTTCCCTAACTCTGTTCAACACGTCAGGCGTTACGTTAATAATTTCTGTTGCTATTTTCATTTTTAAATAATCTAAATCATCAGGTTGCATTACACTCTGTTTTTTAAGGTATCCCCATAAAAAGAAATCAAGAGGTGTAAGATCTGGTGATCTTATGAGCCACTCTACGAAACCTCTTCGTCCAATCCATATTTGTGGAAAGACTTCGTGTAAATACTCCCGCACTTGACGAGCAAAGTGGGGCAGTGCACCGACTTGTTGAAACCATATCCTTTCAAGGGGAATATTAGGTTTCATTACATTTGCATACAATTATGCTCACATTGGGACAACCTGTTCTCTTAGCAATTCTAAATATCTTGGACCGTTTAGATTTTATATAAAAACAGGTCCAACTACGTGATCACCAATGATACCAGCCCAAACGTTCAACGTCTAAGGACGCTGAGTGTGTGTTTGTCGCATCCAGTGGGGGTTTTTGGGCAGCCCAGTATCTGCAATTTTGCCTGTTTACATCGCCATTCAAAAGAAATGTTGCTTCTACGGAAAACAGAACATCAGCAGAAGAAATAACATTCCTATATAACATGTCCAGCAGTTGTTCACATAATTGCAGTCTTCTATCAGAATCACTGCTAATCAACTCTTGAACGTGTTGTACTTTATAGGGATGTATTTTTTCGTTTTTGAGATACCTTAAAACTGTTGATTGACTAACATCATTTTCACGCGCAATTTGACGGGTAGAAGTTGTTGATTTATCTTGAAAATCCAATAAAATATTGAGTTTTACATCTTCTTTAACAAACTTGGGTCTCCTTGTCAGCGGTTTAACGTGTCCATAATCACGAAACTGTGAATGTATCTTAGACACAGTTCCCTGGGTTAGTGGGGGCAAATCTGGATGTTTTTCATTAAACAGGTTCACAACTTATGCCTGTGTTGTACACATATCACCATACCCAATCATCATTAATATTTCTGTTCGCAGAGTTTCATTTAAGTATCGCATTATTAGATCAAAAATTAATTGAAATTAACGGAACAAAATTACGACTAACTTATTAGGAGAGCGCGCATCAACACAATACACCACAAAATAAAACAGAACTGTTAAATTTCACCTTTCACACTGCAACAATTGGTAGTTAATAAAAAACGATTAATGATACCAAGTACGTTTTAGATAAAAGACAAGATAAGAAATTTAAGTTAAGAGTCAGTGAAGAATTCCAAAGCAGATTATTTCGTTGTGTGCAAGTGAATTAAGAACATTTTGAACATTTATTATAAGAAAGGGACGTTTTTATTAAGTTTATTTTCGAAATTTGAATTTCAGGGTAAACTGTTTAGTTTTATAATTCCGGTATTAAATTTCCACCCTGTATTGAAAACTGTAATATTAGACCATACATACGGGGTATCTCCGCATTCAGAAAAATGTGATCCATCCAATTGTGATGAAAAAATGTAGGGTTGCTATTTATTTTTTAAATGGATAAAGCAGTGGGGGTAAAATTGTGGGAGTGTAATTTTTTTAACTGTGTTATAAGATAATGTTCGACAAATTAAACTTCACATATCTCAGCGTTTTCCACAAAAACTATTTTTTGCTGAATAATGGATTTTATTCCATAAGTGTCTTTTACAATATATATATATATATATATATATATATATATATATATATATATATATATATATATATATATATATATATATATATATAAACAGTGTAGCCCATTTAAAATGGAAACACCCCTGTAACTTTTGTATTTAAAATTCGATTTTGATGAGCAAAGGACCAAAAGATCGAAAATGGAAAATAATAAGTGCTCTGAAAATTGTTCTCTATGTCAACTGACCAAGGCCTACTAATGCAATTTTTCTATGTCAGAAAATGGCAAAGGGGGTTAGGGCCATTTTTAGGAGGAAAATACGCCAGTGAATTTGGCATCGCTCAAAATAGATATATACCAAATTTCATTCAAAAAAAAAAAGAATTATTAACCCTTTGAGAGAAGTTTATTTATGTGACTCTTTTAATATGGAACACCCCTATAACTTTTGTATTTATAACGTGCTTTTTTAGCGAGATCTTAGAAGATAGAGAATAAAGAATTCTATAGATCATGTGAAAATTGTTTCCTATGCCATTCGAACACGATCTACTAGAATTTTTTTCATAGGTCAAAATATATAAAAAAGATTTAGGGTTGGTCTGGAAAAAATAAGTGGCCACTGGATTCTTAATTCTTTAACGATCTTCTTGATGATTTTAGTTGAACGGGTACAAGCGGTACAAAGTATGGTTTTTGACAAACCAATGTTGTTAATTTTTTAATATTGAGACGGTTATAAACCTCTCTTCATATTTCTGACAGCTTATTAACTTCAGGGGTGAAAAACATAGTTACTATATGGACATAATACTCACTTGTGAACACTCTGTAGCTTATAGTTTGCATGTTTTGGTAAATAAATAGTTTGTTTATAATGCACACTTGTAAAACCGTGGAAAGGCGCCAATTATACTTTCACTTTTATTGTAGTTTAAGGTTTAATACAAATAAACAACCCTATTTATCTAAGTTCACTTGTAAAGGATTAACCTAAGTCCAAAACAGTAAACAAATTTCTATTTGAGATTCTGTTTACATTTTTAATAATTGCAATTGCCCTTAGGTATGTACTGTCTTCTTCTCCCTTATGACAATCCATGTTTTTCTATCTCACTCTTCAGTGTATAACGTCATTTTTTTCATTCTCTCTTTCTACCAGATATAATTCCTGAAATTTATAAAATTCATTTTTAAAGGAAATATTAACATCTCTCTCATCACTTCTTATCAAATTTCAACAAGTTTTTGTTCTTTGGTTAAAGATTAATATTCATATGAAATTATATTTTTACTAATATTCCTGTGACTGAACAATAAGGTTGCGATCAGAAAGATCTTAAAAAAGTTGACCTCAGCTAGAAGCTGGATTTTGTTACAACTTTACATTTATTTGGGATAATTAAAGTTCAGTGGAAATTATTTATATTTTTGTGAGACAAGTAACCTCATCTATTGGGGTTTCTTGTCTGGGGCTGAAATCTGGTGGTGTTTTCTGCTTTAACTGGATCATCACTCACACCTCAGGGCCCAAAGAGGTTAAAGGACAAGGACTTAGTACCAGATAAGTACAGGAAGTTTTTGTTTGTTTGTTTATTTTGTGTAACTTGAGTAGTACACCTACAATCAGATCATTATTAAGCTATACATACGTTTAAGTTGATGTTTTAACCTTGTCTTTGTGTCTAAACTCGAACAGTCGACTGTAAGGGGGATCTCTGCACCTTTCTTAAATTTTAGTTAACTTAATAATTACATCTCTAACACAGTAACACATTTTTACCATCGCTGAGTATCAGCCTAAAATACAACAATTAATTAATGTAACCATTCCTCACTTATGGTGTTGTGATTCCAGCTATTAAATTTCACTTACCGTGGATTATTTATTTAACTATCAGATAATTAACTAAAATACTTTATGTCGAATAATTTATAAACTTCTAACCCCCAAAACCGTTCTTTTAACATCTGTTGCACCCATGATATAATGACTTAGAAGAGATATGATATTGCGCTATGCCCCGCCCCCTCCTATGACGTCACGTGATGAGTAACGGTATAGAAGTCCAACTACACACTTAAAACAAAGTCATTCGCAATCAAAAAGTTTCTGTACGTCAGTTTAATGCGGTTGAAGTTACGCCTATATTGTCTTTTTCAGATAATATAGATCGCAGCACTACATTAATCTTTTTCATTTTTATTAGTTCCAACTGTATGCACTTAAATATTAGTAAAATACATAATTTGTTAAGAGGTTGTGATGAAACGTCAAACCTCACTGTACGACAGCATATTATTGTTGCATTGGACTCACCACTTGGCACCATGCGCGTGACAGGTCTAAAAATAGATAGTCTGAATAGCATATCTCTCGTTATCTGTATCATGTGTTGCACCTGTCACCAGAAGTAGAAGTAGGCAAATAGTAGTGACATACTTGCTGAGCCTGGTACCAACTGCCGACGCTGAAGTTCCCAATTCCCGGGTGTAGCGTGAAACCATTCTCTATTCTTTATCTTTTACTCTTTCCTGTGGTTTGTTTAATTACCTTTTCCTTCTTTCTTTATTTTTTCCGAAATTGTAACGGGCCAGAAGCCGGGCAAGCTTTTCATTATTATTTTTTTATCAAAGAAACCCGTGACAATATATGATATTTGTAAATATGTATGAAAATTCGCTACCGCAAGACATTTTCTGCCTCCGGATTTTTTTGTCTTATGTAATTCTATTGTTGGGAGTAAAACAGAAGAAATCCAGTGAAGTATTAAACACGTTTTACACGCTTTCGGTATTCAAATTCATTACTCGTACGTGACATTTAATCCAAAGAATCGAGCTACTTCTTTTATTGTATCTTGTTTGACACGATAGACTCAAAACAAATAACAAATCACAATCGTTATATTATAACTTAACACTATTACCGATTGGTGCGCTTATGGATCAATGGATCAATTGTGTTTTGTTTAACATAATGCATTAGTAATTTCCCCCGGCGATACAATAACAATAATGGCGATGGGGTCCTGTTTTCGTGGCTCAATTAAGAAACATTAAAAACTCTGGACGCAGCAAGTGCGTTATGGTAGTGAATTTTTATTAAATGCTTCAAATTTGAATAACAAATTTTTCTATAAACTTAGAAAATTTAATTTTGGTATGTAGTAAGGTCTTTCTTAGGACAAGATATCCACCAAATTTCATTAAAATAACTGTAAATTTTGGAGAAAAAAAATTTTTTGAAAGAAAATATAAAATTTTAATAACTCAATTTTTGATAAATTGAGAAAGTTAAATTTTGTTACTTAGTAAGGTCTATCCCAAGGCAATACATGTAAATTTCATTAAAACAGCTTTGTTATTTTCGGAGAAAAAATTTTTTGAAAGAAAATATAAAATTTTAATAACTCAATTTTTGATAAATTGAGAAAGTTAAATTTTGTTACTTAGTAAGGTCTATCCCAAGGCAATACATGTAAATTTCATTAAAACAGCTTTGTTATTTTCGGAGAAAAAATTTTTTTTTTGAAATAAAACTCAAAATTTTCCCGGAAAACCCCGTCTGATTTTCCTGGCTAACGAACTCATCCAAGCCCTTATTAAAAGAAAGGCACTTGCCGAGTTTTATTGAAATCGGTTAATTATTTTTCGAGTTATCAGACGGATATATATATATATATATATATATATATATATATATATATATATATATATATATATATATATATATATATATATATATATATATATATATATATATATATATATAAACATAAAAATTGAAACTGACCTCGGATATGGGTTCTAGGGGTCCTAGTTCGCGCTCATTTGAAAATTTTTTTGCAAAGTCTCACCGTCGATACCTCTCTATTAGTGATTTTTTAAAAAATAAAAATTCACTAAAATCAAATAACAGAGATAGCTTGCTCTACTCGCAATTGTCTTTAGAAAATCAAATTAAAGATCTCAATTTACCAAGAAAAACTTCAACTACCATAATTAGAATGAGATTTAACCACGGTAGATATAAATCTCATCTGCATCGAACTGGCATGGAGGATCTTACTGCAACTGTGACGGAACCTCTATCTGCGACTTGGACCGCCTAGTATTTTCACGTTACCGATTCAACACGCTACGAATTGACTTATGCATTTATTAATAATAACAATGTTTACAGTGAGCGACATCTGCTGGTCAAACGTGAAAATATAAAACCATTGAGACCAAGAATTGAAATGTTAGTCAATAAAAGTGAGAATGAGAACTACAAAGTCATTGAATAATACGAGATTTTGAAGCTGCGGTCAATAGAAATATAAATAACCAACAGCAACCACACACTTATGATTTAAACATGTTTCAAATTTGAATAGCTCAATTTTCTGTAACCCTAGAAAGCTGAATTTTGGCACATAGTTAGGTATTTCCCAAAGCAATATGTAGACCAAATTTTATCGAAATTTTCGGAAAAAAACAATTTTTTTGAAAGAAAACTCAAAATTTTCCCGGAAAACCCCGTCCGATTTTCCTGGCCAACGAACTCATCCAAGCCATTAATAAAAGAAAGGCACTTGCCGAGTTTCATCTAAATCGGTTAATTATTTTTTGAGTTATCAGACGGATACATATATATATATATATATATATATATATATATATATATATATATATATATATATATATATATATATATATATAAATATATATATATATATATATATATATATATATATATATATATATATATATATATATATATATATATATATATATATATATATATATAAGCATATAAAAATTCAAACTGACCCCGGATATGGGTTCTAGGGGTCCTAATTCGCGCTCATTTGAAAGAATTTTTGCAAAGTCTCACCATCGATACCTCTCTATTAGTGAATTTTTTTAATAAAAATTCACTAAAAACCGAGTGTTAACACTGCTCTTAGAATTTGATTTACTGACATATTGATCTTCTATTTTACGCAAAATGGTATTGTTTTAAATCATTAACCCACAATTTTCATTTATAACCATCGTCCAATATTTATATTTAATGTCTATATTCATGTTTTAACTATGTAAGGTTAGTTAAAAGTCGTAAAATGTCAACAAGGCTACATAACAAGCACAAGCGACGAAGCGTAGAAATAATGAACTTGTTAAGCTTGAAAGCAACTTGCTGTTGTTAAAGTTCAGCGGTGTCGTCTAACGTCAGTCAGCTATCAAGCCGCTTGCAGTCGCGTGCTAAAATTTAGTGCTTTTGAAAGCAAACATTGTCCCGGTATTAGGAAAGAAATGGGCCAGGGCTGACAATTTACAAAATTGTTAGTTGATTGTACACAGTCTTCATCTATAATAACATTTTGTGTTAACTAGAGCTGTCGTGACGACATACTACTTGGTTCCGCACCGAGATGGCGTCCCTGTCGTAGATTTCACAATGTTCGATATTCTGACATCTTGCAATAATACTTGTAACTTCCATTGTATAGATTTTCATCCGCCATTTATTTAAATAGCATGGCAGTACAGGTAACATCATCTGTTTTTGTCCAACATTGTAGATATTGCATTACAGAATCTGAAGTGATGTCGAGGATTACTTTAATTTTAATTTCGAATAACTTTATTTTTCTTTGATCAAAAACTTGAAAATTGGTACACAACCACGTATGTCTATGTTCTTTTAAGTTGTAGATTTCCGTTTCAATCACTTAAAGAATTTGAGAGATATTGTGTTTTAAAAACATATATTTAATCCTTTGTTAAGGAAAAATTGGGCTTTAAGATCGAATGAACGAACTTATCCAAGCCATTAAAAAAATAAGGGTAATTCCCAAATTTGGTCCAAACCACTGAAGTATTTTCTGAGTTATCGGCTGGATATATATATATATATATATATATATATATATATATATATATATATATATATATATATATATATATATATATATATATATATATATATATATATATATATATATATATATATATATATATAGGGTGGCGCATTGAAAATGAAACAGACCGATTTGCGTCCCTTATATTTTAAATAGGGAACATGGGTCGAGTGTTACATCATTTGAAAGCTCTTTCTTTTCTGAATTCAGCACACTAATTTTTTTGGAAGTTTGATCAAATCGTTCAAAAATTATTCACAGTTGAAGATCCCAAAACGCATTTCACTCATTCCGATAATAAATGTGCTGATAGTCAATGTTTTGTTGGTTTGTAAACAAAAAATTGACTATCAGAACATTTATTATCGGAATGAGAGAAATGCGGTTTATTATTTCAGTTTATCGGTCGGTTTGATACTTGATAGTACTACCGAAAATTAATTTCACGATGATGTATTCTGTAGAAGAAAGAGTTGAAATAATTACTCTTTTTTCCAAAAACGATGACTGTGCCAACCGTACCGCAAATTTGTTTAATGAACGACATCCGAACAGACATGTTAACAGAAAATACATTTTGGAGTTAGTTGCAAAGTTTCAACAAAGTGGTTCAGTAGCCAACAAAAAACGGGATCCTGAACGTGAATTTTCGGTTAGAAATGAGACTACTGAGATTGAAGTTTTAGGATAAATTGCTGCAGACCCAACTTTGAGCACGCGAAAATGGGACACTGTTTCAAACAGCAAAAGAAGAACTATTCAGCGAATATTGAAGCATAATAAATTTCACCCGTACAAAATTCATCTTGTACAGCAACTGAATGAAGATGATTTTGATCTGCGGCTGGAGTTTTGTGAAGTTATGACTGCACGAATAGCTGATAACGGGAACTTTCTGTTCAATATCTGTTTTTCACACGAGTGTACGTTTTTATTAAACTCTACAGTCAATCGTCATAATTGTCGTTATTGGGCAGATAATAATCCAAAAAATGTTCACGAAGTCCACACTCAAACTCCAGAGAAATTGAATGTCTGGACCGACATTTTTGGAGACCGTTTAATCGGACCAATTTTTGTTGATGGCAATTTGAGTGGAGAAACGTATTTGGAGTTACTAGAAGATATCGTTTACCATCTACTAATTGACATTGTTGAAAATGATTATCGCTATCAAGAAAATCAATTAGTGTTTCAACAAGATGGAGCTCGTCCGCATTTTTCACAACGTGTTGGGGAGTTTTTGAACAGAGAGTTTCCAGGACAATGGATTGGGCGTAGAGGTGCTATTGAGTGCCCCCCTAGATCACCGGATTTAACTCATTTAGACTTATTTCTATGGGGCCATTTAAAGAGTAGAATTTACGCAACAGAACCGGAGTCTCTGGAAGAATTACGACGACGCATTGTTGAAGAATGCCGTCTAATAACTCCACAAATGCTCCAGAATGTCAGAGCTCGTTTTGAACAAAATTTGTACTTTTATATGGAAGCTGGTGGTCAACAATTTGAACACTTACTTAATTAAATAAACATTTTTGAACGTTTGGTTTTGTTTTTTAGTTTTTTAACGAAAAATTGACTCATCAGTGCATTTCTTATCACAATGAGTGAAATACGTTCTTGCAACTCCAACTGTGAATAATTTTTAAGCGAGTTGATAAAACTTCCAAAAAAATCAGTGTGCTGAATTTAGAAAAGAAAGAGCTTTCAAATTATGTAACACTCGACCCATGTTCCCTATTTAAAATATAAGGGTTGTTATCACCACCCTTAAGGGGTGGATGTGACAAAGTTGAGTTTTATGTCAAAACATGTCCCCCTCAATATTAAAATTGACATGTGTCAGCGTTTCTTAAAAAAAATTCTCTGGACGCAAATCAGTCTGTTTCGTTTTCAATGCGCCACCCTGACCTGACCTGACCTTACCTGATCTTACCTGACATGACCTGACCTGACCTTACCTGACCTAACCTGACCTGACCTGACCTGACCTTACCTGAGCTTACCTGACCTGACCTTACCTGACCTTACCAAATCTGGCGTCTCAGATGGGTCTTGAAATGAGTTCTTGGAAAAAAACATTATTGGAGGTACTGTGTTGCACAGCGGGGTCCAGAGAATGTATCATAAAAGAAGGATATAGTACAGGAAAGAGATATTAAAATAATGTGTAATACCGACAAATACAGACACCACTCGTACATTTGTTAATTTTTTTCTGAGTCGTTTGAAAAAACATTGTCAAGGCGTTACTTTTCAGAAGTAATTTTTTTGTGAAAATTCGCTAAAATTAGGCACAATGTTAGCTTAAACAATCATTTTAATATCTATGATTGGGTTTGACCAGCTAATTTTTGATTTCTAAGTACGTAATGATATCATAGATTGTAGTACATTTCCTCTTGTTAAAATCCGTTAAAATGTATTTAATAAAACATTAAAAAAACTAATAGCAGTAGCAGACAACCAATTAAATTAATATCTCTTTGCCAGGTTCGACTATACCGACAAAGTTTATTACCATAAAACGCTTTATGACTTCTTTAGAAGTGACCTAGGAAATGAACAAGAACATTAATCTTTAATTTCATAAACAACTCAAATTAAAATATTGTTTAATTTGAAACGGCAAAAACCAATATTTACATAAACACTTAGAACAACTATTTTAGGAGTGAACAACGCATTGCTGGCGAGCATAACCTACTAAATTAAGTGACTTTCCATATTAATAGCCTCTTTTATTCGGTACTAGAGATAACAAAATTGGCTCTCTAAAGACATAGACAGATAAAACACAGGCACATATACATTTTCACGTATGCATCAAGATATAGATAAACTGATTTGATTCAAAAATGCAACATCTAAATTTATCATTATTATTATCATTATTATTAGTTTATCGACATTAGTAAAATTTCTTTTTAAAATTCACTAACGGGGAGAACGCAACTTTTGAATTTTGAAAAAATCTCTTCAAATAAGCGCGTACTAGGCTCCCCTAGAACCCATATCCGCGGTCAGTTTCAATATATATATATATATATATATATATATATATATATATATATATATATATATATATATATATATATATATATATATATATATATATATATATATATATATACAGGGTGTCTCAAAAATGATGGTCTATGTAACAGGCGTACATTCAGCACAAAAAATAAGACTATTTTTTCATATAAATATGGGTCCGCAAATGCTTAGTTTTTTAAATACAGCGTGTTAAAGTTATTTGTTTTTGTCAGTTTTTCACGAATAAGTCCGAGTCAAATTAAAATGTCGGCGTGAAAATTGGGATGTGGGTGTTTTCGAGGGCAAGAAATTTAAATATGTTATTGTTAATAACACTGCTGGTAGAGGGCGCCATCTGTAAGACTATGCTTGTATTCAATTGGCTTTAATTTTTTGACACCCAGTAATATCGACCTACCGTATAGCTACATTGCAGCCCTTATCAATTGTAAGCAAAAAATGTATATTTGATCCAAATCTCTCAGACACACCATTTTCGAGATATTTCAATTTTTGTATGTCGATGTCGCTCAAAAATAAATTTTTCTCAAGTAATTCATTGTATTGTCTGCAAATTTTAAGAATAAATAAAACAAATAAAAAAGTTTATAACATTTTATGATACCTGACTACAATAAATGTTTAAAATGGCCACCCTCCACTTCAATACACTTTCGTATTCTGCGGAGCATACAACGTCGTACTCTGTGAAATATTTCTGATGTATTTCTAATTTGTTCGCATCCGAGTACAATTCTTTGCTGCAGATCATCAATATTTTTGAGATGTCCTTATAAAAAAGTCTATAGAATTTAAATCAGAGGATCGAGCCGGCCATGACTGAGGTCCACCACGTCCGATCCATCTGCGTCCAAAAGTATTGCTTAGGTAATTTCTGACATTTAGGGCGACTGTGAGGAGGGGGGGGGGTATGAGTCATGCATAAATCACAGGTTATGTCTTATGTCAAGAGGCACATTTTCTAATAACCCATTTAGTTGGTTTTGCAGGAATTCAAGATAAGTTGTAGCATTAAGCCTGTGAGGTAAAAAAATTGGTCCTATCAAATTATACCCTACAATTTCAGCCCATACATTTAAGGAAAATTGCTGTTGATGATGCCTTTCAAAAACTGCATGGGGATTTTCGTCAGCCCAAATATGGCTGTTACGAAAATTGACGATCCCGTCGCGCTCAAATCCAGACTCGTCAGTGAAGAATGTACAATTCAACAAGTTCTCTACATTATTATGTTTAAGAAACCATTGGCAAAATTGTAGGCGAGGTATAAAATCTCTTTCAGGCGATAGTGCCTGCACACGTTGGATATGATATGGACGCAATTGTTGCTCGTGATGAACTCGTTATATCGTTGCTTTGTATGCTCCCAGATGATTGGCCATTTCCCTAATACTTATTTTTGGATTTTGTTCAATTTCATCCAGAACAGCCTCTTCAAAATCAGGATCTCGTGCACTTCGTGGTCTGCCTCGATCAGCAGTAACTTTATTAAGGGTATCTGGTAAAAAAATGTACTATATTCGAAAGAGACAGATCGATGTATTAGATAATGTAAGTATGTACCCGTTTCTCGTAGACGGATGTCAATCCGTTGAAACATCCTTCTGTCTGCAATTCTCCGATTTGGGAAGGCTTCTTCATACAGTGGTTTCGCCTCATAACAGTTACCAAAAGCCCCTGAATACATAACATGCATGTCTGTTAGTTCATTGTTGGTAATTATGGACAATACAATTAATTACTTAAAAATAGTGATTAGTCTCAAACGTAAAAGTCAAATGTAGTATATGTCACGACGAAAACGCAAAAGTCAAGTCCCGTAACGATGGAAACCACTTTGTTAAATGGTTTGTTCAAAGTTTGTTATCATGGCTTTTTATTTTATCTTCATGATTGTCACTTGTCAGTTCTTTTTTCTGGTAAGATTTTAATATTTAACTAGAAAATAAGAAAATTAAGTTTATACATACTGATAGCAATTAAAAGGTGAAAAATGTATTCCTATGATTTGTCGCAGAATTAATTTTTGAGCGACATCGACATACAAACATTGAAATATCTCGAAAATGGTGTGTCTGAGAGATTTAACTCAAGTATACAACAATTGATAAGGGCTGCAGTGTAGCTATACGGTAGGTCGATATTACTGGGTGTCAAAAAATTATAGTCAATTAAATGCAAGCATAGTCTTACAGGTGGCGCCCTCTGCCAGCAGTGTTATTAACAATAACATATTTAAATTTCTTGCCTTCGAAAACCCCCACATGCCAATTTTCACGCCAAAATTTTGACTCAGACTTAGTCGTGAAAAACTGACCAAAACAAATAACTTTAACACGCTGTATTTAAAAAATTAAGCATTTGCGGACCCATACAATATATATATATATATATATATATATATATATATATATATATATATATATATATATATATATATAATGTCACAGTGCACCTTGCAATTTTAGGTCCTAAAATGTTTGCAAATATTATGAAACTAAAGTTGAAAGAAAACTATTTTGGAGTATAAAATGGTGGAGAAGTTCAAAGGATGTAGAGGAAATATTGGAGGTGCTAATACCTGAAGATTGGTTGAATAAATTGTAAATTTGAAATACCGAAATTTTATAGCAAGAAATGTCAGTGTCAGCAGAATTTTGATAGGTTTCAGTTTAATATTTTAACCAAATCGCATCAATTACAGCAACAAGTTTGTAACTTCTTTGTAAAATGCACTGTATAATTTTCATTCATATAAATAAATAAATAAATAAACTTTTTACCTGATCTTGGATTTGGGTTCTAGGGGCCCTAATTCCCGCTCATTTGAAAAAATTTTCCAAAAATCTCACCATCGATTAGTGAATTTTCTATTAGTGTGTGAATTCTTTTAGTGAATTTTCGTAATGAAAATTCACTAATAGAGTTGTAGATATAAGATATTTACAATAGGCAGGCACAATTAAGCAAGAGACCAAATGAGAACCGTTGGGGCAAAGAAAACTGTAAAAGATTAAGTGAACAAAAACTAAACAAAATGAGCAACACTCACTTGAACAATTCTTATAAATTGAACTCGAAACTATACTGGGATGCTATCTTTGTTGTGAATGAATTCACAACAAAGATAGCATCCCAGACCTGAAGAAGTCGGGTGTTTATCGCTTAAAATGTGGTACTCCCGGTTGTAAAACTGTCTACATAGGAAGAACCGGAAGATCTTCGGGTACCAGAGTCACAGAACACCTTAGAAGTAGAAAGCAGCTCAACAATGACACGTCAGTCTTTGGTTGCCATTTGAGGGAGAGTTGCCTCTGCTTCAACAGAAATACAGATGCTGGAATCTTGCACCCTTCGAGTTTTGGCGTAGAACAATTCGTCTTAGAGGAAATTGAGATTTTCAAACATTCCAAGTGCCGTATGATGAGCTCTAATTAAAGCGAAACCGGTCTGCGGTTCTAATTGTAGTGAGAATACATCTAGCTTTACATGACTTTTCTTCCTATAACATAGAGATCTAAATTTTGGTATATAGTTTACCTTTTATAACGGAAATCTACGTACCAAATTTGGTTACCATAGCTTCTTTTATATTTCAACAACACAATACGAGGGCTTACAGACCAAATACTATCGTACCGTGGGTGTCGAGGCAATGAGGAAAGAGGCATCTTGTTAATTCTGGACTTGAAGTTTTGGAGGTTCGGAGGAGAAGAAAAATATGTGCCGGCAAGGAATTTCACAACTTTGAAGTCCTCTGGACAAAAGAGCGGGCATAACAAGATGTTCTATGTCTGGTGACCTGGACAACAAAAGGGTGCATTCGCTTTGTTTCCCTGTTGGGGGCAGTAGGTGGAGAAACTATGGAAGAAAGCTCCTCTAACGCTAACTTAGTTAGTGAAACGATTGACAGGTTTTTTTTTTAATGTGTTGTAGTGATTTGGGTTCACCAGGTGTGCTTTTTCAGTCAAGTTAGTATACACCCACACACGCAGTCAAACAAATTCACACATGCTGGTATAAAATCCTGTGAAAACTATCAGATAACCGAGATCATAGGAAACATACACATGTATTCTTATGTGTGGGACCTTTGACTTATGCTAATGGATGCAAGAGTCAAGGAGTGCTCGTATTGGTGTCTCTTTTAGCACCGTTATCAACAAAAGACTTCTCACATGTTCTCAACTACCGGGCACGGGTTCCTCATTGTGTTTCGATTAATAAATATGCATCCGAGCCGGCTCTGCTGCTCAATGCACGATGGTCATTTGTTGCTGCAGGAAATGACTCTAAGTATATACTTCCGGTGCAGTCGATATTATTAACTTATTAGCGTCTTGCTTTAGGGTGTGTTTTTTTTCATCAATTTAAAATAGTTTCATATAAAATAACATTTAACAAAAACAGGGCTGATAATGTAATGTCAGATCTATCACAAATGAAGGCAATATGTGAAGCATTAGATTGAAGAAAAAAAGAAAAGTAAAGATAATTTTTTACCTCGTTTGTCAAAATTTGAAGTTTGCTGAATTTGATATATAATTGTCACATTGCTTTAGATATAACTTTTTAAATTATGCAATGTACAGCACAAGTCTCAGACTTATTGTATAGGCATACTGTTTGATTTTTATTGATAAATAGATAATAATAATAATAATAATAATAATAATAATAATAATAATAATAATAATAATAATAATAATAATATTGTTGAATATACTGATGATCCGGCCAAATATAGACCAATTACCCGCCTCCCCACAATACATAAATTATTAACATCAGTAATAGCTGTGAAAGTTTACGACCATCTTGAGACAAATAAGCTGCTGGATGAGGAACAATAAAAAAAATTCGGGACGCAGCAAGTGCGTTATGGTAATGAATTTTCATAAAAATGTTTTTAATAACAAATATGTGTTTTTTTAAGAAAGCAGGCATCAAATTTGGTTACCAGTATAAATAGTAAAAACAATGTGCCATGTTTCATCAAAATAACTTTATTGTGTGAAAATGTACAAAAATTTCCAAAAGTAAACTTAAAGTGTTCCCGGAAAAAAACACGTTTCTTGGTCAACCTTATAGGTTAATAGCAAATTGAGCTGTTCAAATATGAAACATTTGATCAAAATTCGCTACCATAACGCACTTGCTGCGTCCAGAATTTCTTTTCTTACAAACATGCATTATATTTCGATGGAAAATGCAAAAATGCAATAACATAAGGCGTGTTTGATTAAAAAAAAAAGGTAATTTGTATCACCAACGACTTATGGGCCACCCTGTGATTGTAGAAATATTATTTTAAGATGTAGCTCAAGACACCCTATAATTAATATATACACATTTTTTTTCATATCTTATATAATAACGGATATATTGAGCTTTATTGATTTTTTACGAAAATTCGACAAAAATTATATACCATTAAACGATAAACTCTATAGCTAAGGCTACTGCCAAGCATCAGAGAAAGGGTCTATTTGAAATGAATTTTGTGCAACTATTTTAGTAAAATGAAGGACAATGACGGTTGAAACTAAGACTTTAGGGTTTGTAAAACATCCTTCTTGAGACATATTCTATAGCCCGTATTAGATTCAAGTTACTTGCCTAAATGTTGCCAATTTTGACATTTTAAATCGCCACTTTGACGTTTTGAGGAAAACCCCAATTTATTTTCTTTAAATGCCTATAACTTTTTTGTCTTTTGACCTACATAGCTAAATTTTGGTAGGTGACTTACCTATAAGGATATAAATCTGCGTACCAAATTTAGTTCCCCTTACTTTATTAATTCCGGAGATATAATTTTTTTTTTAAAGAAAACACAAAATTTTCCGGGAAAACCTGAGCAGATTTTCCTGGCTAATGAACTTATCCAAGCCATTTGCAAAAGCAATTTATTCACCAAATTTAATCAAAATCGGCCCATTATTTTTTGAGTTATCGGTGTGATATATATATATATATATATATATATATATATATATATATATATATATATATATATATATATCACATATATAAAAATTGAAACTGACCCCGGATATGTTTTCTGGGGGGCCTAATTAGCGCTCAATTGAAGAAATTTTTTCAAAATTCCAAAGTCGGGATCTCCTCATTAGTGAATTTTTTAAAGAAAATTCACTAAAAAGGCTGTCGCAAAGGATCGAGGGGTTCTAAAGAACAACTAATCATAGGCGCCACAGTAATGGATCATGCAAAGATAACAAAAGGCTCTTTGCACACTGCATATATAGACTACCAGAAGGCGTTCGACAGTATTCCTCACTCTTGGCTGTCGGAGGTTCTGGAGCTTTACAAGGTGGACCATCATATCTGTGGATTCATAAAACATGCAATTTAACAGTGAAAGACACGGGTAGTCATCAACTCACGGAAGGAGCGTTTGGATGTAGGAACCATCCACATCAGGAGAGGGATATTTCAGGGAGACTCCCTTAGCCCTCTCTGGTTCTGTTTAGCACTTCGCGCATTAACAAAGATGCTCAACAAGCAAAGCAAGGGATCATTGCCACATAATAACTTCCAGATCAGTCATCTGTGGTACATGGATGATTTGAAGCTCTATTCACAAACTAAAAACTATCTAAAAGATCTCCTTGCCTGCGTAGATCGGTTCATTAGTGATATCCAAATGAAGTTTGGATTAGAAAAAATGCAAAATTAGCAGCATAGAGAAGGGCAAGTGGACAAGACATGAGCGAAATGAAAGCTATAGGAATCAGGGAATCATAGAGGGCATGGAGGAGGAAGACAAATATAAATATCTGGGGTACCTTCAGGCCAGGGATATAGACCATCACATGGCAAAGCAAACAACTAAAGAAACCTACCTTATCTCCATACTAAACTGTCGGTGAGAAATATGGCAAAAGCAGTCAACACCTATGCCACATCTGCCATAACCTACAGGTTTGGTATCATAAAATGGACAAACACCGAACTAAATGAGCTGAACATAAAAACAAGAAAGGAATTTAGAAACCACAGGGCTCATCATCCAAGATCCTCTACTGAAAGATTCCATCTCCCGCGAAAGTTCGGAGGCAGGGAAATTCCGGATGTGGGTGTTAGACACCATAAGCAACTGGAAAACCTAAGAAATTATTTCTATGAAAAGGCAGAAACCAGCGATCTACATTTAGCTGTTACCAAGGCTGATAGGAGAGCCACGCCATTAAGACTAGCCGATAAGACTTATTGCCTCTCGCCGAGTCCACGACCCTCGAACAACAGCTGCAGCAATGGAGAAGCAAGCCACTCCATGGGAAACACTTGGCTGTGATGGAGGGAGAGATCATGCACACACAAGCGTCTACGTCGTATCTACGCTGGGGTAACCTTAATGTTGAAACCGAAGGCTTCATATCAGCTATACAAGACCAGGTAATTACAACAAGGGCATATAGAAGACGAGTTCTGGGAGAAAGGTTAGAAAACGTCAAATGTCGCATGTGTGACAAGATGGAGGAGAGCGTGGACCACATCCTTGCGGGCTGCTCAGTGCTGGCTCCGGGGCCCTACCTAGATCGACACAACAGAGTTGGGAAGATCATACACCTAAAACTGCGGGAGAAATACATGGGCCTTACAAATACTGTTCCATATTTTTTTTTTTATGTCAACAACACACCACGAGGGCTTGCAGCCTAAATACTATCGTACCGTGGGTGTTGACAAGGAGGAAAGACGCAGCTTGTTAATTCTGGACTTGAAGGTTTGGAGGTTTGGAGGAGAAGGAAAAACATGTGCCGGCAAGGAATTCCACAACTTGGAAGTCCTCGGGACAAAAGAGCGGGCATAACAAGATGTTCTATGTCTGGTGACCTGGACAATAAAAGGGTGCATTCGCTCTGTTCCCCTGGTAGATCTGCTGGGGGCAGCAGGTGGGGGAATTATGGAGGAAAGCTCCTCTATCTATATTACCATTATGATCCGCCAAACATCTGCAAAGATGAAGAAATCCGTCTTTATTGGAACAGGAAAATACAAACAGATCGACCAATCCCAAACAACAACCCTGATCTCGTTCTGACGTTCAAAAAAGACAAAAATGCGACGAATCCAGAACCCCGTAGAACGTGGTTCTGGATTCGTTGACTAACAAAACACAGCTTTTCAAACTACTATTTTATTATAACCATCTATTTTCCAACACCAGTATCAACTAAAATATGTCTCTCTTTTACTAAATGTCCATAGAACTATATTCCACTATTCGCCTTCTATGATCACTTCTTAAACACCAACACTTACTGCTAACTCGGTTAATACTCTATGATCACTTATTCTACACCACACCAACTTAATACTGAACTAACTTATTTTGCACACCGCTCGTATATTTATACTGTCCATAGAGATTCTAAACGTTCTACACTATTCTACACCTGTCACTTCTGGTCCCTTCTAGAAATATCATTCCAGAGTGTTCGCTGTTACTAACACACTACCATAGAAGTAACAAAGTTCCTAAACTTAATTCTCATAGACAAATGTGACACTGCCCCCCTCTTATATTCGATCGTCCCGGTAGAATTCTGACATTTCTTGGTATGGTGTAAGTCTGTGCATATGGACCACCTTCATCTTGCTCTTCGGGCTCCTCTGAATTCGATAGACAACGTCATTGATCCTTTTTACCACCTTATAAGGACCTTCCCATAATTTGTGTAGTTTCGGTGACCGTCTCTTATGTCGTACTGGATTGTAGAACCACACACGATCTCCTTTTTTTAAACCAGCTGAATTAGCTCGCACGTCATAACGGGTCTTCATGCGGTCGCTTTCTACTCGTTTCTTCTTTCGCTTCTTCATTTCTTTTGCTCATTTCTTCTTTGGCTTCTTCGTCTATTTTTCTCATTTCTTCATCTCTTTTTTTGCTTCTTCTTTCATTTTTTCAATCAATTCCAATAGCTGGGCGTCCATATTGGCTGTTGCGCTACGTGTCTTAGGCATAGACGTACTTAAAACTGGTACACAGTTTATTCTGCTTCAAGAGCACAACCAGTTATGAATTACTGCCGACAGTGATCTTCCAGAGATTCAGGAAATTTCCACGTTGTTCAACGAATATTCTGGAAAATATTTCTCCTAGCAGCTTGAAAATCCCACTTCTGACACCAGTTGTTACGTTCTACGAGGTTCTGGATTCGTTGACTAACAAAACACAGCTTTTCAAATTACTAATTTATTATAAGCAACTATTTTCCAACACTAGTATCTACTAAAATATTTATCTCTATAATTAAATGTCCATAGAACTATATTCCACTATTCGCCTTCTATGATCGTTTCTTAAACACCAACACTTACTGCTGACTCGCTTAATACTCGATGATCACTTATTCTACACCACACCGACTTAATACTGAACTAACTTATTCTGCGCTTCGCTCGTCTATTTATACTGTCTATAGAGATTCTATACCTTCTACACTATTCTACACCTGTCACTTCTGGTCCCTTCTAGCAATATCATTCCAGAGTGGTCGCTGTTACCAACACACTACCATAGAAGTAAAAAATTCCTACATTCTCATAGACAAATGTGACTATATATATATATATATATATATATATATATATATATATATATATATATATATATATATATATATATATATATATATATATATATATATATATATATAAACATATAAAAATTGAAACTGACCCCGGTTATGGGTTCTAGTGATCCTAGTTTGCGCTCATTTGAAAAAAAGTTTGCAAAGTCTCACCATTGATACTTCTCTATTAGTGATTTTTAAAAAATAAAAATTCACTAAAAGTACATCACTAAACATCCAAAATTACCCCTGCGCCACTTAAAATAGAGAGTGGGGCTAAATGTGAAAATATGTTTAGATATGTCCACCTGTCTCCCTTTTATTTTTACTTCACAAAAAAAATTAAACTGTTTTCGAGGTACCCCCTTGTAACACTTTCAAAATCTTACCCTGTAGGACAAACAAATTTTTATTATTATTATTATTTGATATAAGCGTTACACTTTCTCAGTATTACTACTGGAAACCTTTTGACCGACCCCCCGCGCGCGACATTGGGTTTCGACTCGGTGAATGGGGATGAAATTCATCATATCCCATTATGTCGATATTATTATTACAGTCTGACTTCCGGTGCTTCAACACAGTAGACGTGTTTGAGGTCGCCACTTAACTAAGGAATTTTCGGACTATGTGACATGTTTGCAGCAGAACCGCCCTCTGCCCCATGTTTAGTTGGGGACTATTCCTTTCGCCGACATTACGAAAGAATATATAGCCACCTTCTGGAGCTTTCATATGTTTTTTATTTCATATGGCAAGTTTTCACACTTGGTGATCTTTTCAATTTCAGTTTTCTGAATGTTATGGGACAGCGGTACAGCAATGTCTATGACTACAGCAAGCCTCATCTGTTTGTTTATCAGGACAATGTCTGGCCTATTGAAGTTCACAGTGCGGTCCTCTTTCGAGGTGTATACAGTCTTCTAACAGATGAGTTGGTGTGAAGGCACCGAAATTTTGTAAGAAGCCTTCTCGTGGGTCTGTCCAGTTCATCCAAGTCGGTGTTAGACCATTTGACAACTCCAAAAGAGTATGTCAATACTAGTACCGCCCTTGAGTTGATAGCAGCATAGAGGTTACCTCCGGAAAGCTTAGTATTTATGAGCTTCGTGACTCGCTTCCTATATTTCTCCTGGAACTCTAGCTTTAGCCGGCTATCCTCCACACGCTGGTTTTGAGGACACCCTAGGTAGGGGTATGTCTTCTCAGGCGGTAGTTGTTCTATAACGCAGAAGGGATGTTGGTGACCTTCGACTGCCCCTCTCCTGACGTTAATTGTAGCACATTTGTCGAGTCCAAACGACATTTTTATATCATTTCTAAAGATTTTAACAGTATTAATCAGTGAGTGGAGCTTATCTTGTGTCTCAGAGTATAATTTAAGATCGTCCATGTATAATAAGTGGGATATTCTTATTCTGTTTTTCATATTTAGTCTATACCCGGCTCCAGTTTTGTTTAGGGCAGTCGACATGGGGTTCAGTGCCAAGCAGAACCACACCGGCGACAGGGAGTCCCCCTAAAAAATGCCCCTACCGATCCGCACTTTTCCA
This sequence comes from Tillus elongatus, assembly GCA_964006375.1. Classification (NCBI taxonomy): domain Eukaryota; kingdom Metazoa; phylum Arthropoda; class Insecta; order Coleoptera; family Cleridae; genus Tillus; species Tillus elongatus. The sequence goes on along the minus strand of OZ023270.1, from coordinate 8,342,080 downwards.
CAATTTTTATTGGTCACCCATATGTTTGTTCTCCAAGTACTCATGAGATGTTGAAGGACGTTTCTGATCCTTGGACAGATCTTGTAGATTTCAAGTACCTTGTTTAACCAATCGTGGGGTACAGAATCAAATGCTTTGCTGTAGTCGATGTAGCATACATGTAGATTTCGTTTTCTTGTCTCGGCTTGTTTTAGTACTACAGCGTCTATTGTTAGCTGATGTTTGCAGCCCAAAGATTCTCTAAGACATCCTTTCTGTTCCTCCTCGAAGATGTTGTTTGTTTGACAGTGTTGATATATATTTTCATTAATTAGAGAAGTGAAAAGCTTGTGGAGGACTGACAGGCAGGTTATTGGTCTGTAGTTTTTGGGTTCGTTTGCATCTCCTTTTTTGAAGAGCATGAAAGTGTTTCCTTCAGTGAGAAATTCGGGAACTTCATCTGGATTGCTCAGTGCTCTGGTAAAGCTACGTGAAAGACTCTCATGCGCGGCAGTCAAATACCTAAGCCAGACGCTATGCAGCCTGTCAGGTCCCGGGGCTCTCCAGTTCCGAGTTTTCCTGACGGCGGCAGTCACCTCAGCTGGTGTAAACTCTCTCACCGACATCTGGGGCAAGTTCACATGTAGGTCTTCCACGTCCTTGATCCATGATGCAGATCGGGTAAAACCACTGCTTTCGCCCATGTAGTGCTCCAATATGTGTGGAAGTTGGAGCAATGGACGCTAGATGGAGCTTGTAGGTTCCCATCGCCCTCAATCTTTCTCAGGAACTGCTTCTGATTGTTTCTGAATTCAGCATTCTGCTTCTTCCTTTTTGTAATCTCATTGTATCTTCTAAGCCTAGCTCATTTGGCTTTCGCTTTTTGTCTAAGTTGATCTTTTAGATCCAAGAGTTTGTCAGTGTGGGAAGTATCTATCTTGGCTTTTCTTGCGATGATCCTAATCTTTCGTCACCTAAAACTCGTAGACCAGTCAATATTCTTCTTAGCAAGCTCACAAAAATGACGAAATATTATAATTTTAGACGCCATGGTAGTCTATCTGAGACAAGTTTTAGGCTAGGTTCATATACTCGCGAATTGCGAAATACGAATTACGAAACTAATTTCTATTGGATCGTCTTAAATAATCTGACGTTATTATTTAAAATGAACCAATATAAATTATTTTCGCAATTCGCGAGTGTACGAACCTAGCTTAAGTGTAAGTTATATATGGGATATTTTCTGTTTCACTCAGTATACATCCGTGTATCTATGACTAATCTCACCAATAAATAATCAGCCATAAGTCAGATTAAATAACATTAATTAATTATATGTTAAAGTTGCTTATTAATAAGTATTAAATCGTAATAGTGTCTCTTACATCATTTGGTATAAATTAATTAAAAATCAGTCGGCTAATTGTTTGTGATCACAACTGTCTGTCAAATCGATAACCCACCCGTTGCTATTTAAAATAGTTATAATAGGCCAGGAAAAAATAAAAGATCGATCACGTATGTTTATTTTTATCGTACAACTAATTTGAAATAATTGCTAAAGCAAAATCATGCTGATAAAAAAACTTTAAATTTAAATAACCCATTGAACGATTGAATTAAGCGCTTGGTGAATTGGCAAAAATATTATTGTTGAATTACATAAAACAAATAAAAAGATTTTACAAGGTTTCTTACATATTGTGTGGAAAATGTTGTAATTGAAAAATAAAATAATCCAATGTCTGTATAGGTAATATATATATATATATATATATATATATATATATATATATATATATATATATATATATATATATATATATATATATATATATATATATATACATGGTTACAACTAATTAATTGCTCACTATTGACCTCTGAGTTACGGTAAGAGATACAGAGTTGGTTAAATTACCAAAAAGCTTCTTAAATTTTGGCTGATCCAATATCTAAAAACAAATTTTGAATATGTCGATTTGTTCCTGAAATATCCTGAAAAAACTGAAAAACCAAATTTTCAAAATTTTACAATAAATCCCTTATTATCAAAAATTGGCTCCTAATTTTTGCTTTGTGAGCATAATTTGATATGATCAATCAACTGATGGCATCAGAATTGACGTAGACGTACCTACTCTAATTTTTGCGCGGCGACAGTCAACTTTTTTTTCTCTTATGGCCGCTATATTGGATTTTAAATTTTTCAGATGGCAAAAAAATTCACCTTTCCAATGGTATAACACACTTTATATTTTTCTTCATAAATATTGTACAAATTCGTAAAAAAGTGATTATTGTCGCAAATATCAAGTAGCTCTGTGTCATTGTTTTGTAATTTGTTGTTGCGATTTATTTGAACTGTCAGTTTGAAATCTTATACTTGATTTATGCATTAAAAACATTTTATTTCAAGACTTATGTTAAATTTGTTCTAAAATTGTATTTACAAAATGGTTCACTTTACTGTGGAAGAGAGAAGAGATATGTATGAAGCATACATCCGAAGTTTTAGAAATTCGACCCGTGCTTCCCAGTTATACTAAGAAAAATATCCAGAATGTGTGCAGTCAAGTCGGCATATCTTCGCCAGAATAGCAAGAGTGATGGATGAAACAGGTACTTTGATGAGAAAGCGTGTTCCCTACAATGTGGAACCCAGTGCTAACGACATCTCTTCTAACTTATCCACAACACATATTGAGAGAGTGTGAAATAAGCCAGCAGCTATCGTCAAAGATTATGAAACAACACAAATACCATCCTTATAAATACACCATAGTGCAAGCACTTTATGAGCCAGGTCAAGACCGGCGGTTGCAGTTTTGCCAATGGTTTACTAAGAAGTTGCAAATACAGAATGCTTTCACAGCTAACATATTGTGGTCGGATGAGAGTACATTTACAAATAACAGTTTGTTTAATAGACAGAATCGTCGTTACTGGAGTACAGAGAATTCTCATCTTTTATATGAGTCGCGACATCAAAATAGGATGAGTGTAAACGTTTGGTGTAGCCTTTTAGACTATACAATTATAGGACCATTTTTCATAAGCAATAGGTTGAATGGCGACGGGTACCTTAATTTGTTAACTAATGACCTTATGGAATTCTTTTTATAACTTCCCTTTGCAACAAAGAGCCAACATATGGTTTCAGCAAGACGGTGCACCTGCACACAATTGCCGAGCCGTAAAAGCTAATCTAGACCAGACGTTTGGAGATAGTTGTCTAGGCAATAATGGACCCGCTCGCATGCGGCAAGATCCCCAGATCTAACCCCAATGGACTATTTCTTCTGGGGATATGTCAAAATTAAGTTTACCTTGAGCATTTTGACAACGAAGAAGAGTTAAACAATATTATAATACATAAAATTTGCTCCATATCTCCTGCTATTATAAGATCAGCAACACAGGGTATGCGCGAGATGGTTCGTCAATGCATAAATAACAATGGAAGATATTTTGAACATCTTCATTAACATTACACACATTTATTATTTAGTAGGAGGTATATGTTATGTATTGTTAGTTTGTTTATTCACTAGTTGTAAGTTTCGTTAGTATCTATAGTTAATATGATTTTATTCTGTTAATTAAAATCTTCTGTAATGACATTTTGACAAATAGCGAATGTTGATAATAAAATGACACATACCTACTTGATATTTGCGACCATAATTAGTTTTTTATTCATTTGTACAATGTTTATGAAAAAATATATGAAGTGTATTATATCATTCGTAAGGTGAATTTTTTTGCCATCTGAAAAATAAAAAATCTGATATGGCGGCCATAAGAAAAAAAAAGTTGACTATCGTTGCGGAAAAATTAGAGCAGATCCGTCAATTTTGATGCCGTCAGTTGATTGCTCATATCAAATTGTGCTCGCATATCAAGAATTAGGAGCCCATTTTTGATAATAAGGGATTTATTGTAAAATTTTGAAAATTTAGTTTTTTCAAGATATTTCAGGAACAAATCGACATTAAGTGAGTGGCGAACGTGTCGACACCTAGTTCGGAACCAAGTACTATGTTGTCACGCCCGCTCCAAATAATACAGAATATTAAAAATAGAGACGGTATACAACTAACTAACAATTTAAAAAATTGTTAGCCCTGGCCCATTTCTACCCCAATATAGGGACAAAGTATGTAAGACTAGATGCATTCTCGCAACAATTAGAACCGTAGACCGGTTTCGCTCTCATTAGAGCTCTTCAGTACGGCATACTAATTGCAGCAAAAATGCACCAAAAATAACACGACTATCGTATAGCCAGTCTTAAAACACTAAGTGAGTGGCGAACGTGTCGACACCTAGTTCGGAACCAAGTACTATGTTGTCACGCCCGCTCCAAATAATACAGAATATTAAAAATAGAGACGGTATACAACTAACTAACAATTTAAAAAATTGTTAGCCCTGGCCCATTTCTACCCCAATATAGGGACAAAGTATGTAAGACTAGATGCATTCTCGCAACAATTAGAACCGTAGACCGGTTTCGCTCTCATTAGAGCTCTTCAGTACGGCATACTAATTGCAGCAAAAATGCACCAAAAATAACACGACTATCGTATAGCCAGTCTTAAAACACTAAGTGAGTGGCGAACGTGTCGACACCTAGTTCGGAACCAAGTACTATGTTGTCACGCCCGCTCCAAATAATACAGAATATTAAAAATAGAGACGGTATACAACTAACTAACAATTTAAAAAATTGTTAGCCCTGGCCCATTTCTACCCCAATATAGGGACAAAGTATGTAAGACTAGATGCATTCTCGCAACAATTAGAACCGTAGACCGGTTTCGCTCTCATTAGAGCTCTTCAGTACGGCATACTAATTGCAGCAAAAATGCACCAAAAATAACACGACTATCGTATAGCCAGTCTTAAAACACTAAGTGAGTGGCGAACGTGTCGACACCTAGTTCGGAACCAAGTACTATGTTGTCACGCCCGCTCCAAATAATACAGAATATTAAAAATAGAGACGGTATACAACTAACTAACAATTTAAAAAATTGTTAGCCCTGGCCCATTTCTACCCCAATATAGGGACAAAGTATGTAAGACTAGATGCATTCTCGCAACAATTAGAACCGTAGACCGGTTTCGCTCTCATTAGAGCTCTTCAGTACGGCATACTAATTGCAGCAAAAATGCACCAAAAATAACACGACTATCGTATAGCCAGTCTTAAAACACTAAGTGAGTGGCGAACGTGTCGACACCTAGTTCGGAACCAAGTACTATGTTGTCACGCCCGCTCCAAATAATACAGAATATTAAAAATAGAGACGGTATACAACTAACTAACAATTTAAAAAATTGTTAGCCCTGGCCCATTTCTACCCCAATATAGGGACAAAGTATGTAAGACTAGATGCATTCTCGCAACAATTAGAACCGTAGACCGGTTTCGCTCTCATTAGAGCTCTTCAGTACGGCATACTAATTGCAGCAAAAATGCACCAAAAATAACACGACTATCGTATAGCCAGTCTTAAAACACTAAGTGAGTGGCGAACGTGTCGACACCTAGTTCGGAACCAAGTACTATGTTGTCACGCCCGCTCCAAATAATACAGAATATTAAAAATAGAGACGGTATACAACTAACTAACAATTTAAAAAATTGTTAGCCCTGGCCCATTTCTACCCCAATATAGGGACAAAGTATGTAAGACTAGATGCATTCTCGCAACAATTAGAACCGTAGACCGGTTTCGCTCTCATTAGAGCTCTTCAGTACGGCATACTAATTGCAGCAAAAATGCACCAAAAATAACACGACTATCGTATAGCCAGTCTTAAAACACTAAGTGAGTGGCGAACGTGTCGACACCTAGTTCGGAACCAAGTACTATGTTCTAGGTACTAGGTGTCGACACGTTCGCCACTCACTTAGTGTTTTAAGACTGGCTATACGATAGTCGTGTTATTTTTGGTGCATTTTTGCTGCAATTAGTATGCCGTACTGAAGAGCTCTAATGAGAGCGAAACCGGTCTACGGTTCTAATTGTTGCGAGAATGCATCTAGTCTTACATACTTTGTCCCTATATTGGGGTAGAAATGGGCCAGGGCTAACAATTTTTTAAATTGTTAGTTAGTTGTATACCGTCTCTATTTTTAATATTCTGTATTATTTGGAGCGGGCGTGACAACATAGTACTTGGTTCCGAACTAGGTGTCGACACGTTCGCCACTCACTTAGTGTTTTAAGACTGGCTATACGATAGTCGTGTTATTTTTGGTGCATTTTTGCTGCAATTAGTATGCCGTACTGAAGAGCTCTAATGAGAGCGAAACCGGTCTACGGTTCTAATTGTTGCGAGAATGCATCTAGTCTTACAACAAATCGACATATTCAAAATTTGTTTTCAGATATTGGATCAGCCAAAATATGCGCAACTTTTTGGTAATTTAACCAATTCTGTATCTCTTACCGTTACTGAGATGCCAATAGTGAGCAATTAATTAGTTGCAACCCTGTATATATATATATATATATATATATATATATATATATATATATATATATATATATATATATATATATATATATATATAGTGCGTAAAAGCCAAATGGAATGAATTCATTATTTCGGTTACTGTAGATTCTTTGACATTGAGTTGGTAATGTGGTGGTGCTCCATCCTGCTGAAACTATATGGTATTCACTGGAACTTAAGGGTTTCCTGGATCGGGATCTAAATTTGTCAAAGTTGGAATGACATCATTTTGAAGTAAGCCAAATAATTATCGCCATTCAAATTACCCTCAATTAAAAATGGACCAATTATATGGTTTCCACCAATGCCTGTCCAGGGGTTAAGGAGTCGCGGGCCAAAGGACTCCAGGGGGCAAGCTGAGGAAGTGGAAATAACAACATAAACTCCCGATGAAGCTTTCCCCAAGACCGTCATGCGCGGTAAAAATCCGCATCCTGCACGAGGTGACCCTGCTAATAACTAAACATGACGGATCTAGACAAGGAGGTCGAACTAAACTCCCCCAATCTACGGTGTCACGTGACCCGTGCCTATGGATGGATGGCACCAGGGTGATGGTGTCGTGAACGGAACCTCTGGAGTACCAGGCAACCCTCCAGAGTAACCCGCCTTGCACCACACAGGGGGTTCTGATGGTGTGGACAGTATTTCCCCCATTCTCGTGGGAACAACATGAAGATTATAAATACATATAAAACCAAAACCAATGAGGCTCGAGGAGTGGCTCCGGCTACAGACTTGAGCCTTGAGTCTATCCCGGAAACGGAGACGAGCCAGGGTGCGGCAGCGGACTCTGGAGGTCCCACGACCGGCGTAGATACGGGGGATCAGGGGGTAGCTTCGGCCAGAGACCTGTCCCCGACACCCAAGCTGGAGGCTGGGTCCCACCGGAGGGCGGCGAGCTCCGCGGACTCCGGGGGCCCCTCCACCAGTGAGGACTCTACTGTTAGAGTAGAGGGACTGCCCCGGCAGTCCAAGCGTCTTTCCGGGGCGCAAAGAAAGAAGCTCCGGAGGGCGCAAAAAATGGCGGCCGGGACCTGGACGGTCGAGAAACCTGTAAAGGCGCAAGAGGGGAGTGCGGGTCAGAAGAGGACGCGCTCGAACTCTAGCACGCCCACTACAGACAGACGTTCCAAAAGGGCCAGGGTGCCTGTAAAGGCGCAAGAGGAGAGTGCGAGTCGGAAGACGCCGCGCTCTGGCTCTAGCACGCCTACTACAGACAGACCTCCCAAAGGAACTAAGGCCGGAACACCGGCGCAGACTGGCTCTTACAGGGAGGCTGCGGAGGGCCTCGGGATGGCGGTGATTGACAGACGCCATCCTGAGGTCACGCTAGACCAGGGGAAGGCGGACCTGATCCAGGCTGCGGTGGTAGCTGCAGTGGACTCTCTTCAGGAAGGGGAGAGCCCGCCTCAGTTCCACCGGACGCGCCTGACGGGGGGCATCCTCTGGATAACCTGTGCCGGCCCGCAGTCGCGGGACTGGCTGCGGAAAACGATCGGGGGCCTCGGTCAGATTTGGGAGGGGGCAGACTTGACAGCCGTCGAGCCCAAGGAACTCCCAAAGAGACGCAAGGTCCTCGCACGGATCCCTGACACCGTCCCGCAGGAGACGGTGATCAGCAGACTTAAGATCCAGAACCCTGAACTGGGGACGCAACACTGGTCGGTTCTAAGCAGGAAGGCAGAGGAGAAAGGACAGACGCTCGCCTTCTCGATCGACCCGACATCTTACAGAGCCCTTGAAGGAACCTCCTTCAAGGCATTCTGGGGCATGGGAAGGGTTAGCTTCCGCCCACTGGGGAAGCAATTAAGGGTTAATGGGACTTAGGTTCCTTCAGGTCAACCTCCAACACAGTAGGGCAGCCACGGCCGGACTACTAATGGCTCTGAGGAACACGGATGTGGCCCTCATCCAGGAACCGTACTCCTACAAAGGAGAGATCAAGGGACTCGGCGGAGCTAATGGAAAGCTCATCTACAGCAGGTCCAGCGAGAATCCGAGGGCCTGCATTTTTGTCAGGGAAGGGATAGAGTTTCTCCCTCTAATGAATTTCTGTTCCAGGGACCTGGCAACGATCAAAATCCGATGTGGAGGAGCGGATGGGCTGAGGGACATTACTGTCGCGTCAGCCTATCTGCCAGGGGACAGCACGGACCTTCCTCCACCCAACGAATTGGAGCAGCTGATGGTGGGTAGCAGAGCAGGTGGATGGCAGACCATCATCGGCATGGATGCGAATGCGCACCATGAGTTGTGGGGTAGCTCGGACACAAACTCTAGGGGTGAGGCACTTTTACAATTCTTTATGAAATTTAATTTAGACATATTGAATAGAGGTAATAAACCGACATTCGTCACAACACGGCGTGAGGAAGTTTTAGACCTAACAGTTTCCACCCAGTTTCTGGGTGACTTTGTTAAAAGCTGGGCTGTGTCTGGGGAAGTGAGTAGCTCAGACCACAGATACATCCGGTTTGAAATCGCCAAAGTCGAAAGAGAAACGGTATGGTACCGGGACCCCCGCAAGGCGGACTGGGAAGCCTACAGGGCAGACCTAGCTGTGGAACTGCGGGGGGTTGAGAGGGCCATAAGGGATTCAATAGACCTCGAGATTGCAGCAGTCCAATTGCGAGACGCAATTACCTCGGCCTATAACGCCAACTGCCCCCTGAAAATGAGGGTGTCCACCAGGAACGTCCCATGGTGGAACGAGGACCTCAGGCAAAGGAGGACGCAGGTTCGTAAGCTGTTTAACGCGGCCAAAAGGTCGGGAGCATGGGATGAATATAGACAGGCCCTATCGACCTATAACAAAAGACTGAGGGACGCCAAGAAGGAGTCGTGGAGGAGGCACTGCGAAGAAGTGGAAAACACGTCTGAGAGTGCTCGACTACACAAGATCCTGTCTAAGGGCCCTCAGACTAACATAGGCTCCCTTAGAACACCCACGGGAGGCTTTACAAGCTCGGGGGAGGAAACTATGGAAATTCTACTCCAGACGCACTTCCCCGGCTGTAACATAATAAACCAATCACCTCCGGACTGGGAACACTCAGAAATAGAGGCGTCTTATAGGCGGGCATCTAGAGTAGACTGGACAGTCGCTAAAGAGGTGGTTACCTGGAGCAAAATCAGATGGGCCATTAACAGCTTTAAGCCATACAAATCGCCGGGATTTGATGGAATATTGCCCATCATGCTCCAACAGGGGATAGATATACTGGCGCCGGTGCTTACCCTCATTATGAGGGCCAGCCTGGCTCTGGGGTACATTCCGAGGGCATGGAGACTGGCCAGGGTTGTATTTATTCCTAAACCTGGGCGTCCAACAGACCAGGCAAAGTCCCTGAGGCCAATAAGTCTCATGTCCTTCTTGCTGAAAACAGTGGAAAAACTGCTCGACCGGCACATTAGGGGCGGTGTACTGGAAGCATATCCTCTACACTGCGGACAATATGCATACAGAGCAGGATTCTCAACAGAAACAGCACTGCACCAACTGGTGCTGAAACTGGAGAATACGCTGGAGAACAAGGAGGTGGCGCTGGGGGCCTTCCTAGACATAGAGGGGGCCTTTAGTAACACCTCGTTCGGATCGGTTCTGGCAGCTGCCCGGGAGCGTGGAATAGAGGAGACCTGCTGCAGGTGGATCGGTTCCATGCTCAGGGACAGGGCGGTGTTCACCTCACTCGCGGGAGGGACTCTGCTGGCGGGGGTCGCGGCGGGGTGTCCGCAGGGGAGCGTTCTGTCTCCCTTGCTCTGGTGTCTAGTCGTGGACGGCCTGCTGGGGAGGCTCTCGGGAGGGGGGTATGAGGTACAGGGCTATGCGGACGACATTGTCATCATAGTCCGAGGAAAGGTCACACAGGCAGTGTGGGAGCGTATGCAGACTGCACTGAAAGTGGTGGAAGGGTGGACGGTTGATCAAGGGCTCGGGGTGAGCCCCGAGAAAGCAACCGTCGTGCCGTTTACGAGGAGGAGGAAGTGTGAAAGCCACAGAACTCTCACTCTATACGGTAGGAGCGTTCCAATGGCCAGGGAGGTAAAATATCTTGGGGTCGTATTGGACTCTAAGCTAACCTGGAATGGTCACATTGGAAAAATACTGCGTAAGGCAGTCATGACCTTAGCCGTCACTAGGCGGCTATATGGAAAAACGTGGGGACTAAGACCTAGTATGGCCCACTGGCTGTACACAAGGGTGGTCAGACCATCGTTAACATATGCGGCACTGGTCTGGTGGCCTAAGGTGACACAATCCAGTGCCAAACAAAAACTAGGCAAGATCCAAAGGATGGCTTGCCTAGGCATCACAGGGGCCATGTCTTCAACCCCAACAGCCGCCATGGAGGTGTTGCTGGATCTACCCCCCCTACACTTCGTTATTATGGGAGAGGCCAGGCTAGGACTATACAGACTAGCCTGCAATGGTAGACTGAAGATCAACCCAGGCTTCAGGGGCCACTGCAAAATTCAGGAGATCGTGAAGGAACCCATGCTTGAAATGAGGTCAGACTTCGCGAGCCCGCGAATGTGCAGGGAAAACAACTTCACAGTGGAAATCCCTGATCGCGGGGCATGGCGGGAGGAGACACCGGGCATACCACGGGACGCGCTCGTCTGGTTCACGGACGGATCTGGCGGGGAGCGTGGGACGGGGGCAGGTGTTTACTCGGAAGGACCGAGGGTAAGTCACAGTATTTCCCTCGGAGCCCATGCAACGGTGTTTCAGGCCGAGATGTACGCCATCCTGCACTGTGTGCGGGAGAACAAGAGGAGGGGCTACACCAACAAGCGGATCCTCATAGCCACAGACAGCCAGGCAGCCCTTAAGGCACTAAGTAGCCCACGGGTAAATTCCTGGCTGGTGAGTGAGTGCCGAGACGAGACGAGCGACCTGGCTGGGCAGAATGAGGTGACCCTCATCTGGGTGCCGGGTCACTCGGGGGTCAAAGGCAATGAAGAAGCTGACAGTCTCGCAAAGAGGGGGTCAGCAGAACCATTTATGGGACCAGAACCGGCTCTGGGCGTGTCAAAGAGCACTGCCAGGGGAGCCATTAAGTCCTGGGTCAGAAACCAACACAAGGTGTACTGGGCGGACTGTCCAGGGCTCAGACATGGGAAGTCAATAATTGACGGACCCAGTTCAAAGAGAGCTGTGGAGCTGCTAAACCTTAGCAGAGGACAGCTCAGAAACACAACAGGTCTCTTGACGGGACACATGGCCGTCAAGAAACACCTACATAAAATGGGGCGGTTCGAAGGGGACCTCGCATGCAGACTCTGCGGCGAGGGGGAGGAATCAGCCCAGCACATCTTGTGCGAGTGTATAGCTCTGGACCGGAAAAGACAACTGATCTACGGTCACTCTAGACCGGAGACAGAGCAATATAAAACTTCACCCTACCAATCGCTGTGCAGACTAGTTCAAGGCACAGTGATTTTGGAATGGGTGGAGTAAGACTAGGGGTATGCACAATCAACCAAGGGTTGCGGTGCTATCGGGGCGGCAAGGCCGCGGACGAGCCCTGAGGGAACAAAAAAAAAAAAAAAAAAATGCCTGTCCAAACATTAACCTTCTGAGGGTATTGCGTGTATTCTTCTCTCACCCAGTGAGGATTTGTCGTTGCCCAGTAGCGACAATTTTGCCTATTAGCATGACCGTTAAGTGAAAAAGTGCACTCATCAGGAAACAGAACGTTTTCTAATTGGATAATATTTTTATCCAACATGTCCATCATTCGCTCACAAAAATAAGTTCTCCTATTATAATCGTCTTCCATGAGCTCCTGAGTAGGTATCATTTTATAGGGATGCATTTTATTTTATTTTAATATGTTAACTATCGATGCATGGCTAACATTAAATGTAGTGGATGCCTGTCTAGCCGAAGTATGTGGGTTTTCCACAAATTCAAGCATCACATCTAATTTGATTTCCTCACTCAGTGTATTGGCTGCTTTTTTTATCTGCCTTACATGACCAAACTCGCGAAACTGCTTCTCTATTTTACTAATTGTTCCTTGGGATATAGGCGGTAAATCAGGAAATTTCTCATGAAATAGGCGAGTTACTTCATGTTGCGTTCGGGTTTTATCTCCGTATTTTATAGCGAGTTTCGGTAACCACATGATTTTATTTTCTTCTATCTTAATTGTTGCAATAAACTTGAAAACGATAACATTTGTGAATAGAGAATGAACAGACCTTTCAAACGACATATCACAAGCCTATACTTGCCCTTTAAAAAATTGGGGGTTGTGCCTGTCATTCGAAGGGGGATGAAGGTAGGGAACGCATTTTTACTTTGAAAAATGTCAATTTATAATTTAAATTTAACGTGTTTCGGGATTTTTTATAAGAATGTACAGTAACCGATATAATGAATTTATTCCATTTGGCTTTTACACACTGTATATCAGATTTTTTTTTTTGTTCCCTCAGGGCTCGTCCGCGGCCTTGCCGCCCCGATAGCACCGCAACCCTTGGTTGATTGTGCATATGTATATCAGATATACCGTGTCCAGAATTTATTAAAACACAACGTTTCGGCGCCTGTTTTGGAGCCATTTTCAAGAGGTGAAGAAAATATGTAAGAACACTCTAAGGCCTCAATCTGTCTACTCCTTAGAGCGGTGGACAAAGGTGGATTGGGTTGTTTCAGCTCGATTACGGGGCCTCAATCTGCCTACTTCCCAAATCTCACTGGAGATCATCTCTAAAGTCTCAGTGTGTTCAACCCCAGGCCTCAGAGAAATCTAACAGTTCGTTACAAGTCTTGTATTGTATGTATCGTTCCGTCTATCCGCTTCGATATCAGTGAAAGTAGTAGGGTCACGGTAAATTAGGTGGGGGGCTTTGGTATATATATATATATATATATATATATATATATATATATATATATATATATATATATATATATATATATATATATATATATATATATATATATATAATTGAAACTGACCCTGGATATAGGTTCTAGGGGGCCTTGTTCGCGATCATTTGAAGAAATTTTTTCACAATTCAAAAGTCGGGATCCCTCATTAGTGAATTTTTTCTAAGAAAATTCACAAAAAATGTTTGACCTATTGTCTTGAAAATTTGTATGGATGTGTTTTTTATAGTAATAAAAAATAATTCGTTATTAATTTGCCTCCAGCAGATAGAGGGGACTTCCATATCTTAAAAGCATTCATACTTTTTGTTAGCATCGTTATAAAATTTTCGATTAGAAAATAGTATTCCCTTGTATAATAGTATAGCATGGAAATTTTTTATAGCCTTGCCAACTGATACGTAATCTGTTTTTTTTTAAAATTATTATTTAATGTCGGTTGATTTTGGCAAATATAGGGAATATAAGGACATCTAGCAGGCCACATATTGTCTTCGTATCTAAGTTATAAACTGGCAAGACTTTTGTGCAAAACAAAGATTAGATGTTATGGATTTAGTAGCAGTATTGGTGTAGGCAAAAACAGGATTTTATTAATTAGATTTTTAAAGAAAATTTGGCAGTGACAGTTTTAAATAATTTGGACTTTTTATTTGAAGTTATATTAAAATTATATTTGTACATGCACAAGCTTTGCTTTTATGTATGATGTATTGTATAATTTGTGTGCACAATATATTACTATTACTATTACTATATATATATCCAGAATTAATTAACATTTTTTTATTTTGTTTCAGCACGCTAACGCTGTAAAACTTCAGGCGGCTGAATATGTGGAGAAGAAGAAGGCCAAGTCCTATATGACCCGTTCAGTCACCAGCTCTTTGGCTCAAGCCAGAGTTTTAAGAGAATTCACTGACGTCAAATATTTTAGTCCTGCCGTATCAAGACCAGGATCTTTTTACGCTAGGTGAGTGTAGAAAATTAATCAACCGGACATAAGAGCCGTTTCACATCGACGCTATTCATGAGCATGCGGCTGTATAGTTTTACATATTTGATTAACGGTTCACGCTCGGAGAGAAAAAAAAGTCTGGACGCAGCAAGTGCGTTGTGGAAATAAATTTTCATAAAAATGTTTTTAATAGCAAATATGTCTCTTTAATGTAAGCAGGTATCGATTTGGTCACCGGTATAACCTATATAGTAGAAAAATGTACCATATTTTATCAAAATAACTTATTGTTTAAAAATGTAAAAATTTTTCCGAAAATATACTTAAAATGTTTCCCAGAAAACTGGTTTCCTAGCCGACGAACATCAGCTTAACAGCAAATTGAGTTATTGAATTTTGAAGCATTTAATGAAAATTCGCTATCAAAACGCACTTACTCCGACTCGATTTTTTTTACAAATATGCATCATATTTCGATGAAAAATGCAAAAATTCAATAAAAAAGGTTGTAGGTATCACCAAAGACTTATGGGCCACCTGTGATTGTCAAAATAATTTTATAAAATGCAGCTCAAGACACCCTATAAGTAACGTATACAATTTTTTCTTGCATAATAAGAATTATATTGTGCTTTACCGTAGACATGCGTCACCCTGTATATATGTCAACAGAAAGTAAACCTGGATATGGATTATAGGAAGCCTATTTTATGCTCATTTGAAGAAATCTTTTTAGAATTCAAAAGTCGAGGGACCATCATTAACGAATTTTTCCTACCAAAATTAGCTAAAATTTATAGACCGTTAAACCATAGACTTAACTAAAACTACTGCCAAAGCACCAGAGAAAGGGTCTATTTAAAATGAATTTTCTGCAAATATTTGAAGGGCAATGATGGTTGAAGCTGAAACTTCAGTGTTTGCAAAACACTATTTACATAATACGTATTTCTTTCAGGTTATTTGCTTTAATGTTGCCAATTTTGACGTTTCAAATCGCGTCTATGACGTTTTGAGGAAAACCCCCTTTTTAGTGAATTTTTATTAAAAAAATTCACTAATAGAGAGGTATCGATGGTGAGACTTTGCAAAAATTCTTTCAAATGAGCGCGAATTAGGACCCCTAGAACCCATATCCGGGGTCAGTTTGAATTTTTATATGTTTATATATATATATATATATATATATATATATATATATATATATATATATATATATATATATATATATATATATATATATATATATATATATATATATATATATATATATATATATATATATATATATATATATATATATATATATATATATATATATATATATATATATCCGTCTGATAACTCAAAAAATAATTAACCGATTTAGATGAAACTCGGCAAGTGCCTTTCTTTTATTAATGGCTTGGATGAGTTCGTTGGCCAGGAAAATCGGACGGGGTTTTCTGGGAAAATGTTGAGTTTTCTTTCAAAAAAAAATTTTTTTTTCCGAAAATTTCGATAAAATTTGGTCTACATATTGCTTTGGAAATTACCTAACTATGTGCCAAAATTCAGCCTTCTAGGGTTACAGAAAATTGAGCTATTCAAATTTGAAACATTTATCTTTAAATCATAAGTATGTGGTTGCTGTTGGTTAGTCAATGCTTCTCTTATTGACTCATGAAATTCATTTTTAAGTTTCCGAGAAATGTCAATAATACTGAATTCACTGATTGTTAGTCATTGGAAGCATTTACGATTATATATAACCCTATTGTAATTTATTATCATTTATCACCTCTGTAGTATAATTATTTTTTTCCTTACAACTCGCAGCGTTTTTAGTCAATTGTTGTTATTAATAGTCAATAGTTTCTTTCCGAATACACACAGATTCCATTGTCTTCTGCTTCTGCCGCTGTTACAGTCCTTTTATTTAGAGGTAGAGTTGTAACCACTCATACAGCCAGTGTTTTTTAACCACGTGGCTGGGGGACTGACCGAATTCATTCCCAGTTGCTGTTGATTTACTCATATTCTCTTAATATGTTTGAAGATGTGGTGTCTACTTCATTCCAAGTCACTATTAACCGACTATTTATGAAATCAAATAAGTAAATTAAATCGATTGTCATAAAATATGTAGTGTATTAAGACAAGGGAAAAAGTAATAAAACATATATAACTGTGCACATTTTGATTATATTTTAGGGTGCTTGAGAGAGGTATTGTCACAGCATAATATCTTATTTTAAAGTTCATTTGTAAATAGGTTTAATTTTTATATGTTTATATATATATATATATATATATATATATATATATATATATATATATATATATATATATATATATATATATATATATATATATATATATATATATATATATATATATATGATAACTCAAAAAATAATTAACCGATTTCGATGAAACTTGGCAAGTGCCTGTCTTTTATTAATGGCTTGGATGAGTTCGTTATCCAGAAAAATCAGACGGGGTTTTCCGGAAAAATTTTGAGTTTTCTTTCGAAAAAAATTTTTTTCTCCGAAAGTAACAAAGCTGTTTTAATGAAATTTACTATATATGTTGCCTCAACCTTACTACGTACCAAAATTCAACTTTCTAAGTTTAGAGAAAATTGAGTTATTCAAATTTTAAATTTTCTTTCGAAAAAAATGTTTTTCTCCGAAAATTACAAAGTTATTTTAATGAAATTTTGTGGATATCTTGCCTTAGGAAAAACCTTACTACGTATTAAAATTAAACTCTCTAAGTTTATAGAAAATTGAGTTATTTAAATTTGAAGCATTTAATAAAAATTCACTACCATAACGCACTTGCTGCGTCCCGAGTTTTTTTCTTTAAATGCCTATAAGTTTTTTGTCTAAATTTTGGTACACACACACACACACACACACACACATATATATATATATATATATATATATATATATATATATATATATATATATATATATATATATATATATATAATTGAAACTGACCCTGGATATAGGTTCTAGGGGGCATCTCCTCATTAGCGATTTTTTTTAAAGAAAATTCACTAAAACAAGCACTTGTGAAGCCACGGGAAAAGTCTACAACTGTATTAAATATGGAACGGTTTCAATAAGTTAGGGCAAGAACAAACAACCAGATATGCTACTCGAATTGAATTAAGTCTTAAAAGTTTTTATCTCTTTGTTAAATTATTTTTTATACAAAAACTAGCTAAAAATTCATCGGAATGACAACAATCTGATCTGATAATGGTAAAGTGAAATGAGATTAAAAAAATTAATAAAAAATGAAGTCACTAACTAGGATTAGAACTCGTCATGTAGGTGTCGATTATCCAGTGTACAGGGCTTACCCCACTCGGCCACGCTCGTTATGTATGTACTAGCAGGTATAGCTAGTAGTATGATAATGGTCTAACATCTACTATTTACACCAAACAATTTTTATTTACAATGGCTTTTTTGTTCATATTTTAACGAAATGAAGGATAATAACGACTTAGACACAAAGCTAGGAGCTTGTTAGTCATTTCTTGTCGTATTTTTCACTCAGATTCATACTCCTATACCATAATTATCAATTTTGACGTTTTAACTTTCTTATACTTAATTAATAAAAAAATTATTTACCTCTAACTTTTTTGTCTTTTAACATAGCGATGTCAATTTTGGTACGTAGGATACACATTATGGCAGAAACCAGCGCACCAGATTTGGTTGCCCTTACTTTGTTATTTACGGAGATATAAATTTTTTTCGAAAGAAAACACAAAATTTCCCAGGAAAACCTTGGACGATTTTCCTGGCTAACGAACCTATCCAAACCATTTGCAAAAGGAAGGTATTTACCAAATTTTATCAAAATCAGCCCATTCTTTTTTGAGTTATCGGTGTGATACATGTATATATATATATATATATATATATATATATATATATATATATATATATATATATATATATATATATATATATATATATATATATATATATATGTTATTCAATTTTTGTGGCGGTAATATTGTTTTGACTTGAGAAATTGTGGGACAGCCGTCAGTTGCAAAATAAAAACTATTTACATACAGACTTGGAGACTACTTCTCTGGCTTCACTGTTGGTTTTCGTTGGTGAAGGACGTAGCCAGCGCGTGAGCTAACTGGAGCAAGTGGCCCTTACGAATTCTGGATGTTCTAGGATGTTCTTCAACGTTTCTGTGACTATAGATTCGCTGCTTGACAGCATTCTCAGACAGATTGCTGTCAAGCAGCGAAACTATAGTATAGTATAGTATAGAAAATTCACTAACATACTCCGAGCACTGTTTATAAGAAATTTTAAAACTCAGCTTAAGATAAAATTCCGTACGCAGCAACTGATCGTATGCCTCGTGTGAAGCGGCTCTTAGGTACTAAAGATATAAATGTTATTTTATACGTCTACTTTTAAATGTTTTCAGCGGTAATAGTAATTGTAAATATAATATTTTGTGTTTTTTTTTTCAGAGATAATGTAAGCAATTTCATCGACTGGTGTCGAGGTTGCCTAGAAATAATGGACTGCCTTCTTTTCGAAACTGACGACCTAATCATGAGAAAAAATGAAAAACATGTGATACTTTGCCTACTTGAAGTTGCTAGACGAGGTGCTAAGTAAGTTTTTTTTTTCATTTTGTAACTGACATTTTCATTTATTTTTCTCTATAAAAAATAATAACAGAAAATGATAAAAAACTGTTTAAAAAATTCTAAGCGTCCAAAAGTCTCAGAATGACACACTTCACAAATAAATAAAAGTCCTTACTTTAAAGCATAATTTATTTAAGCTCCCAACGCATTTCGGCCACTAAAAAATCCATTTTATCCAACACCAATGAAATGAGCTTGTCCACCACTCAGAGGAGTAGGCAGATTGAGGCCTTAGAGTGTCCTTACATATTTCCTTTACCCACGTTTGTCCACCACTCTAAGGAGCGAGCAGATTGAGGCCTTAGAGTGTTCTTACATATTTCCTTTACCCACTTTGTCCACCACTCTAAGGAGTAGGCAGATTGAGGCCTTAGAGTGTCCTTACATATTTCCTTTACCCACCTTTGTCCACCACTCTAAGGAGCAGGCAGATTGAGGCCTTAGAGTGTCCTTACATATTTCCTTTACCCACCTTTGTCCACCACTCTAAGGAGCAGGCAGATTGAGGCCTTAGAGTGTTCTTACATATTTCCTTTACCCACCTTTGTCCACCACTCTAAGGAGCAGGCAGATTGAGGCCTTAGAGTGTCCTTACATATTTCCTTTACCCACCTTTGTCCACCACTCTAAGGAGCAGGCAGATTGAGGCCTTAGAGTGTTCTTACATATTTCCTTTACACACCTTTGTCCATCACTCTAAGGAGCAGGCAGATTGAGGCCTTAGAGTGTCCTTACATATTTCCTTTACCCACCTTTGTCCACCACTCTAAGGAGCAGGCAGATTGAGGCCTTAGAGTGTTCTTACATATTTCCTTTACCCACCTTTGTCCATCACTCTAAGGAGTAGGCAGATTGAGGCCTTAGAGTGTCCTTACATATTTCCTTTACCCACCTTTGTCCATCACTCTAAGGAGCAGGCAGATTGAGGCCTTAGAGTGTCCTTACATATTTCCTTTACCCACCTTTGTCCACCACTCTAAGGAGCAGGCAGATTGAGGCCTTAGAGTGTCATTACATATTTCCTTTACCCACCTTTGTCCACCACTCTAAGGAGCAGGCAGATTGAGGCCTTAGAGTGTCCTTACATATTTCCTTTACCCACCTTTGTCCACCACTCTAAGGAGCAGGCAGATTGAGGCCTTAGAGTGTCCTTACATATTTCCTTTACCCACCTTTGTCCACCACTCTAAGGAGCAGGCAGATTGAGGCCTTAGAGTGTTCTTACATATTTCCTTTACCCACCTTTGTCCATCACTCTAAGGAGTAGGCAGATTGAGGCCTTAGAGTGTCCTTACATATTTCCTTTACCCACCTTTGTCCACCACTCTAAGGAGTAGGCAGATTGAGGCCTTAGAGTGTCCTTACATATTTTCTTTACCCACCTTTGTCCACCACTCTAAGGAGCAGGCAGATTGTGGCCTTAGAGTGTTCTTACATATTACCTTTAAACAGGAGCCGAAACGTCGAGTTTTCATAAATTCTGGAAGCGGTTCAACCCGAGAACCAAGTATGTCTCACATTAAAGACCGCGGAAATCTTTCTGACCATATATATATATATATATATATATATATATATATATATATATATATATATATATATATATATATATATATATATATATATATATATATACAGTGTGTCCCAAACTGGATGGGAATGTATTGCTATCTCCGTTATTATTATAAATTGGGAGACGGTTAAATTAGCAATGTTTTGTAGAATTTCATGCTCGATCCAAATATGACTTGTATTTTACCACTTTGGCCTAGGGTACTGGTTTCCCTTGGGCCTTTCAGCTTCTCACTTATATGCCCGCAACCTACTGCCTAATGAAACCCCTGTCTAGCTGTCAAGCACTATTTAGGATAACGCCATCATCAGCCTTTGGACAATACCGTCCCAAAAGATGACCATGGTCCATCCCATACAGTGAAAGTTGCCAGACTCCCTAAGTATCGGATATAAAACTCTAAACACCACTTTCCGTACTCAGGTTTCCCTTAAATGGGCGAGAACCGTGACCAGTTTGTCATTTCCTTATACTGGACGCCGGGTATAATTAACCACCCTGTCTATCTGTTACACACTATTCAGGACAGCGCCATCATCCCCCTCTGGACAATACCGTCCCAAAAGATGATCATGGTCCACCCTATACAGTGCAAGTTGCTAGACACCCTCAGTATTAAATATAAAATCCTAACCAACACTTTCACTTTCCAGATTCCTCTTGAGTGGGCAAAAACAACGTGACCCGTTTGTCACTTATTTATACCGAACGCCAGATATAATCAACCACCCTGTCTAGCTGTTACGCACCATTCAGGCTAGCGCCATCATCCTCTCTGGACAATACCGCCCCAAAAGTTGATCGTGGTCCACCCTATACGGTGCGAGTTGCTAGACACCCTAAGTATTAAATATAAAACCCTAAATAACACTTTCAATATTCAGGCTCCTCTTAAATGGGCAAAAACACCGTGACCAGTTTTGTCACTTGTCCATACAGAACACACTGTATGCACCTTATCCCAGCATCAATAACTCGGTACCTTTATCTAAAACATTAATACCCTGCCTAACATCATCGAAATTCAAGTTTATAAATTACCGGAATTAAACTAACCTTATTACAGGACACGATAAGAATATTTGAACACGGCCGTCACAGACCCTCGTTCGATTCTTACGTTGCAACAGTCCTAACACCCTGCGATTGCCACAAATAGAAACAGCGCAGGAAACCAGTTAATTTTCCTATTCCCACAAACTCTCGACACTTTAACTAAAACAACAATATTACAGCAAGACTCCTCTTCGTAAGCTGAAGACTTCTGTTCTCTACGTGCTGCCTGCTGGCCGCGTTTCTTGTCTTGCGCCTAGCGACGTGTCTTGATAAACACTCTTGCGCGTGACTGGCCGGCAACTATTTCCACCAGATACACGGTTCATTTACTGCCCGTAGCGAATTTTCATCTTCTGAATATGTTTCTAAAATGAATCGAATTTATTCTTTTCTAAATGTTCGCTATTTAAACAACCTAAATGAATTATGCGCTATTCAAATAGCCCTAATAAATTCGAGCTTCATTACAGAACAAAAACATTAAAAAAGTTCCAATTGAATCATCTGCCTCACAGAACACGAAACAAATTCATAGACCTCGTAAAATGATCGATCACTTAAATACTTTTTTAAACTGGCTTTAAAAGTGTTTTTTTATTTTATTTCAACAACACACCACGAGGGCTTACAGCCTAAATACTATCGTACCGTGGGTGTTGATAAGGAGGAAAGAGGCAACTTGTTAATTCTGGACTTGAAGGTTTGGAGATTCGGAGGAGAAGGAAAAACATGTGCCGGCAAGGAATTCCACAACTTGGAAGTCCTCGGGACAAAAGAGCGGGCATAACAAGATGTTCCATGTCTGGTGACCTGGATAGTAAAATGGTGCATTCGCTCTGTTCCCCTGGTAGATCTGTTGGGGGCAGCAGGTGGGGGAACTATGGAGGAAAGCTCCTCTGAGCAGTGCCCGTGCAGATATCTATAAAAGAAAGAGAGGTCACCAACGGCACGTCGGTGGGCAAGGGATGGCAGCCTTTGGGTGAGGGTAGGGTCACCGATGAGACGTATAACTCTTTTGAATGGAGTCCAGGATAGCGAGTGTAGAAGCGGCAGCTGCACCCCAGATGTGGGAGCAGTATTCGAGGTTTGGCCTTATTTGTGAAGTATATAAGGTATAGAGATTAGCTGGTGAAAAGTATTTGCGAGCCCGGAAGAGGAAACCTAATTTCCTAGCAGCCGCTTCTGCAATTGATGTGACATGTTGGTGCCAATTAAGATTTCGATCCACAGAAATGCCAACAAGAGAAAATGACTCATTACTTTGAATAACTTGGTTGTTCATTGTGATGGGTCTAGGGCTGGTGTATCTCTTATGACAAAGAAAGCAAGACTGATATTTGGTAGGGTTGAATTGTACAAGATTTCTACTTCCCCAGTCTAATATTTTTTGGATATCCACGGAGACAGAACCATCCATGAGTCTCATCTCATCTAATTGGGCTAAATAGACAGGCTTAGAATATTGTATATTTGAGTGGAGGGTGCTGTCGTCCGCGTAACTGTGAACTGGGTTGGATGTGCCAGAGATGAGGTCATTGATGTGGAGAAGAAACAAAGTAGGGGCTAAAGCTGAACCTTGAGGAACTCCTGCATTAATTGGATACATTTTAGAGGAATGGCCATTCACAACAACAGAAATGCTCCTGTTGGAGAGGAAATTTGCTGTCCAGGTACAAAGTTTTGGTGGTAGGCCATGGGCCGGAAGTTTATTAAGCAGCACTGCGTGCCAGACCTGGTTGAATGCTTTGGATATGTCTAGAGCGACAATCTGGGATTCACCGTGTGGTTGTATAGACTTGTTCCAAGAATGGGTGACAAAGGAAAGGGGGTCGGCAGTCGATCTGCGCTGACGGAATCCATACTGCCTGTCGTGGATTTTCGTTTATGTCGTTTATGTTTCCAGTGAATTTTATACGTTCCGGAAGCAAATTGTACAAAACACTACACGCATACACCGGGGATTTCTTGTACGCCATTCTTTCAAAATGGTTTAAATTAATGCGACTGCAGTGCCTAGTGGAGTACGAGTTATTGTCTGAATGTCTTGGCAACATATGTTTCTTACTATAAATGAAACATCAGCTTCTTACATTATAACAACTTTCTTGTATTTGTTTGTCATTTTTGAAGTAAAAATATTAGAAACTGTTTTTTATATCATGTATTTTCATTTTATTTTTAGGTTCGGCATGTTGGCTCCTGTGCTGGTACAAATGGAGCGACAGATTGACCGTGAGATAGCAGCTGATCAGAGACGTCTACAGGATGGCTCCCAGGAACAAAATGGGCTCGACCAGGACACCGACAGTGACTTGGAGGACGAAGACACTGTACTCATGTACGGGCCCATACCTCAAATAGTTACCAACGACCTCAAGAGCCTAGACGAAATGGTAAGTTTTCCGTATGCTCCTTACGTTTCAAATGACAATGGCCCTTATTTATTTAAACTTTAAATAAGCTTTAAAATGGTAATATTAATAATAAATGGTAAGAGGACCAGCAGAGATGAAGTGGTCTCTACAACTCTGCCAATAATGCTAATGAAAGAGGTTTCTTACGCAGCTCTTCTGCAATATAAAAACGCTTTCCACATCTGTAGATGTTCCCCAGAACATAAATCATACCTCAGCTTAGGCTCAACAACTTGAGATAGCTGGCTCCGCGATAGTACAATTGTATTTTGCGCTGTTCCTTGCCAAGGGCCTGTTGTTTTTGTCAAAGTGTTTGTCATAGCTAGTTAGTAAACATTGTTTTTGTAACAATAGCAACTTGAAGTAAGTACCCATTCTTTTCCCCAGTTTCACAAACCTCGATTAAATATTTAACGGCCGGTTAGTTAATCACGGCTTGATACAACCAGTCACAGCTTCAAAATATTTGGTTGCCATGGCAAAAACCCGAAGCATAGACTGTGATTGGTCGTCTGAAGCCTTGATTAACTAACCGTCCGTTAAATATTTAATTGAGCTTTGTGAAGCTGGGTAATTGTCATTTCAATCTTGTTTAGAATTTGTCGTGGGGACATACTACCTGGTTCCGCACCGAGATGGCGTCCCTGTCGTACATTTCACAGTGTTATACGCTCTGACATCTTGCAATGATGATAATGTAACTTCCATGATTTATATTTTTATCTACCATTTATTTAAATAGCATCGCGGTGCAGGTAACGTCATCTGTCTTTGTCTCACATTTTTAACCGTCCTAAGAAATCAGAAAATTGGAAACTCCTTAGAAGGGCTGATCGTTCAAGAGATATTAAAGTGAAGGACATATAAAAGACCGAAGGTATTTATCTGGGACTTGTTCGCGAGTGATATCTCGCGATTTACCTTAAGTGGATCCAAATCCGGACGATAGTGAGGTCACCATCACCTACTAAACCCTAACCTAAATGTACCTATCTCTCAGATTTATTATTTACAAGATAAAAAACACTTTGTAAGATTAGAAGATGTTAAGATAATTAAATACTTACTCGTCTTTTAAGTTGTTCTGCTCGAAGTCCTAGATTTATGAGATCTTCAAGTCAAAACACTGTTACTGGGATGCTAAATTATGTATGATTTATCGGTATCTAGATAATCGATATAAAGAATTTCCACTTGCGTCGCCAACAGCATTAAGAAGTTTCAGGGAAGGATTGTTGTTCAATTAAACAGATATTAATAAAATGTAAATATTTAAATTTATTGATATAACTTATTGAGAAGGTAAATCAATTTAATACTTCTGGTAAATTAAAATGAACATGGCATTTTACAGAAAAAGAAAATAAATATTAAATGTCACAAGAAAGAAATTAACTATTGCATATTACAAAAATAAAAAAAATGGGTATTATGTTGCAAGAAATAAAGCAAGATTTACCTGTTTACACGAAAGAAATCAAATGTTACTCATTACAAATACGAAAATATACATGATTTTTA
The DNA here is from genome assembly GCA_964006375.1 of Tillus elongatus. NCBI lineage: Eukaryota > Metazoa > Arthropoda > Insecta > Coleoptera > Cleridae > Tillus > Tillus elongatus. The sequence goes on along the minus strand of OZ023270.1, from coordinate 8,316,451 downwards.
ATATAATTGTTTCTCTGTCAAAACTACTGATGCTGTCAAAATTTTAACAAGTTTAGGTGGAATTCCTAGATATTGTCCTGATCAGGTTGGTTTTATTCTTTAAAGAAAATTGCCAAGAGAAGCTCAGCCAATTTCAAAGTCAAATTGCTGTTTACTCATTATAGATGAAAAATTTGACACACTTGAAGGAGTTCATTAACAAAACATTGATTAATCTTAAGTTACACAGTGAAAGTTCTGAATTTACATTACTGGCAAGATATTGAAAATTAAAAAAGAGATACAAAATACAGTTATTTTCAAGCAACAATCTCACTGATAAAAGTTCAATTTAATTTCGCTAGATCAAAGTTTTTTTTTTTTTTTTTTAAACTTGTTTTGGCCTCGAGCAAAGCTCTTTTAGCCACGGTCACTCCAGGTCAACAACTAGTGCTACAGCGCCCTATTATAATATGATGTTTTACATTATAATAAAAACAAAATGGATTCTCTATGCTATCGTCTACCAAGCTCAGCAAACAAACACCTAAATTTCCCTTACTTCATGTAAACCAATAATAATTTACGAAGAGAGACTATGCCCATCATACTTTACATTTTGTTTTTGTGGGTAAGGTGTATGTATTTAAGTCTTATAAACTAGGATTAAAAATAAGGAAAAAAGACATGGGATCACAAACTTCACGCCTAGGGGTCCACCAAGGCGACTTTATTTGAGACAAACTAGACTGGACCACGGTAAAGATGGGTTAGACACAGGGACAGACAAAAGGAATCTATAATTATATGCCTATTAACTATAATGTCAATTTCTTCCACAAAATTACTATAAAAAACAGAACAAAATTTTATATCTTTTTACGTTGAGCTAAATTACCTCATGTAATTTATTACATTTAATGAAGTTCAAAAGTATATGCATCATCTCTCTTTCAACATAGAACGCTACATGCAACAAATATGATATATTTAATGGTAGTGGAATTCCTTGATCAAGACATTTTTTAATTAGATTGTTACATGCATGGATGTGTTTCTTACAATTAAAAAAGATATGATTAATATCACACACACTTGTTCCATCACAACTACACAGTGGATTGTCTGCCAACCCCATTTTAAATAGTTGCTTTTTGGTAGCACCATGCCCTACGATGATTCTAGCAAGTGTTATGTATATTACTCTGTTAGTTGGGGCTATTTCTGAGATCGATTTAGAAGGCAAGGTGGGAAATATTTGGTGAAATTTACTTTTTTTTTTTTTTTTTTTTTTTTTTTTTTTTTTTTTTTTTTTTTTTTTTTTTTTTTTTTTTTTTGATCAAAGTTAATATTGCAAATTGATTAAAAAATTCTAGTTGACGCATGAATGTTTGAAAAATCACACACAGATAAATCTCAAAACGACTCACCAAAGCTGGGTTGTATGTGGAGCTTAGGGCTTCCAATCACCTGTTGGTTGTTTATGGATGTTAAACAGGTAGATGTCGACTATGGGGGCCCAACATAGGGTCTTAATTTCTCCCCAGAGAAAAGTCAAGACGTGGCGGAGAAGCTTTTCTTAGGTGTCGACTAGAGAAACTCTTACGTACCATCGTATTGCAAAACGGGATAGGTGAACCCGTAGTTTAAACCTACAGCTGTTGAAATGACATCATCGGCAGGAAATTTACTTGTGACTTTTACGGCCAAAAATATATCTGAAGGTATGCGGAATTTACTACAGTTGAAAGCTAATTTGCTATATAGATCGAAAAACTTTAGATATGCACTTGACATTGCATTAGAAATTTCACTGTGCCAAAAGAACAAAGGTTCACTGTTTAACTCACATTTTCTCAAAAACGGGTTATTAATTTCTACAAAAATCGAGATCAAAACACTTATAGTACCCACTGATTACTATATTAAGCAATATTAACGGTAAAATATAAGATTTTAGACCCCTTTTTAGTGAATTTTCGTAGAAAAAATTCAATAATGGGGAGATCTCAACTTTTAAATTTTGAAAAAAATTTTGCAAATAAGAGGGAACTAGGACCCCTAGAAGCTATATCCGGTGTCAGTTTCAATTTTTATATGTTTATATATATATATATATATATATATATATATATATATATATATATATATATATATATATATATATATATATATATATATATATATGTATCACACCGATAACTCAAAAAATAATGGGCCGATTTTGATAAAATTTGGCATGTACCTTCCTTTTGTAAGTGGCTTGGATAAGTTAGTCAGGTAAATCGGACACGCTTTTCTGGGAAATTTTTGAGTTTTCATTCGAAAAAAATTTTTATTTAAAAAAATAAAAATCTATGATAACCAAATTTGGTAGGTAGGTTTACGATATAAAAAGTAAACTATACACAAAAATTTAGATTTTTATGTTACAAGAAAAAAAAGTTATAATAAAATATTTGGTGCCAGATCATTTCTATGAAAATTCACTACCATAACGCACTTGCTGCGTCTTTGGGTTTTTGGGTTATAAAGTGCCTCCACACTTTCAGCGATGTTAACTGTACGCTTGCCCAGAACCGACTCTCCGTGTGTAGGAATCGAACGCGCCGCGCTTGCTGGTTTCGCCCGGTTTCTTAACGGTCGTTCGTGTTCTCCTTCTAGCTTCGTGTGTTGGAAGGAGATAGAGCGAATGATCTACTTTTGAATGTGGAGGCTCCACGACCTACACCCAGCGTTCGTGTTCCTTGTGAGGGAGGCAGATATATTGAACTCCCCTCGATGCTACAATGGACTCGGTCCGTTCTTCAACGATCTTTGATTACGTCATGATGATGAGATCTACTTTTCTAAGAAGCTTTTGGAATAATAAGATATTTTTCCTTAAGCAAATATTGCGTCTCTTGATATTAAAATTTTAACGTACATTAAAGGAACGCAGTACGGGAGCTACGATGTAAAAGTTGTTAGCGACTTTTCAATGAATAATTTTGAAACTAAAACTTGAATTGCTTTTTAGAAACAAAGTTAGCTGCCATTAATTAGGCTCCTTAGGGGTTTTCTTTAGCTCTTCAACGTAGTAACGATGGTAAATAAAACGGCAATCGTTACACATTGTAGATATTGCATTACAGAATCTAAAGTGATGTCGAGGATTATTTTAATATTACTTTCGAATAACTTTATTTTTCTTTGATCAAACGACTTGAAAATTGGTACACAACCACGTCTGCCTATGTTCTTTTAAGTTGTAGATTTCCGTGTCAATTAATTAGACAATTTGAGAGATATTGCGTTTTAAAACATATGTTTCAATTTTTTATTAAGAAAAATTGGCCGTTAAGATTTGATGAACGAACTCATCCAAGCCATTAGCAAAATAAGGGTAATTCCCAAATTTGGTCCAAATCAGTGAAGTATTTTTTGAGTTATCGGTTGGATATATACATACATACATACATACATACATATATATATATATATATATATATATATATATATATATATATATATATATATATATATATATATATATATATATATATATATATATGTATGTATGTATGTATGTATAAACATTATAACTGACCATGGATATGAGTTTTAGATGCCCTAATTCCGCTCATTTGAAAAATTTTTCCAAAGGTCTCACCATCGATACTTCACTATTAGTGAATTTTCTTAATGAAAATTCACTGAAAGCTATAGCCACTTTCGAAAAATGCATAGTTTCGAAAAACATCCCGTATCTCTGAAACAGTAATATATATGGATATGCAGTTTTCACCATTAAGTTTGTCACGGAAATTGAGCCTCAGGCAGTGACACGAGTTTTCGCCTACCTCGTTTAGAAATAAAAGTTTCCCTTTAAAATCATTAATTTGGTCCATCCTGTACATAAAAGCTTTAAAATCAACGTAAAACTAATGTTTGCAATACTATTTTTGGAGTCTAGTGACCGTAGTAGCAAACATTACAGTAAAAAAAGTATTTTCTGTATCAAATTCCCTTTCCCAAAAAAGTTCTCTTAAAAATACAGTTGAAACGAGGTATTTTGTTAAAAAATGCAACTTTGGTTTGAACATCCTGTATAGTCGAAAAAATATAGAATCGGTGTTTCTTAACTCTTTATCAACTGCTAAGGATAAATATAATTACTTTAATAATTAAGGTGCTAGGTCACGATATCGCCAGCCAGCATGACTCACCCTGCGCCAATGTATTTTTTATTAACTCCTAATCATTTTTATAACATTGAATTGTAGTATTTTCCTGAAATAAACTTTTCCTATTCTTACTAATTCACATTTACGTTTGCAAAATGTCCTGCTTATATCACGTCTAGAGCTTTTTTATTGATTTCCGATGATACACAAGTTATTTGCCACTTGCTTCCCTCTAAAATATTAATGTATCACTGGTCCATGTAATACCACCCCCAGTCAGTGACATAAATCGTTTATAACCTCTTATAACCCATACGGAAGACGGGAATCGTTGCACATAAAATTTTACCACACATCGCAAGTTCCCTCTAAGTGCGTTGTAAATTATACTTGGGGTATTTGCAAGTTGACTACTATGAAAGAAAGTCTGGACGCAGCAAGTGCGTTATGGTAGTGAATTTAAATATTTTTACACAAAATTTTACTAAAAGAATACATAAAATTCAAATTACATACCTAATATGTAATTAAAATTGAAAATGAAATAATTTGTTTGCAAAAAAATCCACTAAAAGGAAGTGAGTAGCGACCCTATGGCAGTTGCGTCGAGTGATAGGGAGGACCTGGGGACTTAATCCTCGGATCCCTCACTGGATCTACACTGCGATCGTCAGCCTGAGAATCCTATATGGGGCGTTGGTCTGGTGGTGTGGCGCGAACCAAACTACCAGCAGGAAGCTGGCCAAACTCCAAAGGCTGGCATTCCTGGGTATCACAGGCGCTATGAGGACGACACCCTCAGCCGCGCTAGAGGCCTTGCTGATGCTGCCACCGCTTCCCATCTGTATCAGAAGGGAGGCTATGGCGTCGCATTTTAGAATGCGAGACTCTGGAAACTGGTGCGGAGAGGGAGCAGTAATAGGGCATGCAAGAGTTTCCAAGGAGGTGGAAAAGGAAATTCCCATTTTCGCCATCAAGGTACGGGATGTCGAGGACGATATTAGGGTGACGAGTCCATATACCCCCAGGATCCCCAGTAGGGATCAGTGGAGGGAAAATGAGGTTGCATTCCAGCCCGCAAGCCTGGTCTGTTTCACCGACGGATCGCGGTTGGAGGATCAACAATCTACCGGAGCGGGAATATACATCGAAGGCCTGGCGCGAGAGTTATTCTCTTGGCGCGTATACCAAGCCATTCAAAACAGAGGTATACGCTATCCTGTCTGTGGCCAATAGACAGGATGTAAGGAGGAGCCCCGAGCAATGTGTGTACATTTGCTCGGATAGCCAGGCGGTCCTCCGGGCAGTCTGCGTGGCCAGAATCAGGTCAATACTCGTTCAGAAGTGGGCTGACCTCGTCAAAGGACTAGCCAGGACAAAGGAGGTGCAATTGATGTGGGTTCCGGGATACTGTGGCGTAGCGGGGAATGAGGTGGCGAATAATCTCGCAAAACTCGGTTCCCGGCGGCCGTTCTGTGGCCCGGAGCTTGCGATAGGCACAAGTAGGAAGAGGGTCTCGGTCGCCTTAGACAGGTGGACAGAGGAAGCAATGGAGAGGCACTGGGGGTCGGTTGGTGGCCGTAGGCAGGCGAGGGACTTCGTGGAGGGGCCGGACAGAGATAAAGCTGTCTGGCTACTCGGTAGGAGTCGACCTACCCTTCGCCGCTTCCTTGGGTTGCTGATAGGCCACTGCGCTCTTAGAAGACACCTCACATTGATAGGGGTAGAGAAGGATCCCATTTGCCAGGAATGCAGCGAGGATGAAGAAACGTACTACCACTACCTGTGTGAATGCTAGGCTTTTGGGAGTCTTCGAGCAGAATTGTTCGGATCAAGGACTCTGCAGAGGAATCAGGTAAGTACCGTCCAATTGAAGACCGTCATGGCCTTCATCTCGAGGTCGAGGCGGTTTGGCGACGGAACCGAGGAAGAGTAGAGCATGGTTGCTGGGTTGCTGGGGTTGGCAAAAAGGGCCCATTGTGGCCTACTTGCTTGGCGTTGGCCTCCCCATCTCTGCTACTACTACTACTTTTATTGATTTCCGATGATACACAAGTTATTTGCCACTTGCTTCCCTCTAAAATATTAATGTATCACTGGTCCATATAATACCACCCCCAGTCAGTGACAGAGATCGTTTATAACCTCTTAGAAACCATAAGGAAGACGGAAATCGTTGCACATAAAGTTTTACCACACATCGCAAGTTCCCTCTAAGTTCCTTAAAAATTATACCAGGGGTATTTGCAAGTTGACTACTATGAAAGAAAGTCTGGGCGCAGCAAGTGCGTTATAGTAGTAAATTTTCATAAAAATATTTTAATGGCAGATATGTCTTTTTTTAATGAAAGCAGGCATCAAATTAGGCTAAATATTTTTTTACACAAAATTCTACTAAAAGAATAGATAAAATTCAAATTATATACCTAATCTGTAATTAAAATTGAAAATCAAATAATTTGTTTGCAAGAAAATCCATTAAAACCTTATTTTAGATCAATTTCGTTTAAAAAATGTTCCCTCAATTGAATAATTTTTCATACAAAAATTCTCAAATGTTTCCTCAATGAATATGTATTACATTTATTTATAAGAAAATTTGCTCCTAAAAGAAGATTTTGTACAAGAAAATTCGCTAATAAAAATAAATTTAAAATAACTGGTCCGATTTACCTGACCGATCAACCAACCATTTCAAGTTATTTACCCATGATATAATAACTTAGAAGAGATATGATATTGCGCATATGCCCCGCCCCCCTCCTATGACGTCACGTGGTGAGTAACGTTATAGAAGTCCAACTACACACTTAAAACAAAGTCATTCGCAATCAAAAAATGTCTATATGTCAGTTGAATGCGGTTGAAGTTACATTCTACTTCGTCGCCTATATTGTCTTTTTCAGATAATATCGAACGCAGCACTAAATTTAATATTTTTCATTTTTATATTATATATATATATATATATATATATATATATATATATATATATATATATATATATATATATATATATATATATATATATATATATATATATATATACGCACAAGACAAGTATAATAATTAAGGGAAGCCCTGAATTAGCATTGGGGATACACAAACTTAAAAAAGGAGAAAACACGTTCGCAGACATTTAGAGGGTGTTAAGATTCATAAACTTGATTTGATAATCATGTCATATAATCACAGTATAGTATTTTGATCTTAAAAAATTACTTCCAACTGTATGCACTTAAATATTACTAAAATACGTAATTTGTTAAGAGGTTGTGATGAAACGTCAAACCCCACTGCACGACAGCATATTACTATTGCATTGGACTCACCACTTGACACCATGCGCGTGACAGTTCTAAAAGAAATCTGGACGCAGCAACTGTGTTATGGAAGTGAATTTTCATAAAAGTGTTTTTAATAGCAAATGCGAGCGGGGATCAGTCTGATTACCGGTATAGCCTATGTAGTAGAAACAATGTACTATATTTTATCAAAATTACTTATGGTTTGAAAATATACAAAAATTTTCCGAAAATAAACTTAAATGTTGGTTTTCTAACCAACAAAGCTTACGTTAATAGCAAATTGAGTTATTGAAATTTAAAGGATTTAATGAAAATTCGCTACCAAAACGCACTTACTGCGTCCAGATTTGTTTCTCACAAACATGCATATTTCGATAAAAAATGCATTAACGAATTTGTTCTACGAAAATTAGCTAAAAATTATAGACCGTTAAACCATAAACTTCACTAAACCTACAGCGAAAGCATCAACTTAACTAAACCGACAGCCAAATCATCAGTGAAAGGGTCGATTTGAAATGAATTTTCTGTCAATATTTTAGTAAAATAAAGGGTAATGACGGTTGAAGCTGAACCTTAAGGGTTCGCAGAACACTCTTCTTGCAACATTTTCTTTTCACAATCCGTATTTGTTTCACGTTCTTTGCCTAAACATTGCCAATTTTGACGTTTCTAATTGCGACTTTGACGTTTTGAGGAAAACTCCAAATTTTTTTTCTTTAACTGCCCATAACTGTTATCTTCGACCATAAGAGTAATATGTGTTTTACATTGACATAAATATATGACCCGTCACACTGGGAACCAATTTTACTCTCTAATTAGACGTGCGCCTCGCGACAGTAAAAACTTGGATGAGTTTTTGGTTGTTTTAACGAAATAAAAGACCTCCCTAACGTGATGTTACAAAAAAAAATCCTACCAATTGACTTTTCTGACCTGCCCTGACATCAGTTTGCCTAATTAAAAGCAAAGAATTCACAGTAACTAATTTGATGTTTCTTTAAAGTATTGTAATTTTGACTTTTTTCCAAAGCCTACCTATTCCAGTTTTAGAGTATAATTATTGGACCGAACGAATAAGTTATAGTTGCGTTAGGAATGCGTAAATAAGTCTTATTTTTAGCAAAAAAACTATAAAACTAAATTTGAAAATTAATAAATTTCTGTTTTCAATCTTTAAATTAGTCAATGCTGAAAGTGTTTTTGTTTAAATTCCAGTTTTATAAGTTTTTCATTAATATCTCCGGTTAAACAAAAGATAGAGACTTGGAATTTTCACCACTTGCTTTGGCCTTTAGTCCTCTTTCTATATATGTAGTAATATTTATATTATTGTATTTAGGTTTTTTGAGAAAAATCATAATATGTTTTAAATTTTTAAAATCTAGCGATTACAGTAACAATAACAAAGACATGGCTTGTAATGCAGTTGATGGAACAAGAAATACTCTTTTAAATGAAACTAAGTTCAATATTTTCCAATGAGGCGATCCCGAGATATTGCATTTTTTGCTAATCAATGTTTGCCTTACCCCCACCAATTTATCTGAAGAGTTAGAGAAAAATAGTAAAAATAAAAATTGTTTGTGATACACACGACATTAATTTGCAGGTATTTTCAACACAGTTTATCTGGACATATTACTGAGATAGCCTATTTTTTCCATTTCCTCTTGGTGTTACGCCCTCTAGCGGGCATCTCACGAACTTGAAAATAATTTCCAACGATATCCCTTGCCCACATTTACTAAAGATATTTTTTCCCAAAGCTCTATGGTAAACGGTTTCCGAGATACAGCCTCTTACCTTGCTTAATTGGCCACCCTGTACAAAAAAAAATGTTTGCAAAGCCTGATACATTCGGATTACCTACTAAAAAAATATCAACTTGATTATTACAAAGTACGTAAACTTCTAATGTACAAACATTTTTTATAAAGCCCTGATACATGCGGATTCCGCACTAACAAAAATATCGATCTGGTTCCACGGGGCCGGCTGGCTGTCTGCCGATAAGTCTGCTAGTGGAGATATAAACCGTCTGGCACTGAACTTAGCCTGCAATCGGCTTTACTTCTTCCTGTTTACTGGCATTGACGCGATCCATGATCCGTGATGGGATTTCCTCCAATCCTGTCGGGAAATTTCATTGATTCATCTCCGCAAATGCCTGAAAAATGTACCGTGGTGTAATATATTTACATATATAATCAGATACCAGAGTATTTCAACACAATTCCCTATGTTTCAATTCTGCCATGTTAAAAAACTTACAGTTGTTACCCACTGAGCAAAGTAATATAGCATCATTGTGAAAGGAAGTATAAAACTAATAGATATAATCAAATACTCAATAAAAGGCTTATGATCCAGACAGTATTTTTTATTATTATTATTACCTTTATTGCTTAAAATTATACAACATGTTTATTCAATAAGTCTAAGACTTGTGGTGAATATTAACATAATTTTATACATAGCTGCATCCAAAACTGCTTGACAACACTCCAAATTCAACCTTAAAATTTTGACATTCCAAAAAATTTATTTCCTCTTCCATTTCGTTCTTCTAATGTTTCACATGATACCTCCATTTACAATTAATACTAATCACTCCATAATACTTTTCCAACTGCAAACCTTTCTCAACTACCCATATTTTTGCCGAAATTGTAAATTTCGGCTACCTAGTAGCCATCCTCAGGGGCAAATCTAAAATACAATAAAAAGGTCTGTCAGAAAACGTTGTTTTCTGGTAGGCAATTGTGCCGGTTGAAACACGATGATCTCAAGGTAAACACTGCAGAAATCATCAAGGCTACAAATATATAGTCAAACAGTAAATAGGTTAAAAGCAACAGTAAAAGCCAAAATTTAGAGTAAAAACTACAGGCTACAATATTTTTAGGCTACAATTATTAACGACATTTGTAATACAAGTTTCTTTTAAAGAGACTTACACTATTTATAAGTATAGCAAAATTTAATTATTTAGCTTCATAGAAAGTTGAGTTTTGGGCATTTTTCTTGCAAGGAGTTAGAACACAAGATTTTTTTGATAATAGAAAGATCTATGGTAACACTTTTGAAAGAATTTTTCAAATGTGCGCATTCTAGGACCTCTAAAATCTATCTTCAAGGGCTATGTATGTTTAAAGTATTAACTTTACTAATATTCCGTATTTTTTTTTATTTCAACGACACACCACGAGGGCTTACAGCCTAAATACTATCGTACCGTGAGTGTCGACAAGGAGGAAAGAGGCAACTTGTTAATTCTGGACTTGAAGGTTTGCAGGTTCGGGGGAGAAGAAAAAACATGTGCCGGCAAGGAATTCCACAACTTGGAAGTCCTCGGGACAAAAGAGCGGGCATAACAAGATGTTCTATGTCTGGTGACCTGGACAGTAAAAGGGTGCATTCTCTCTGTTCCCCTGGTAGATCTGTTGGGGGCAGCAGGTGGAGGAACTATGAAAGAAAGCTCCTCTGAGCAGTGCCCGTGCAGATATCTATAAAAGAGAGAGAGGTCACCAACAGCACTTTGGTGGGTAAGGGAGGGCAGCCTTTGGGTGAGGGTAGGGTCACCGATGAGACGTATAGCTCTCTTATGAATGGAGTCCAGGATAGCGAGTGTAGAAGCGGCATCAGCACCCCAGATGTGGGAGCAGTATTCGAGGTTTGGTCTTATTTGTGAAGTATATAAGGTATAGAGATTAGCTGGTGAAAAGTATTTGCGAGCCCGGAAGAGGAAACCCAATTTCTTAGCAGCCGCTTCTGCAATTGATGTGACATGTTGATGCCAATTCAGATTTCGGTCCACAGAAATGCCAACAAGTGAAAAGGACTCTTTAATATGAATAACTTGGTTGTTCATTGTGATCGGTCTAGGGCTGGTGTATCTCTTATGAGAAAGAAAGCAAGACTGTGATGTGGTGGGGTTGAATTGTACAAGATTTCTACTTCCCCAGTCTAATATTTTTTGGAGATCCACGGAGACAGAACCCTCCATGCGTCTGCGATCCTTATCTAATTGGGCTAAAGAGACGGGCTTAGAATATTGTATATTTGAGTGGAGGGTGCTGTCGTCCACGTAACTGTGAACTGGGTTGGATGTGCAAGAGAGGAGGTCATTGATGTGGAGAAGAAACAAAGTAGGAGCTGAAGCTGAACCTTGAGCAACTCCTGCATTAATTGGATCCAGTTTAGAGGAATGGCCATCCTCGACAACAGAAATTCCCCGGTTGGAGAGGAAATTTGCTGTCCAGGTACAGAGTTTTGGTGGTAGGCCATAGGCCGGAGGTTTATTAAGCAGCGCTGCGTGCCAGACCTGGTCGAATGCTTTGGAAATGTCTAGAGCGACAATCTGGGATTCGCCGTATAGTTCCATAGACTTGTTCCAAGAATGGGTGACAAAGGAAAGGAGGTCGGCAGTTGATCTGCGCTGACGGAATCCATACTGCCTGTCGTGGATTAGACTGTGTTTTTTAAGAAATTTTAGTAATTCGGTGTTTATATACTTTTCCATCACTTTAGAGACGACTGAAAGGAGAGAAATAGGCCTTTAGTTGTTAGGAAGCGCTTTGGATCCTTTCTTGGGGACGGGTTGTACTCGAGCAGTTTTCCAGTTACTAGGGAATATGCCTCTATTGTAAGATGTCTGAAACAGACGAGTCAGGACAGGAGCAAGTTCTGGTACGCATTTTTTGAGAACAATTGCTGGGATCTCGTCAAGGCCAGAGGCTTTCCTGCTATTAAGAGAAGAGAGCATCTTTCGTACCTTTTTAAGTTTGAAAATGATATCCGTCATTTTATGCGCGACATTAGGGACTGTTGGTGGTTGAACATTTGGAGGTGGGTTGAGAGTAGAATTTCCAGCGAACAGCGAGGCAACAAGTTCAGCCTTGCCCAGGGCGGTAGAAACAATTTCATCCCCTGAGACAAGAGGTGGGAACGTGCTCTTGCAGAAATTATTCCCAATAGATTTAGCAAGAGTCCAGAAGGGTTTGCTGCTGTTGGAGCTTGAGAAGACTTTGTTTTTGATGTGGTGATTAAACGAGTTTTGTTGCCTCAGAAAGAATGCGGACACAGCGGTTTGTTGCGTCGTTAAATGCTTGATGGTTTTCTTGACTGGAATTGTGTAGAAGCGTTTTGTGAGCTTTGACCTTTTCAAGTCTGGCCTGTCACAGTATTTAGAGAACCAGGGCTTTGGAGTGGCTGGAGAGGTTTTCTGTGTACGTGGAATAAATAATTCCATGCCAGCTTGGATAATTTCGGTGACGTTTTGTGAAATATCAGAGGGGTCAGGATGAGAGAAGCAGACAGACGCCCATGGAAATGAGGAAAAGTAATCTCGCATTTCGTCCCAGTTCGCAGAGTTGTAGTACCAAACGATACGTGGGTGTGATGACTGTGTGACCTCGGGTTGCATTGCGCAGGAAGCAGTGACCATGCCGTGGTCTGAGCGACCCAGGGGGGCGGTGACTGATATCTTATAGCAGTCAGGATTTGTAGTAAGAAGGAGATCCAAGGGATTTGAGCTGTGTGTTGGGATGCGAGGAAAGTAAGTAGGTTGCTGAGCCATATTGGCTAAAGAATTGCTGACTGCAAAGGCCTCCGCTGCTCTTCCTTGTGGATCGGTTTTTGAGGATCCTAACCATTCCTTATTATGGACATTGAAGTCACCAAGAATAGTGACCTCCGAGGAAGGATATTCAGAAATCAGATGGTCGGTTTAATAATAGTGTACAAATCTTATGAAAATTCACTACTATAAGGCGTACCGACATTTGTATTAGGTGATGGAAGTTGAGTATAACATGAAAACATTACTTTAAAAGAGGATGATACATGTTCTTTTCTGTTAATAATTGCGTGCTCCTGACCACCAGTATCTCTTTCTAAGCTCCAACCCGGTTAAATTTGGAGTATGACTTAGATACTGACTAAACCATGATTAGTCAGTGTACTGACGTTAAGCGGTAGCATGTCTATTTTGTAAATAATCATAAATATCAAATTTACTCGAGCTGAGTAACAGCACAAGGGTGAATCACTTTCTATCGCGAGATATTATGTAGAAACTTTATCGGGATATCTTGAAGTGTTCTGGAAATAGTCATTCATGGTTTTAGCG